>PVJH01000042.1:0-586748 GCA_004026705.1 Nesogale talazaci | reverse complement strand
GGGTTTTCAATTCTTTTTCATTGATCTGTGTATCTGTCATTATGCCAGTACCATGCTGTTTTGACCACTGTGGCTTTGTGTTAAGTGTGAAAGTCAGGTAATGCCAGTCCTCTGACTGTGTTCTTATCCTTGGGGAGATCCCTGCTAATTCTGGGCTTTTTCCCTCTCCATATGAAGTTGGTAGTCAGTTTTTGCAGTTCTCTGAAGAAGGTTGTTGGTATTTGGATCGGGACAGCGTTGAACTTATAAAGTGTCCTGGATAGGATAGATACCTTTATTATATTGAGTCTCCCAATCCATGAGCATGGGATGTTCCTCCATTTGTGGAGGTCACTTTTCATTTCCTGTAGTAGGATTTTGTAGTTTTCCTTGTATAGGTCTTTCATCTTTTTTTGGGGGGGGGTTAGGTATATCCCTAGGTACTTCACTTTATTCTTGGCTATTGTGAATGGAACTCATTTCTTGATCTCCTCTTCTGTGGTCTTGTCATATATGTAGAGAAGATCAATAGACTTCTGTTTGTTGATCTTGTATCCTGCCACTCTTCCATATTCCTCTATCACTGTTAACACTCTGATTGTGGAGCTCTTGGGATTTGCGATGTACAGGATCATGGAAGACAAGCTTTTAAAACCCCAGACACTGTTCATTATAATAGAAAGGCACCATCTAGTCTTCATCACACTTTTTCAAAGTACTCATATTTTCAGTAATGTCTTTAAGAGGATGAGCATCAAGCAGGGTAATATCACAAGAACTATTTGTTCTTAGATTAGACCTAGAATTAGTGTGTGTGGTTGTAATTCTTTATGGAACTAGAGATCCCCTTTTCCCTCCTTCACAACAGCTTGTGATTCTGGACTGTTGACTTGGAGTATGACAGCTCCCTCCCCGCCCAAAAAAATCACTACACCACCAGGTCTCCTAGGCATTTGTGAGAAGTCCTGAAAAAACTTTGTAACATGTCCTAATGCATTGTATCCTGAGAATTTATCACTAATATTAAAGCTTAGATAATTCCTAACAAAGCTCCTTTAATTATGAATATTGTTTGCAAGTTCTGTGTTGGCATTATAGTAGATTATAGGACCTATATGAAGTAGAGAATGCTGGTTGGGCTAGAAGACAGGTAGAAAGATGAAGATGAATGCCTATGTTTAACATTCCTGATGTTCACCTGTGATCTAGGACTTCTTTCATGACCCAGCACTTTAAAGCGGCTTAACCCACAGAGACAACGAGAATAACGAATATATCTCTCTGACGATGACAATTGATCCCATTGTACCCTGAGTTACTAATCTAGACTCATGAGTCATCTTTAGGTGAGAAGGATTTTTTTTAAAATCTGGGCTGGGTTTAAGAGCCCACAAGTTCAGTATCTAGTCCATCTTGTGTCTGATCCATATTGATCATGTTATCTTAGTCTCTACTTAGTACTTAAATTGTTATGCCCTTCTTTGTTTCAAAGTAGATTTAAATAATTTTACAAAATTATATACCAAGAAACACGATAAACTCCACACTTTATTTTTTCTGTAGTGTACTATATAATTTAAATTAAGAACTCTATAGTAAACTAAAAAGCAGTAGTATGTACTACATAAATCCTCTGCATACATTTACATATGTATTCATAATATAAATGCACATCTATATTTAACCAAAGCAGTCAACATTTTCAAGGGGCCCTGCTGGTGTAGTGGTTGCACATTAGACTGTGATCCTCATGGCCTGAAGTTCAAAACTGCCAGCAGCTCCAGTAAACTTTCTACTAGAGTAAACAGGTATAGTCGCCGAAAACCCCAGGGGTCACTATGAATCTCCATGGACACAAAGGATGTAAGTTCAGGTTGAGATCCAAGTTTGATCATTCCTCAAAATGGTCTCTAGTTAATTGTTGTTAGGTGCCACTGAAAAATAGCAACCCTATCTTCCAACAGAAGGCAATCCTGTCTCTCCTTGATCCATCTTCACAGCTGCTATGTTGGAGACCATTCCTGCTGCCACTGTGGCATTCCATCTTATCAATCAAATGGAAATCATATTTGCACCTGTTTTCTGTTCATTTCAAAAAATAGTTTTATTGAGTTATAATTGACATATCAATATGCCAATCCTGTTAAGAAGTGTTATGGAACTATCACCACAAACAACTTTTGGACATTTTCTTTCTTCTTATACTGATTAATGTTGACATGTGACCCATTAGTACGTTTAAAATAATGAACATATTCCTGATACAAAACAGACATTAGAAAAACAGAATAGATGAAGTCATGGGTGAGGTGAGGACACACAAAATAAAATCTGAGTTTTTCTAGAAAAGGTAGGTAAAAAGTATCACTACCAGGATTCCAGGAGACCATTACATAACCTGTGCAGTTAAAGTTTTGAGACCTGAGAAATTAATAGTCATTGCATAAGTTAAAGGGTGGTATGTTTGTGGGTGGGAAGCAGGTAAAGAGTCTTTACGCATAAGGAATAATATGTGGGAAAGCTTCGAGACTGCAAGGAGTGTAACTGAGGAACAAAAACTAGCACAGATGGAGGGAGGAAACAATAAAATGATGGGCAGACCATACACTCAGAGAATTGGAGAGGAGTCATATCTCTGCTCATATAAGCCCTATGGATAGATAAGATAATGGCATTTTTTTAGGAACAGCAGTGAGAAGTGTGGGTTTAAACAGGTGGATGGCACATATTTTTTTAAATGGTAACAGTTGAGGAAAACGCAATGTCAGGGAAACTGGCTAGAAGGCAAAAGAGTGTCTCAGTGTTCCCTATGTAAGTTCTTTTGTTCTTGGGTGCCCTCAGGTCTGGTCCTACTCTTTTCCTACAGTATTGATATGTGTTGCTGTAAAGCTGGAAGCCATGTATTCCAAATACCACCTGGGTTACCCCAAGGGAACCGTTTGCGAAAAAAAAAAACTTGGAGACCATGAACAGATGATAAAAAGGGAAGAGGTTATTCACCTCAAAACAATTAGCCACTGAAAACCTTATGGATGGCAAGAGAATGTTAATTCTAATGTCTCTTTACTCATGATACAATGATAACTGGGCAGGATTTTTCTTGTACATTTGAATAATCTTGAAATATCCAGAGAGAATCATACTGAACCATTTGGTTAAATACCTGGTTCTTTCAAAAGCATTTCATTTGAACGTAACATGGCTATTAGTAAAGCTGTGAGTCAGGCATTGGGGCACACAATACAACTGAACACGACTTTCAGACTCCATGTCTTCATTCAGAAAATTGACAGATCTTGTCATTGCTAGCATACTCAATGGAACACAGCTATTTGACATCAAATTAAAGTGCTGCAGTCTTTGTTAATATATAGATCAAAGCTTAGGGAATCATTTCAGGTAACTCTTCATACTTTAGTGGTCTCTTCCGCTCCCATTATCGATCACAAACATCTTACAGAATGAGCAGTATCTTAGCAGTATTCTGTAACACAATCCTAGAATAATGTGTTATAGATAGCTGCTATTCCACATATGCTTGATGAAAACATTTGAATTGGTTTGTTTTTTCAAAATGAGAAAATGAAATAAAATCCTATGAACGATTAGTCCAGCTCTCGCTTCATGATGTGGGAGCTTAGGAGGTAGAAGTACGGGCTTGAGAGACTTCACTCATTACAATATGTCCACATGCACTCATCAGGACTGTAACTTGCACATCTGGGCTTTGCTGTTGTTAAGTGCCATTGAGTTAATTCTAATTCATAAAATCTCTGTATACAACACAATGAATCAATGTCTGGCTTCCAAGATTATAGCAGTTGTTGTAATGTTTGAGTATATTATTGTAGCTACTCTTTCAATCCATCTCAATATAGATCTTCCTCATTTTTGCTGCCCTACAACTTTGCCAAGCATCACATATTCAAAATAAATAAATAGAAGTCTTACTACCCTATCTTCTAAGGAGAAATGATTTTTTAAATTTTATTTTTTTGATCTTTAAAAATAGTTTTACAGACATATAATTCACAAATAATACAATCATTCAGTCATGGGCTGAGCCCCGGTGGCGTAGTGGTTGTGAGCGGGACTGCGGCCCACTGGGATGGAGGTTCAATTCCAGCAGTGAGGCTGGACCTCCTACTCCCACCACCGGCGAGCAGTGATGCCCAAAAAACTAAAAAAACAAAACAAAACAATCATTCAATCATATTAAGAACAACTGTACAATCATTATCATATCAATTTTGGTACATTTTCTTCTTTTTCTCTTTGTTTTAAATAAATCATTTTATTGGGGGGCTCATACAACTCTTATTACCAACATTACATATATCAATTGCATGCAGACCCCATTTGCACATTTGTTGCCATCATCCTTCTTGAAACACCCTCCTTCTACTTAGGCACCTGGTATCAGCTCCCCATATTTCCCATCCCTTCCCACCCTCCCCCACAAACCCTTTATAATTTACATATTGTCATTAGTTTGTCATATCGTATACTGTTTGATATGACCCTTTACACACTTCCCTGTTGGCCATATCACAGGGAGGAAATTATATGTAGATTCCTGCAATTGTTTTCCCTTTTCTACTCCATCTTCCCTCCACCCTCCCGGTATCACCACTCTCACCAGTGGTCCTGAAGGGATCATCTGTCCTGAATTCCCCACGTCTCTGGTTCCAGTGTACATCCCTGGTCTAGCAGGATTTGTAAGGTAGAATTGGGATCCTGATAGTGGGCAGGAAAGAAGCATTTAAGAACAAGAGGAAAGTTGCATACTTTGTTGTTGCTACACTGTACCTTAACTGGCTTATTTCCTCCCTGGAATCCCTCTGTAAGGGGATGTCACTTCACCTATCCAATAGGACTTTCAACCCCCCCAATCTGTCCTTCACCTCAATTATAATGATATAATTTTTAGTTCTTTAATACCTGATCCCTGATACTTTTGATACCTCATGGTCACACAGGCCGGTGTACTTCTTCCATGTGGGCTTTGTTGCTTCTGAACTAGATGACCACTTACTTACTTTCAACCTCAGTGCTATCCTCCAAAGCAAACTCCCCTGGGGAAAGGGGTGGCTGTCCACTTAATTTGGATTAGGACTGGACCCTCGGACCCCTCCACTGGCTCTCTGATCCATGCCGTCATGCTTCAGTGGCATCCTGGACCTCGGATTTAAGTATGGTTCCTCTTTCTCTGTGGAGATATCAACAATATGCTTCCCGTGGGTGGGTTAGTGTCCCCTTCCCCCATTAAACATCACCATCTCCCTCTCCGCTCCTCAGTGAGCTACCATATGTAGCCCTGTATTTGGGTCTGAACCCTGCCATTCTACCTGGGAATCACCCCAGGAATTTCTGTATATAGTAGCTTCACCCCTATGTTCCTTTTGCATTTTTAAGCTTACCTCAGCAGACTTATCCTGTACTTTTTTCTTTTGTGCTAGGCTTTCTTCACTTAGCATAATTTCCTCCAGTTCTTGCCATATGGCTGATCCTTCATCACTACTTTTCAGCGATGCATAGTACTCCATCGTGTGTATGTACCACAGATTTTAATCAATTCATTAGTTGATGGACATTTGGGTTGTTTCCAACTCCTTGCAATTGTGAACTGTGATGTGATGAACATTGGAGCAGAAGGGTCTGGCTGTGGTTTGTTTCTTTCTTCTTCTGAGTATATGCTAGAAAATTGCTGGGTCATGTGGTAGTTCAATTCCCATCTGTTTTAGATATCGGCAAATCGACTTCCATAGTGGCTGTACATACCTACTACAACAGTAGATGAGAGTTCCTGTCCCCCACACAGCCTCTCCAACATTTGTTGCTTTCTGATTTTTTGAAGTGAGCTATCCTTGAGGGTGTTAAGTGGTATCTCATTGTTGTTTTGATTTATATTTCTCTTATGGCTAAGTATTAGAACATTTTCTCATGTTTATTGTCCATTTGGGTTTCTTCCTTTGTGAAACTTCTGTTCAGTTCCTTTGCCTACCTCCTCAGCGGGCTGTTAGATTTGTTCTTTTTGGAAGCTATCAGGGTATTGTAAACATTAGTAATGAGGCCTTTATCCTATTTATCATTATTAAAGATGTTTCTAAGTCCATGAACTTTCTTATTACTCTCTTGGTGAATTCTTTTGATGAACACAGATATTTTATCTTCAGTATATCCCACTTGTCAATTTGTGTCTCCTCTGTGTTTGCGTCCTTGACTATAGTCTATGTATTCCTTGTGCCAAAGTTCTCAGGTTGAGCCTAATTTCCTCATTGTTGGCCCTAATAGTTTTGGGCTTTACCTCAAGGTCTGTGATACATCTTGTGTTTTTTCCTGGGCGTGGAGTGAGATAAAGGTCTTGTTTCATTTTTCTATATGTAGATATCCATTTTTTGCACTATGTGTTGAAAATGGCATCTGTTTCCCATTTGATATTTTGGGGTTCCTCATCAAAGATAAATTGTCTGTCTGCTGATGCTTTTATTTCTGCGTTTTCAGTTCTTTCCCATTGATCTGAGTATCCATTGTTATACCAGTATCATGCAACTTTGACCACTGTGGCTATATAACATGTGTTAAAGTCAGGCAAAGTAGGCCCTCCCACTGTGTCCTTCTTCTTGAGGGGTTCTCTGCTAATTCTGCACTTCTTCCCTCTCCAGATGAAGTTGGTAATAATTTTTCCTATATCTTTAAAGAAAGATGAGGATAATTGCATCAGGATTATATTAAACTTATACAGTCCCTTGGAGAGAATAGACATCTTTACTATATTGAGTCTTCTGATCTATGAGCATGAGATATTCTTCCATTTATCAAGGTCACTCTTGATTTCTTGTAATTGTTTTCTGAAGTTATCCTCATATAAATCTTTTGTTCTTTTAGTCAGGTATATCCCTAGATATTTTATTTTGTGCTTAGCTATTGTGAAAGGTATCACCTTTTAAATCTCTTCTTCTGTGTCCTTATCCAATGTATAGAGCAATCCAATAGACTGCTTGTTGTTCTTGTATCCTGCCACTCAGCCATACTCCTGTATTTCTTCCAGTACATCCCTTGTGTAGCTTTTAGGATTTTCCATATATAAAATTATGTCATCTGCAAATAATGATAGTTTCACTTCTCCCTTCCCCTGGCAAATGCCTTTGATGCCTTTCTTTCCCTTATGCTGTTAGCTAAAACCTCCCGTTTGATATTAAATAAGAGTGGAGACAAGAGGCATCCTTGTCTGGTCCCTTTTTTTCAATGAAATATTGCTAGTCTTTTCTCCATTGGCTACCACATTGGCTGTTTTGTTTTTTCATATGTAGCTTGTATTGTCTTGAGGAACTTTCCTTCCCTTCCTATCTTCTGGAGTGTCTTAAACAGAAATTTGTGTTGGATGTTGTCAAATACTTTTTCTGCATCTATCGATATTATCATATGGTTCTTATAATTTTTCATGTCAATGTGGTGAATGATATTAGTGGTCTTCTTATGTTGAACCATCTCTACATCCCAGATATGAACTCCACTTGGTCATGGTGAATTATTTGTTTTATATACTTTTGTATTCTATTGGCCAATATTTTATTAAGGAGGTTTGCATCAATGTTCTTTGCCTGGTTTAGGTGTCAGAGTTATACTAGCTTTGTAGAAGGAAATTGGGAGTTTGCTATCTTTTTCTATGTTCTGGAAGAGTTCATGTAGGATTGGTTTCAGTTCTTCCCTAAATACTTAACAGAATTCTTCTGTGAACCCATCTGGCCCAGCAGATTTTTTGTTGGTAATTCCTTGATAACCTTGTTTATTTCTTCTATCGATATGGATTTGTTGAGTTTCTTAACTGTCATTGGGAATGGTCTAGGGAGGGATTGTTTTTCCAAGAATTTGTCCACATCTTCACAGCTAATGAATTCATTAGAGTACAGACCTTCATAGCATTGTGTAATTTTCCTTTTGATTTCTCTAGGGTCTGTTGTAATGTCCCCACTTTTACCCGTTATCCTTGCTACTGAAAAGTGTTCCTTTCTTTGGTTAAATTTGCGAGAGTTTTGTTGATTTGGTTTATCCTTTCAAAAAACTGACTTTTAGCTGCACTAATTTTTTTCTATCATTTTCTTATTTTCTCTCTCTTGAATCTCAGATCTAATTTTCATTATTAATTTTCTTTTGCTATTAGTTTGATTGTCTTGTTGACTCTGCTCTAGTTGCTGTAGGTTTTGTGCCAGTCCATCACTGGGAAGTCTCTCCTCCTTTATAATGTGTGCATGTAGTGCTATGAAACTAGATTTTGGTATGTCATATTCTCATTCTCATTAGTTTCTAGAAATTTCCTAATTTCATCTCTGATCTGGGCCAGTACACTCTCCTTTCCAATAGGGAACTATTCATTCTTCAGTTGTTTACTCTTATTTTATCTATCTTCCTTTTGTTAATTTCCAATCTTATGGCACAGGGGTCAATGAGAGAGGTCTGTCTGTGTGACAACAATGAACTTAAATTTATGCAGATTCAAATTATCCCCTAATATGTGGTCTGTCTTTGGCTATGTGCCATGTGGGCTTGAAAGGAATGTAATTATTTTTGTTTGTATTTGACTGGAGAGCTCTGTAGATATCTATTAGGTCCAACCAATTGTCTAATTGTAGTGTTTAGTTCTTTAACCTCCTTGTTGAATTTCTTTCCCAATGGTCTATCTTTTTCAGAGAGCAGCGTACTGAAGTCACCTACTATAATTGTTGAGACTGTGATTTCTTTTTTTTTCATCTTTTGGGGCATTTTATTTACCTATTCTGCTGGGCGTTTGCCAGGAGCGTAAATATTTAGCATACTTAGTGGTTCTTTTTCTATCATTCCATTGAGCATTACATAGTATCCCTTCTTGTCTCTTTTTATAGTTTGCACTTTGCAGTCAATTTTACCTGAGATTTTGATTGCTACACCTGCTTTTTTTTGAATTACTGTTTATCTAGTATGTTTTTCTCCAGTCTTTGATTCTCAGCATAATTTTTTTATCTGATCTGAAGATGTGTCTCCTATAGGCAGCAGATTGAGAGGTTGTGTTTTCTAAGCCAGTCTTTTAATCTCTATCTCTTAAGACCTGAGTTCAATCCATTGATATTCAGGTTTATTACATCTATCTGTGTACTCTGTGTTTTTTTTTATCACTGTTGTGTTGGGTATTTTCCTGCCTCCGTGGGTTGTGTGCTTGAAATGCATTCATGCCTTACTTCCGTCACTGGGCCATAGTTATCTTGGGGGCTGTTTTCCCTTTGATGGTCTCTGGGTAGAATTTTTCTGTGTGGTGGTCTCTTGTATGTGCTTGGTGATTGTCGTTCTTCTGCCCCTAATGGGTCGGTGAGGATCTTTTGTAGGACAGGCTTCTTTTTGGCATATTCTTTGAGATTTTCCTTGGCTGGGAAGACTCACTTCTCCATCAATTTTGATAGATAATTTGACTGGATAAAGTGCATTTTGTTTTGTGTGCATTTCCTGCAATTTCTGGAATATGCTGCTCTACTGTTTCCTCTTATTCATAGTTTCCATTCATACACATGAGCATATTCATATCTGCTTGCCTTTATATGTGACTGCTAGCTTTTCCCTAGCTGCTCTCATAATTTTCTCCTTTTCTTCGTGATTTGACAGTTTAACAATGGCATGTCTTGCTGTTTTCTAATTGGGGTTCACTCTAGCTGGCATTCTTTTGGCCTCCTGAATGGTTGTCTGGTTTTCATTCATTAACCTAGGCAAGTTTTCCTTCAAGGATTCCATCACTATTTTGGATGTTGCTTTCCTTGATGCACCTTCCTCTGGTAAACAAGTAATTCTAATGTTGTTCCTTCTTATGGCATCAGGCATAGCCCTGGGAGTTTCTTCTGCCTTTCTGTTAGACTTTTTCCCACATTTATTAATTTCCACTTGTGAGTCCTCGAGGTCACTGGTGCGGTTCTCTGTCTCCTCCATTCTCTGGGGAGAGTCTGAAAGTTTACTAATATTTTTTGTTAGCTCACCACTTAGTTCTTCTGTTTCCCTTTGGTACATGGTCTTTATCTCTTTTATCGATTTTTTTCTTCTTCTGTAATGCTGTACTCTTGTCCTGTATATGTCTTAGCAATATTCTGAAGATTTCTTTCTGTGGTTTATCAATATCCTACTTTTCTATGACTGCCATTAGGTCCAGCTGGTTATCTCGCATTGGATTTGGTTTCTCTTTTATTATTTACACTGCGGATGCAACTTGCTGTTTTTGTTTGGTTTATTGGAACTAGGTACCATTTTCCCTGGTGTCCCAAAGCCCTGGGCTCTCTCTTTGGGCGGCTGAAGTTAGTTTTTCTGTAGGTTGTCTTTAGCCCACTACCTTCAGGGGTTATGTTTCTCCTTTCTCCTGCTGTGTTTCCCTTCTCATCTTTGCCTATGCTTTGTGCTACAGCTTCCCTCAGGTCTCCCTAGAGTTGTTTGCAGTTGAGCACGTTGTCAGTCTGATTAAAAGTGTTGACTGAGTGCAGGGCAATGAGTTAAGGGGATGGCTTGGGGATTGGGTGACCTGTTCTTGGCTAGGTACACTTCCCACAGGTAGGTGGGTGAGAGGGGAGGCCCGGCACTGTAGTGCAGATTCACTACTTGCTCAGAGCACAGAGGGGTGGTTGGATTGAGTTGGGAAATGAGAACATGGCTTAGGCTACCTCTGAATGCTGGATCCCTACTCCACAGCTACAGTATTATCTGTCACACTTGTGCTGCCTGTTGGGTCCTAAGCATAGTAGCTGTGTGGGACTCTGAGTGTGTGTTGTTGAGAGGCTGGAGCCTGGCAAGGAGGGGTCTGGCTGGCGCTGAGCACAAAGGTGGGTGGGTGGGGCAAAAAGACTCTGGCTGTCTTATGGACCTGGACGCAGGCGTCCTTGGTGGGGGAGGGACTGGTCGGCTGCTAGCAGGAGACAAGAATCTCTGAGAGTGGGGAGGGGGGTGCGAGTCTGCCTGGATTCGGGACCTTGGGCATCCCAGGAAGAGGAGCACTGGCTGGTGCCTTGCATAGGTGCTGATGCAGGGCAGACCCTCTGCCCACTGTTCATGGAGCAGGTGCACTGAAAGCAAAAGAAATGGCAGCGTTTGTGGGGAGTGTTGGCAATAAGGTTCATGCCAGCTTCTGGTTCAGAGAATCACTCTGAACTTTCTTGAGAATCGACAGATCGATTTGAAACCCCTATCAAATTTCCCTACTCATCAAATTCCAGAAGCAGCGTGATCTACCTATTGGCTGCCATCTTTCCGAGTCCCCCCATTCATATATTACTTCTTCCAAGACATACTTGTTTGTTCTACTGACATCCCATGGTATATTTAAAACTCCATAATATAAATACATTAATTATTCTTTATGCTTTCTCTTCATTGTTTAGACGTCATATGCATAGAAGTGATCAAAAGTATCATGATTTGGATCAAGATTACTCTGGAATTCGGTGACAACTGTGTTTTTTCTTCCTTTAAAGAGGTCTTTGGTAATGGGTGTACTCAATTCCAAACATGATTCAATTTCATCTTTAAAACATTGTAAATTAGATAGGGATTTGCTTTTCAGATAAGCGTTTATTTTTTGTGCTTAATAAACTTTAAAAAAGCATATAAACCTTCCCTAGAATTTGCCTTGCTCCCTTCCTTTTGTTATCTTCATCCTCTGAAGAACCCTTGACTGATCCTTTCACTTGCCTTCATTATAGATATAAGGCAAATGAAACCACTGGCAACACCAGTCTCTTCACCGTTTATTATGACATTGTCTAATGGTCCATTGGTAAGATTTTTTTGTTGTCTTTATATTGAATTATAACCCATTCTGAATGCTAAAGTCTTCAGTCTTAATCACCAAGTTCTTTAAGGCCTCTTTGATTTGAGTAAGCAGGATTTTGTCATCTGGATATTGAAGGTTGTTAATGAACCTGATACCACATTCTTCTACAGTCCAGATCCTCAGATTATTTGCACAATTATCCATATTAAATAACCCTAGTAAAACGAAATGATCCCTATATACACTTTCCTGATTTTAAACTTTGTAATTCTGTCTCAATGACTATCTCTTGGTCTATGCACAGGTTCCACATGAAAACAATGAAGTGTTCCTCAATTCCTATTCTTTGAAAGACTATCCAGAGTTTGTTATGATTCACACAGTCCAATAATTTTGCATACTCAGTAAAATATGAGCAAATATCTTTCTAGTTCTGTTCATCCATCTAAGGGCCATCAGCACTCATATCTCTCATTTGAAGGCCTTTTCTGTTTGATACAGCTGTTAATTTCAGGCAACTCTATGTGAATGCACTCTTGAAATATCTTCAGAAAAAACGTATGAATTATATTGTTGGATAATTTCTGCTCTTGGCAGAAGAGTGATCTCACAGTAGGAACATCGATTTCAAATCCCTAAAGTTCCTCTGTGCCTATGACTGATGTTTTCAGAGACTAGCAAAGGGGCCAGGGTGTCTGGATTAGTGTGAGTGAAAGGAAATGTAGCAAGAATGAGGTCTGAAAGGAAATAGCTGGGAAGATCATGTGCGGTCTTGCAGGCCATTGCAGGGACTTTGACAATATAATTTTAATGGCACCATAGTATTTTATTATATGACTTTCATCTGTTATTGATTTCTCAGGTCTGGGTAGCTTTGTCACTTTTCTAACATGTTTCCATGTCCACGTGGAACGATCTAGCCAACCAGATAGGGTGAATATATATACTGAATACATTTTCAGAGATAAAATGCCACCTGGAGCTATCAAGCAAGCTATCAGCTATCCTGGCCCTGGTAATGTCTATGCTCTGTTTTAAGTAACACAAACAGAATTCTAGGAAGTGAAATAACGGAACAGCAGAAGAGGGAGAAAAAGTATTGGTTCAGATTACATTTTATGTCCTTCCCTATGGCCCCCTTTCCTAACCCAAAGCACATAGGAGGTGTTCAAAAGTGGTTCAGTCAAGCTGAATCAGTACAACTAGATTCCTAAGAGAGAAGCAAAATAATTTTAATAGAATTATTTGAGAATTTATATTTCCTGTTGTTTATGTATTGTTGCTGTTCTTTTTTTCATTTCATTTTAAGTGAATTGTTTAGATGTCTGTACTAACTTATTTGGAAAAAATGGTTATTTTTATATGAGAGAAATACCTACATCCCTTATCCAACTCTGAGTCTTTGGCTTTAATTACATAATTAATTGTCTTAAGTCTTATTTCATGTCATGTGGATACTACTAATGAAAGGGAATATGTGTGAAGAGATTGCTATGTCCTTTTTGTTTTAAATCCCAAAGTACTATTTTCTTTCAAAAATATTTGGTTATATGTAACAGGTCTATACAAATATGGAACTGCAATTTTCCCATCTGAAATTCTATAATCACTTAGTTTATATTGACTTTGAGACAATCAGGGGGCAGAGAAAGCTGAGAAAATGATTTCAAACGATAATCCTACTTTTTTCATAGGAGTAGGGTATTTTATGGATGACAGCTAGATGAAATTGGAGTTAAGAGCTGCTCAAAATGATGAATGTTGCTATGCATTCATAGTAACTAGAAAAGAAAAAGAAAGTAATTTTCTGTTAAGGGGAAATCAATGAACTAAAGGAATGATCAATTACTGAAGACAAAATCCTGATAAAAATTGATCAAGAGTTTCAGCTTCATTACCCTCTCTGAGCTCTTGATGTCTCTTCCAAGACTGTGAACCCAGAAGAAGGAAAGCAAAGCAAAACAAAAGCAAGCCTTTAGGATCCTCCGGTTACCTTGTTGTGTTATTAACCTGAAATTCAGCAATTAGAAATCACCAGTCTCTCTGAAGGAGAAAGATGAGGCTTGGAGTATTTGACCCTCACTTTATATTGAACTTGGCCTTGAAGGTATTTGAGAAAGTTTGGATGTGTCCATCAATGATTATTGAATCACACAATATGTCTCAGTTTCTTGACACATTCTTAATACACTCATTCATCTATTAATCCTTTTGGAAACACATCGAGAACTTCCTCTATGAATTAAGCACCAGAGAAAGGGAGAATGTAATCAGAAATAAAAGGGTATAAAGAACACTGTGGACCCAGGAACCTGGCATGACATATTGGGTTATGCATTGAGCTGTTAACCACAAGGTCAGCAGTTTAAAACTACCCACTGCTACAAGGAAGAATGATAAGGCTTGTTATTCCCACAAAGATGTATCTTCTTGGAAACCTACATAGGCTGTCATACTATGTCCTATAATACCATTATAAATTGCAATCGACTCAAAGGCAGTGATATTTTTTGAGTTTGAGAAGAACTCCAGTGGGAATGTCAGACATGTTAAACTGTTAGCTACAGTCCTAGTGCTTTAAATACATCAGCTATTACTCAGGAGAGAGATGGTGCTCTGATAAAAATCTTCAGCCTTGGAAACACTTTTTGGGCTAATATGAGTCAGAATAAACTTGAGGACTGTGGGTAGAAAAGAAAGCATTACACAATTAAAACCGTTAAATGCTCAACTACTAACTGAAACCTTGGCAGACAAACCCACTAGGAAGGTCCCTGCAATGAAGGCCTTGGTATCCACTTTTGAGAGTTATAAAACAAAACAAAACAAAACAAAACAACTCACTGCTCAGGAGTTAATTCTGACTCTTAGAGAACTTAGAGGACAGGGTAGAATTGCCCCTGTAGCTTTCTGGAAGTGTAAATCTTTCTAAAAGGTTTTTATTGGCATCTGATTCATATCATCACATAGTTCAATCACATCCAGAAGAGTTGTGCCATCTTCACCACAATCACTTCTAGAACCTTTTCTTCATTAGCTTCCCATTTTCCATCAACATCCCCAGCTATACCCCCAAGGAATGCAGCTATTGTCCATAAAGATTTACCTCTCCTGGATTCCATATATAGGAAAACATTAAACATTAAAACAATATGTGAGCAGAAAACTATGTCTTTTTATGCAAAGTGGCTGGTGATTTCCAATTGTTGACTTTAGGGTTAGGATCTGCCCCAGGGCTCCTCTGAAAACCCTATGTAGCATATTTCTTTTCTGTACACATGGGGCTGCCCGGGGTCAGAGTCAACACGATGGCAACTGATTATTTGGTATAGAAGGAAGAAAATGCCAGTTCTCTTGTGAGGCACACACACTTTTGGTTCACCAAGTATAAAGGTCTTGGTTATTTGATAGCCTAATCAAGTCTGCAGTTAGGATAAATATGAGGCTTTATACTTTTGTAATCACAGTTTCAGAAACTCATAAAGACCATTCTGCTCTGTCCTATATGGTTGCTGTGAGTCAGAATTAACTTGATGGCAGCAATTTGTATATCTGCATTAGCATAATACTACAGGCTCAGAGTCCAAGATACTTCCGATTTTTTGCAAACCTTTTTTCTTATTTGTCCACTGTCTTGGCCCCATGCCTTCATGCAATAGAAATATGCACTCAATCCTAAGCATTCGATAAAAACTAAAATGGAAATTCTTGGTGCTGGCCCTAATAAATATTTTCTCTTAATTAATCAAATAAGCTTATTTAAAAATATTTCTTTTCAAATTGGCCAGACTATGGGCCACAGCCATCAGCACCCCAATGTACAAACATGTATTTCACCTTATTGATGATGGTTTCTGTGCAAAAATCTAAGAAATATCAAAGAAGTTTAACAGAGGAAGGTAATCCATATATAGTTCTTTTTCTACTAAAGGAATGGTATACATAGTGTATTCACACATTTTTTCTAAATACATATATTTGAAAATTTGCTTATGTATGTGATTATATGGATGGTCTAAGTGGTTACTACCTGTTATAACCTAAAGGTTGATGCATGTGAGAAAAACTTGGTAATCTGAAGCTGAAGGAACAACAGAAAGACTAAGGGTTTGGAATGAGGGTGGGCAAGGACCCCTTATGAGATAAACATAGAAGGAGTGAGAAGATCCAGTGATGTACATAAACATTCAAGATCAAATTAAGTTTCAAAGAAGAAACTTAATTTCAAGCACAAAGAAATGGCAAGTAATTGTGATCCAGCTATAACAATGAACATAAATGAGATCCAAATCATAAGACAAACAAAAGCATGCACTTTAAATATATAGAAGAAGAAAGACAATGACAGGAATTTTGGTCTTGCATATTATAACTTGATGACAAGAAAACAGTCTCAACAAGTTGCAACTGAATGAGAACCTAGATTGCATAATTCCTAGTTGTTGCAGGGAACTGCTACAAATTCAGGCCAGAATCAAAAGAGGCTATGAAACAAGAAATGTCATTTCTGACCTCTGTTGGATGTTAGATGTTGGCTTTAAGCAGAGGGTACCAGAAAAAAATTACCTTGTCTTTCATTCACTATGATAAACACTTAACTGTGTGGATCACAAAAAACTGTGGATATAGCCTTGAGAAAAACAGACATTTCAGACACTCCATTTTGTTCATGTGGAACTTGCACTTGGATCAAAAGACAATTGAGCAAACAGAACAAGAGCATACTGCATGGATTAAATTTTTAAAAGGTCTATGTCGGGGTTGTACCCTCTTACCATAAATATTTAATCTGTATGCAGAGAAAAATCTTCAGAGGAGCTGAATTATATGAAGAAGATAGTGACATCAGGACTGGAGGAAAGCTTATTAGCAATATGCTATATGCAACTACTACAACCTTGTTTGCTCAAAGTGTACTTGAACTATGTGGGAGCATTCTTGGCAGGACCTGTGGATCTGAGAAAAAGACATAGAAAGTGCAGGATGCTGCTGCGTCTCCTAGAGCGGTCTTGAAGTTGCTAGGTATCTGCATCCTTAGGTAGCTGGAACCCATGCTTCCAAGTCTCCTGGATTATTCCGGTCTTGCGTCAGATAAAAACTACTGAGCATCTCCCAGACTCCCAGAAAGAACTCCAGTCTTGAGGCAATGACTCCAGACCAGCTCACCTGAAATCCTTCCACTTTAAACCTCTGAGACACAGCCTATCACAATACATTTAGCTTCTCCATAGTAGCAGCTATGACCCTATAATGATTCAATGGTAAAATCCTGTGATGTGATTGGATGAAATAATTTGTAAGACAATTGGATAGTTGACTTAGCCAGCTAGACATCATTTACATAATCTGGCCAGTAACACCTCATTTACATAGCCCACAGTGTGGGCCAATCTTTTTTCATGCTGCAAACTCATGACATTTTAAGGATATGTTTGGAAACCAGGAGGTATGATTTGATTGGTCACTGGAACATATATAAGCCTTGCAAAAGCTGTAATAAAGTTAGATGTGTACCATTGAGCTGGGTCTCCAGAGTCTGTGTGCACGATTGGGATAAATGAGAACTCTGGTTGAGCTATTCGCTGAAACAACCCATTTTATAGAACTGGAGGTAATGAGGATCAAAATAGGCCTTGGGCAATTACCATGAGGCCATCACATGAGCAAAACGTGATAAAAATGAAAGTTATAAACAACCAAAGAGATAATAATACTAGAAACAACATTTGAATTCAGGGCCCCAATCATGATTAATCCATTCATATATACCTCTAGAATTTTTACTTACAAGGGTCATTGTCATGGGGAAAGCTGTCTCTCTTCCCTGCAACTCAGACCCCTGATCATGTCCACACTAAAGAGACACTGGAGTCCCTGTTTTCTGGAGCACAAAGGCTACAGAAGACTGTTGGGATAAACAATAAACTGCGAGTATGTTGAGTTAAGTGAGGAAAACTGGTTTCCAGTGTTAAGATTTAATAGCCTCATCTCTCCGGACTACAAGAAAGTGATATCAAGATATTAATGATGAAATGGAGTTAATCTAGATTCAACATGATATTTCAAAAAGCAGAGTCTTTTCATTGCATGAAAATACTTGTAAAGATGTATTATTCTCTATATATTTTATGAAATGCATGTTGATTGACTATTCAATATCTAATGCCAGGCTTAGAAAGTCATGAGTATACCTGTAGAGAGATGAATTATCCTGTAGATTAAAGAGATCTGTGACTGTTTAACAGCTGTTCAGCAACAAGGAGTCATAGATCAGAAGATGGCTCAAGAAAATGTAGAAGTCTTCATGAACACACAATGGCAAACATTTTCCAGTGATTAGTATCTGAAGTAAGTAGCAATATTGGGATAGATTCGATGGGAAGACTATTCTGCTGATGATTTGAGATAGGGGGACTTCTGAGGACTGCAGTTTATGGTCTCATAAAACCACCTAAGTTTTAGGTATCAATTTTTAAAATCTATAAAATAGCTTAGTTTTGCTAGATAATCTCAAAGAGACATTTTACTCATTAATTTTTAAAGTAGCTCTAGTTTGTCATAGTTTAATTTTGACATTACTATTCCAACGCTTAAGATGTGTTTCTTTGCCATGCTTATATTTCACTAAGGGCCCTGTGTTGATTATCCTTCACTTATAGGATTATGAACTAGATAGAGAAATTGATATTTAAATAAAGATAGAAACTAAAGTCCATGTCTAACATTGAAAAATCTACAATATTGGAAAAGTGTTGTACTTAAAAAAATCAAACAATGCTCCCAAAAGATATGCACAGAAATGTACCTACCTTGGTAAATCGAGTGAAATTAAATCAAATGCATGTGGGAAAACTGCACAATTATGTGTCTGCTTTCAAATAAACATATCAAGTGGTCAAAGAAAGACCTTTGGGGCCTACTGCCTAGACAATACACAAAGTATTATTGGAAACTGGTTTTTAAAAATCCTATTGGACTGCTTTTAATGGTGACAAAATTTCTTCTCTGGGTGAGTTTTGAAAACAATGAAAAATCACTTTCTGAGTTACTAATATGTTGTTTTAGCTATATTTTTATATTTCAGAGTCCCAGTTTGGTGAAGAAATTGGGTGCTCTTTTTGCAATTTTGTTTTTATAAGAAGCATTAAGCAGTACATCTGTATTCTGTGGATAAAAACTGATTGTGATTGTAATAGTTATGAATGTTTATCAACTTGATTTGATCATGATTCCTAGTGGTTTGGCAATTACAGTGTGAGCACCCCCCCTTATAAGGTCTACTATATTATAATCAAGTCCATGATTTGCTCGATTATGGGTAGCCAATCAATTGAAAGAATATTTCTGTAGACATGTGATCTGCTTATCATGTAATATGATTGTTCTGGCAAAGTTCATTGGTTTCTTGCTGCCTCTGGCCTCTGTGCCCAACTCATCATCGTATGTCTTCCAATTCATTAGATTTGAAAGAGTAGCCTGCTCTCGTCCCTATTGATTCTGGGAGTTGTTAACTACTCCATCCTCATCTTATTGCCAACTGTGGATTCAGTTGAATCTGTAGCCAGCAGTCTGCCCTCTGATTGCCAACTCCAAGGCCCATCAATGTCTGCAGTTGCATGAGTCCGGAGAAGCTTTAGGCCTGGTATCTGCTCTGTGGACTTAGAATTTATCAGCCTCTGTAACACATGAGCCCTTTCCTTGAGATTATTTAATTTCTCAATGTGTAATCAAATATACATATGTGTGTTAATAGGTAATGGGCAATGTAAAGATAATTCTGACTGATATGTAACTGAATGAAGTCCCATCTGGTCCTGCCTTGCACCATTCTCACAATTATTATTGTGTTTGCTCCCAGGATTGCAGCCACTATTTCAATCAGTCTTGGTGAAAATCTTCCTCTCCTTTGGCCGTCCTCCTACCTTACTAAGCATAATGTTCTTTTCCAGGGACTGGTCTCACCTCATAGTATGTCCCAAATACTTGAGACGGAATCTTGTTATCTTTGCTCCTGCTTCTTCTTTTTTTCCTTCTCTTTCTCCTGCCATTTCTCCTTCTCTCCTCTTCCTCCTTCTTAATTTTAAATAATTTAATCCTTGCTTCTTAAGAGCACTATGGCTGGCAGGTTGTTCTTTTGACAATATTTTTTGAATATTTTCCATATTCTTCACCAGAACTGTACTTCAAATGCATCGGTACTTCTTCAGTCTTCCATATTCAACTGCCAAATAAATAGGAGACAATTGAAAATATCATGAATTGGGTCAGGTGAACCTTTGGACTCAAAGTAACATCTGCAAAATAATACAATATTTTAGAATTTTTGTAATGATAAAATAAGTAGTGACAAGAATATAGAGCAACTAGAACTTCTAGCACGACAAAATGTGTTGCCAGCATAGACAAGAGTCTATCTGTTTCTTTACATGTTAAATATATAAGTAAGATATGACTCAAGAAACTATTGTGGATTGCATGTTGATGAGTTGGTTGGAAGTTCAAAACCAACAACCACCTGAAAGGATAAAGATGAGGTTTTCTGCTCCCATAGCCATTTATATCCTCAGAAACCCACAGAGACAATTCTATGAACTATAAGGTCCTACAGAGCATAGTCACATGGAGCTACCTGAAGTTCAGGCCAGATTCAGAATAGGACAGGGGAAATGGTCTATTATTTTCAGTGTCACATGGATCTTGACTCTGAACAGAGAATAGTAGAAAGATGTTTATTTGTGTCTCCTTGTATATACAAAAGACATTTGGCTGTGTGGATTATAATAAACTATAAATAACCTTGAGAAAAATGGGAATATCAGAGCATTTTATCATGCACATGAGAAATTTAAGAATATGACATGATTTAAAGTCAGGAGAATTGTGTGTCATGGTTGTGTACTCTCACCATACTTGTTCAATCTATACGCTGAGTCAGAGAAGCTGCATTATATAAAGAAGCTTTGGCATCTGCCTTGGAGAAAAGCTTATTATCAACCTGTATGCAGGTGCCACAACTTTGCTTGCTATAAGTGAGGAGAAATTGAAGTACTTTTTGATGAAGTTTGAGGATTATAGCCTTCAGTTTTGATTACAACTCAATATAAGGCAAACTCAAATTCTCACAGAAGAACCAAATGAAGAAACAGTTGACATCATCACAGGTTTGTGTTACTTACATCCACTATCAGTGCTCATGGGAATCTCTTTGGTGGTGTTCAATGGATGGACAACATTGAACTCAGTCTTCTTGGGGTACACCAGAAACCTAGGCCAGGTCCCCTGGAATGTTGGGACACTGGATCCGGTGTCTTCTTGGCACACAGCATGCTCCAGAGGTTGCATCACTGTGAACCCATCAATGAACTACACTGGGTCAACTGGATTCTACCTCAGACACATTTGAAACCTGAGGATTTATGTCAGAAAACACATGGTATCTGAGGAAGAGGAAGACATCTGTACCAAGAGTGTGTATTCTTTTTTTTTAAGGCATCACTGCCCTGGTGGTGGGAGTAGGAGGCCCAGCCTTTGCTCCTGTGAGCGGGAATTGAACCTCCATCCCAGTGGGCCGCAGTCCCGCGCACAACCACTACGCCACCGGGGCTCAGCCCGAGTGTGTATTCTTGGTTGGTGAACAAACACTGTCTTGCTACATCAACACCCTATACAACCCACCCCCTCCAAACTGGAATTGCACTAGGCAAAGAAGAGCTTTCAAAGACTGTATTTTCCCCCCACTAGGTGAGCATTGAACATGGCATAACTTATTGAGTTAGTGCACTCAGCATAGCCTGGGAAGATTCTCTCTGGTCAAAGTGGATTCTTTCATTTAAGCAGTTTCACTTGGAGCCAGTTTTTAGTGATGCTCTATTTAAGACAACAGTATGCTACTCTGATTTTGTTTCCTGCTGTAGAACAAAGCTACAGAAACAATGTTTACAAGAACAGTGCTGAGGGAAAAACTCAAGTGCCCAAGTGGTTTTCATGTTTCATGTTTCAACTAAGAATTGATGGTGAACCTCATTCTGGACGTCTTCCAACTTCCTGAACAGAGGAAAATGTCAACTCATAGTGCATTTGGAGTTCATTTCGCCAGGTCGGATTGTTAATCAAGCTTTCTATTTCAAGATTCTGAAAATATTGCAGAACAGTTTACAAGAGAAAAGCCTGATTTGTGGCAGATGGGGGACTGACTTTACAACCTAGACAATGCATCTGCTCACACAGACATCCCAGTCCACCAGCTTTAAGGGTTAAAAAAGCATGTCTCTCTGGCTCCACACACCTGGCTCACCTGACTTTGTTGGGTCCTCCTTCTTGTTCTTTCCATGAATGAAGAGGGAAGTGAAAGGAAAGTGATTGCATGATGTAGAAGAGGTGAAGCAAAAAAATTTGAAGTAAAAATGTCAGTCGTACAAACATGAGTTTGAAAAATGTTTCCAAGAATGGAATCACAGATTTGACAAACACACTAAGTGTACTGGAGAGTACCTTGAGGCTGATAATTAAAACACATAGCTTTGGGGGAAAATCCATTTTTGGGGGTACCCACTTGTATGCTGTATATATGATTCTGTCAATTTTCTGTCTTATTTTATTTGTGCTTGTTCATATAAGGGTGCAACTCACAGGTGCTATGTCATTGGAGTCAGTTTCTTGAAGTTGTTTTTCTGGTTTTTTTTTTTCAGTAAATGAAACCCAGCATTGATAAACCTATAGGGACAGCAAGTAGAATAAGTATATTGGGAGAGGTGCTTGGGGGAGAGTGTAAAAGGGAGACCATGTCAAGGAGTCCATGTAGAAAAAACGTCTAGAAACGTATAGAGGTAGCCAGTGTACATTTCTACTTGATATGATTTAACTATGGAATGATATGATATATGAGGTATTAAATCCCAATTAA
Source organism: Nesogale talazaci (assembly GCA_004026705.1). Taxonomy (NCBI): domain Eukaryota; kingdom Metazoa; phylum Chordata; class Mammalia; order Afrosoricida; family Tenrecidae; genus Nesogale; species Nesogale talazaci. The sequence goes on along the minus strand of PVJH01000042.1, from coordinate 564,090 downwards.
TAATATATTTACAAATAGAGCAAAATACATCTTGTATTGGGGAAATCTAATGCATAAGAAATATTTAGATTATTGAAGAGCAAGGATGTTACTTTGAGGACCAAGATGCACTTGACGCAAGCATTAGTATCCTCCATGGCATCATATGCAGCTCAAAAGTGGACATTGAATAAGGAAGACCATAGAAAAATAAATACATTTGACTTGTGATGCTGGAGAAGAATGTTAAAAATTTCATGGACTGCTAAAAGGACAAGCCAGTCTATTTTGGAAGAAGCATGGGCAGAGTGCTTCTTTGAGGCAAGGATGGTGAGACTTGGTTTTTCATTCTTTGTACATATTGTCAGGAGAGACCAGTCCTTAGAGAGAGACATCATGTTTGGTAGAGTGTAAGGGCAGTGAAAAAAAGGAATTCCTTAAAATAAACGGATTGTCACTTAGGTTGCATGAATAGACTTAGGCATAGGAACAATCCTGAGAATGGAAAAGAACCATGCATTATTTCATTCTGTTGTACATAGAGTCTCTATGGGTTAGAGCTGACTCAAAGGCACCTGACAACACTATGAATTTCACTATTAGTGTGAATCAACGTGGAAGCATCAGGGAGTTTGAAAATATGACTCAACAATTCTACTCCTATGTATGGATCAAATATAAAAGAAAATAAAGTCATGAAAAACTTTTATAAAATCATTATAGTTACTTTATTTATAATAGCTAAAATCTCAAATATAACTTAAGATGTAGTTTAATAGGTAAATGAAAAAAATGGTAGTATTTCTAATTATTGAAGGCTACTTAAAAAACAAACCCCAAGGAGCAAACTATTGATTACTACAGATAATACAGATAATTTCTATAGATAAACTTTGCATATTGCCAAGTTAAAAAATTCTTAGCCCGAAGTCTATCAATTATTCATAATTCCCTATAAATGATATTCTAGACAAAAAGGGGGGTATAGAGATTGGCTTGTAGAAGAGGCATAGATGAATTATTGATTATGAGGGAAAATCCATTTGAGGGAAAGATTGCAAAAGATAAATGCATTCTGTATTTTAGTTAGTAATAATTGTGGCAGTTACATATCTGCTGTCAATTTGAAGATTAAAAGTGTAGGGGTGGAGTCTAGTCTGTCAATCTAGAGATATTCAATGAGATCTCTGTGTGGGCATGGCCTCCCCTGAGAATTCTGGGAAATCTGGCACTTCTTCCTCAGAAGCAGGAGACACTCTCTCACTCACTTGGAGAATTGCTACTGATGAGGCTTACTTCCTGTGAGGCATCATTGAGGAGAAGCCACATGGATGCAGTCAGACCTCTGAAGCCAGAGAAGCCACAGAGAGACCCCTGCTAGCCCTGAGGTGCTTATATTGCCACTGGATCCAAACACTTTCTACCCACTGGCTTATGCTCCTTCTGCGTTTGGCATCATTGCATGTGGTTTGTGAGTGCAGAGAGGACTTTATAGATTGGTGTTGGACATTTTGGATAGTATTGGATGTATAACCTCAGACTGGACTGGTTGGGATGTTTTCATAATGTACAGTTGCTGTCGTATATAAAATTCTTATACACATATGAAGGTCTCCATGAATTAGCTTCTCTAGTGTACTCAGACTAAAATAGTAATATACAAGTAATTAATTACTTGGTTTTAATGACTATATTTTGTTGTTCTTGTGTTAGGTTTCATCATGCCAGCAGTGACTCACAGTGATTCCTTTTATAGCAAAGCCAACCACTGTCTGGTCCTTACCATCCTCACATTCTTGCTATAGTTGAGCACATAGTTATAATGCCTATGTCATTTCATCTCATTGAGGGTCTTCATTTTTCACTGAAACATTATAACACAAAATGTCCTTCCCCATTATAATATTGTAAGTACCCCATGTAGTCATTTTCAGAGTGATCATTAGGTAGTGAGAGCTGGGCATCAGATGGTTCTTCTGTTCTTAGGGTTGTAGAGGCCAAATTTTTGTGATTCAATAGTCCACTGGATTCAGTGTTCCACTATAGATTTGCTTTCCTTCAGTCTTTTTTGCTCCAGAGGAAAGGGGAACAATAGCCTTTGAGAACAGTTACTACTGACCAAAGTAAGGTGTAGAACATTTTCTTTGTGAACTTTTATGACAGTAGAGCATCATACAAAACCCCAAAGTAAAGCAAATCACTTACAAGTGATCTTTGACATAGCATCAAGACATTAAATGGGGGGCGGGGGACTAGTCTCCTCAATAAGTGATACTGGCAAAACTGAATTTCCATTTGCAGAAGTATGAAATAGGACCCATATCCCATTTCAGAAACAAAGACATGACTCAAGAAGGATCTTGGACTTAAATAGAAAATGCAGAACTATAAAAATCATCAATGACAAAATAGGGATACATTTATTGGCCCTGATACATAATATAAATACATTATCAAACATAGCAAAACACATGCACACATAGCTGGAGACAAAAAATGACGGGAATAATCTACACATTAGACTTGTGTTAGTTATTTGTTTATACATAATTTGCCAAGCTCTTATCCCCTCAGTGTGATCCTGTTGTTTCTAATTCATAGCAAGTCTATGAGGGTTTCTGAGCCTAGAAACCTTTAAGGGAGCATACAGTCTTTTTCCTTCTCCTGAGGGGTGGTTTGTAGGTTTGAAATGACCACCTTGCAGCTAGCAGCCTAAGGCTTAACATACAGTGTCACCAGGGTCCCTTCCAAGAAAACAATGCTTCACTTCTTTACATGGTCTCAAGGAACTTTAAAACATACTCATTTAAATGAACAGGTTGAATTCTCTTCTTGCTGTATGGCATATAGCTAGAACATCTAAAAATTGCTTTGGTTCCAGTGTATGCTATAGGTTACAATAGAGAACATGGAGCATAACACAAATTTATCTTTTAAATGAGGGGGTTTTTGTTCTAGTTTTTTATTCTAAATACACCAGTAGATTTATATATTGAATAGACTTTTCAAAATTGGCTACTGAAAGGCATAGATGATGCAGTGGGTTAGGAGTGGGTTCTGCATTGCATGCATTGCATTGGGGTCCGCAGTCTGAAACCACAACCCCCCAACTTGAGAGCAAGAGGAAACGTTCCCAGCGCTGAAAAGGGTGTCAGTCTCAGAAACCCACAAGAGCAACTCTGCTCCATGAATAGGGTCGCCATGAAAAGACATTAACGGAACACCAGTGAATTTTACAGAGAACAGACAATTGGTACACCGCGAGAGTTGAGCATGACCTATGACCTTGAAATACTGATAATTCCATAATAAGAGCATAGAATCCGTGTGCAGATACATTGGTATGTAACCTGTATGTCTTATATAATAATCATATTATAAGAGGACCAGTGACCTGGTCGGCTACATTCAACTGATAAGGGCAAGGGGAGCCGTAGCAAACAGCAGCAGTTCCACGGGCAAAAAGGACGCTGTCCATTCCTATGAAGATTGGCAGGTGGGACAACTCCAAGGGACAATTCTGCTCTGCGCCGTAGGGCCACTATGAGTTGGAATCCAATTGATGTCTCTGTGTTAGAGTTTGGGTTTGGGAAAACTCATATTATTAAATGCTCAGATAGATTGGGTAAATTCTACGTGTGCACTTCTGTTAAAATCCAAGATTATTTAATTCGATCCTTCTCACAAATCTGAATCAGATCATTCTTCTTATACATGTGAGGAAATGGAGCTTAATGAAATTAGTTTTTTAAAAGTACCACGTCAGAAGCTGTAAGTTTCAACAAAGACCTGTGAAATTGAGTGTCTGTAGTCTTTTTAATGTTTTTATTGTGGTAAATATGCATGCATACATACATATATATATATATAACACAATATTTTCCAATTCAACATTTCACATGAATAATTCAGTGATACCTATTCCATTAATCATAATGCATAACCTCTTAAAACTAGAATATTGGCTGACCCCTGGTGGCATAAGTGGTTGAGTACGGGACTGCGGCCTGTGGGCTTGGCGGTTCAAATCCAGCGGCGGCTCTCAGGAGCAGCACTGGGTAGCGCCCATGACCACCAGAGGCAGTAAAGCCCACAAACAAACAAACCAAAATAAACTAGAACATCACAGTACATATTCATTAAGCAAGGTTAATTCTTCTACTCTCTCCAATTCTTGGTTTCTAGGATAGCCTTTGTGTATATATGTGTGGGTCCAGTTTGTTCCACTTCAACAAAACCCCAGGGTACTTTTCGATGGCATGAAAAATTGCTTTGCGTTGAAAAATTGCTTTGCGCTGTGCTATGCCCCTCTCCCTTTGCGCTGGGATCCTTTCTTTATGGATCACACCAAAGACTGTTCATCCTTTGCTGATTTTCAGTATGTCGTTGGCAGGTGCCAAGTTGGTTCTGACTAATAGCAATCCTGTGTACAGCAGAACAAAACACTCCCCAGTCCTGTACCTTTATTGCAATTGTGCTTACGTCTGAACTCACTCCTGCAGTTGCTTTTTCAATCCATTGTGTCAAAAGGCTCCCTGTTTTTTACTGGCCTTCTCTTTTACCAAGCATGATGTTCTTCTTCATGACTGGTCTCTCTTAATGGACATGTTCAACATATGAGTGATGAAGCCTTGATATTCTTGGTCTAAGGAGCATTCTGACTGTGTTTCTAAGACAGTTTTGTTCATTCTTTTGGCAGTCCATGCTACCTTCAATTTTTTTTTTGCCAACACTGTAATTCAAAGGCATGAATTCTTCTTCAGGGGTTCCTTATTTAATCTCCAACTTTCACAATCAGATGTGGCGATTGAAAGTACCATGGCTTGGGCCAGGTGCACCTTAGTCCTCAAAGTTGACCTCGGCTGCTGCTTCAATGAGCATTGATTGTGGATCCAAGCAAGATGAAATCCTTTTATCATGATGTTACCTTCTGGTTTAGTAGTCAAGATTTTGATTTTCTTTATACAGGGTGGTCATCCACATTGAAGACTGCAGTGTTTGATCTTCATCAGCAATGGATTCAAGTATTTACTGCTTTGGTGTATCACGGGCATATTTCAGGTTTTTAATAAGCTTTTCAAATATCCTGATGCTATATTTTTCTTGTATAATCCAGATTTTTGGATTTTTTGCTTAGTATACATATTGGATGAGTTTCGTGACAGTATAAAAGCCTAAGGTACACCTTTGCAGTTGTTAAACCATTAAATATGCCCTTATTCTCTTTGCACAACTGCTTCTTGATCCATGTGCAAGGTCTACAGGAGCACAATGTAGTGTTCTTGGATTACCATTATGTTCAAGTTTCCCTCTCTCTCTCTCTCTCTCTATAGATATATGACAGATAGATAGATAGATAGATAGATAGATAGATAGATAGATAGATAGATAGATAGATGATAGATAGATGATAGATAGATAGATAGATGATAGATAGATGGATTTGATTACATATATAATGATCATCAAGGTTGAATGCTTTGGTATAGTCAATTAAACACAAGCAAAAGTCTTCTGGTGTTAATCTGATTTCAGTCAAGGTCCATCTGATTGCAGCAATGATCTCCCTTGTTCCAAGTCCTCGTCTGAATTCTATGTGAATCTTGAGCAGCTCCCAATCAGTGTTTTGCAACCACCCTTCTTCAATGATTTTCAGTAAAAGTCTACTTTCATGTGCTATCGATGCCATTGTTCCATGGTTTGTGCATTCTTTTGGGTCATCTTTCTTTACAGTGTATACAATGATGGATTCCTTCCCATGTGTTGATCAAAGCTATCATCCAAATTCTCCGGCATAGACAAGGAAGTTCTTGTTTAGATATTTCAAGTAGTATTCCATAAATTTCCTGAGTCTTGATTTTGACTAATGCTTTCATTGCTGCTTGAGCTTCTTCCTTCAGTATCATTTAGTTCTTTCTCATATGCTAACTCTTGAAATAGTTGGATGTCGACTAGTTATTTTTAGTACAGTGATTGTGTATTCTTTTCATCGATCTTGATGCCTTCTGCATCATTTAACATTTTTCCCATAAGATCTTTCAATTTTGCAAATTCTCAGTTTAGTTTTCATAAATGCTTTGGTATGGTACAATGCCCTAGAGCTCCAATTCCAAAAATTAGGTGCTGAAAACTTTATGAATCACAGAAGAACATCATTTAATGCAGTGCTGGAAGATGAGTCCTTGGTGGGGAAAGAGAATTGAAAGATAATGGAAAATATCTGAATTTACTGAAGTCCTCTAACATACACCTTGCATGCACTCAAGCTTACAAATGATGACGAAGATAACTTAGGATCAGAGCTCCATGGACAGCAACTAACAAGAACACCTTGAAGCTTATCACACATGACTTTCATCAATAATAAGGCTTATCATGGGAAGGGATTGTGATAGAAGAAACCTTCTAACTTGAACACAGTTGTTCTTAAACTTGACTGCACATTATAATCAACTAGGGAAGTTTTTAAGACTCCCCAAATACAAGGTTGCATTTCATACCAATTAAATCTCTAGGTGTGAGACCCAGGCATCAGTAGTTTTAAAAGCCTCCCTGGGTAATTCTAATTTGCCACCAAGTTTGAATACCTTTGCTTTGAGAGGTTGCGTGATTTTGCTAGATCCTAATGGGAAAGGACAGAAATAGACAAGTATACAATATATAGACTAGAAATTAATGAATTTCTATTATTGTAAAGCCAATTAAGGTCTCTGCTCCCATAAATATGTATAAACCTTGGGTGCTCTACGGTCCATATGATTTGGAATCAGATCAATGGCAATGACTTACTTTGTTGTTATTTCTGTTGTTTTATCATTTATCCTTGTAAGGAGGTCTGGATTATGTATATGAATTATTTTAAAATTGATACATATATATCAATCTATTTATCTACCTATCAATCTAGCCTGTGACAATATTTTCTTTAGTTCTCTAAAATGAAAAAAAACAATCCTTTAATCTCATTAAGAAAGACTTAACTGTGGCTGATGATTATGCACAGTGCTGTTTCATCTCCTTGTATCATTCATGTGCTGTTTGTAAATTACTTGGCAGTTAGTATATAGGGTTGTCTTATTGCTTCCTTTTATATTTGTTTTCCTCTTAAACATCCAGATATCATTAAATCAATTTAGATATATTTTATCTTTCATCTTATTTTAATGTGCTTTTAATATTTCCCTAGTCTGATATTATTATTTGTGTCAGTGTGGGTAGATGAGAGAAACAAATTCATAAACACACATATGGATATAAGGGAAAGTTTATATACAAGAGGAATGGAACATTGAGAAAGCATCCCAACCTAGTAGGGCCCAAGTTCATAAGTCGGATACTAGCCCATATGTCTGATACCAATCTATAAAGTCTCCTTCTGACTCGCAAAGCATGTAAAATGATACCAGGACAATCATAGGCCAGTGGATGCAGAGTCTTATGTATCCACTAGCGGTAGAAGTATCCTGGTGATGGCAGGAGTCTCCCCATGGCTCCTCATTTCCAGGGTTCAGGGTTCATCAGCAGTATCCACTGGTGGTAGAAGCATTTCAGCACTGGTAGAGGACTCCCTGTGGTCTCACAAGCATCTCAGCACTGGCAGGAGTCTCCACATGACTTCTCCAGGCCCAGAGGTTTGGTTCCATCAGGGTAAGCCCATGTGGTTTCTCCTTCACCTCCAGGGATCAGCATCTATCAGCATGCTGTCATTTCATCTTATCAGGAGTTCGTCTCCAAGGAACTGATTCTTTGGTCTCTCATTTCCAATTGGGAATTCCCACAAAACTTCCCAGAATTCTCAGGAGAAAGCCATGCCCACACAAAGACCTCATGGGCTATCTCCAGATTGACAGGCTAGATTCCACCCCTATACTCCCAATGCCGAAATTGATACAGATCAGTGACTGCCACATTATTATTATTAATAATAATTATTATTGAATGTAGTCACACAATTTCTGGAGAGTTTACTTTGAGGTTTAGACAATTATCTAAATAATCCAAAGAGCAGAAAATGTCCACCAGGGATGTTACCTGTTTTTTTTTCCTGTCTTGAACATAAGTATGCACTTGATTTGTGGATATAAACTTCCTAGAATTTTTCATGGGTTTTGAGACAGCCAATCTCCATTCTGCAAATGCCTTCTGTGAACCTGCCCTTTCTAGTTTTTCCTCAAAGGGACACGTCCTGATAGATATAGAAAAAACAAACAATAATAGTTATTGCTTAATGGCATGCCTCATATCGTCAAAGAACTTGATACAATTGAAGGTCCAACTTTCCTGAGAAAATTTGCACAACTGTAGCCTAGAACTACGTCACTTCTAGGCCCACATGACAAAATGAGGCAACAAAACAAGGCACAGATGAATGTTCCCAGCTCTACAGGGAATCCAGTGTTGCCCACATTTCCTGGGGCTACTGTCAGAAAGTCTGCATTTGGGTACAGATGCTCAGTGTGTAGAGAAAGGCACTCAGTCAGTGGCAGTAATGAGATATCATGGCGTGTCCTGACTCGATGGTTAGCAAACTGTGGCTGGCGAGCCATATGCAGCTCTTTCAGTGTGAATGTGTGGCTCTGAAGTAACACGGAAACCATTTGAAGGTTATTGTTTCAGATCATGGTGACTTCATGTGTTTGGAAAATATATATTTAAGGCTCTTAAATGATTGTAAAGTTGTTAGGAGGGACAGGACTGCCTCTTCCCTCTCAAAAGTTTGTCAACCCCTCTCTTGACTAGTCTCCAATGGCCAAAAGGTATCAAGGCAGGAGAGAAAGCCCATTGTTGTGAGCGTAGAGATGATTATTTCTGTAATTCACCAGAAACAATTGGGAATACAGGGGAATTCTATTCCTCTTCTCATAAATTGCATAAGAAGGTAATTCAGACCAGGAACTTATGTTTCACATTTAGCCTTACTTGGTGGGTTAATTTTGGGCTGCTCTCCACAATGTCAGTAGTTCAAACTACCTGCCAGCCACTGCTCAGAAAAATATACCAGTCAAGACATGAAGTCTTGGGAACTCTAAGGAGAAGGTACACTTGGCCCTATAACTTGCTATGAGTGGGAGATGGCCCAAAGGAAGTGTTTGTTTGTTTTTGAGTGCAAGGCATGGCTGCTTGCCTTTCCATGATTCAAAGTTGCAATTGCAACAAATGACTGAGATGACAAATTTTCTTTGAGTAGGGGTTGGTTCCATCATTATAAAGTGAGGGTGAGGCCTAATTTACTTAATTTTAAAGATCAAGTATAATATAAGTTATCCATCAATTGGATGTTCATAACTCAGGGACCTACTGTTCAAGAAGGCATCAACACATTCATGTAAAAGTGGAACTGAAAATAATAGAATCCTCCCCTCATTTTTTTCAAGTCCCTTCTTTTTATTTTTATTGGGGAATTCTTACCTTCATATCAGTGGAGGTTTAAGTGTTTTTAAATCAGCATTATAATTTAACAAGAAAATCAAATCAAATCATTTTATACTCATGGTTCAGCAAACCCCTATGTTCAAATTTTAGACATAAAACCAATCTGAGAAGCAGAACTGTTTGTAGAAGAATGGCTTCAAGTCTGGAGGAAGGCTTTTTCACAATCTCTAATATGTAGATAACACAACTTTTTTTTTTTGGCATCACTGCTCTTCGGCGGTGGGAGTAGGAGGCCCAGCCCCACTCCTGGAATTGAACCTCCGTCCCAGTGGGCCGCAGTCCCGCGCACAACCACTACGCCACCGGGGCTCAGCCCGATGACACAACTTTCATTGAGGAAAAGTTGAAGCACTTGCTAAAGAAGATCAAGGATTGTAGCCTTCAGTATGAAGAAAATGGAAAGACAATGAAAACCCTCACAACCATACTAGTAGCTAACATAAACAGATGAATAGAGAAAAGTTTAATTTGTCAAGAATTTTTGTATTGCTTGGATCTACAATCAATGCTCATGGAAGTAGTCGTCAAGGTATCAATCAAAACATTGCATTGGAGAATCTGCTGCAGGGGATCTCTTTGAAGGGTTTATAATCAGGAATGCTATTTTGAGAACTAATGTGTGCCAGGAACAAGCTGTGATCTTTTCAATTGCCTCACATGCATGGGAAAGTTGGATGTTGCATAAAGAAAATCAAATAAGAACCTATGCTTTTGAAATGTGGTGCTGGGGAATAATCTCGAAAAGTGCCACTGACTGCCAAACATTTCAACACATCTGTTTTTGTTTTTGTTTTTTTTGTGGGCATCACTGCTCTCTGGTGGTGGGAGGAGGAGGCCCAGCCCCACTGCTGGAATTGAACCTCCGTCCCAGTGGGCCGCAGTCCCGCGCACAACCACTACGCCACCGGGGCTCAGCCCCACATCTGTTTTGGAAGAAGTATAACCACATGCTCCTGAGAGTCAAGGAAGGTCCAACTTTGTCTCGGAGCCTTTGGGCATCTTATCAAGATTCCCTCCCTTGAAAAGGACATCCAGTTTGGTAAAATAGAGGGGCAGTGAAAAGAGGGGGTTGAGAGAATGGCTGTAAGAATCAATCACAGCCAGTCTGAGGATGGAAGGGGACCATGTGGTGTTTCCTTCTGTTGTACCCAGAGCTACTAGGAGTCACAGCAACCTTGGGGGCACCTGACAACAGTATCCTGATTCTCAAATTTTGAGTTTCACACGACAGCCATGCCAAACTTTTAGAAAACTTTTTTTTAATCAATGGTTACACACACGTTGGAGATTATATCATAAATAGGAAATTATATTGTCATAGTACCATAGAGAGTGTATGAATCCAGTGTGATAACTGAGCCTAACTCTCCTTCTGTCTCATACTCTGACTCTTCATTCCACCGCAGGAAGCCAAAGAACTCTTGGTGGCTATATCTGTAGTTGGGAAGAAATCCTAATTCATGTAAAATGCATCTGGGTTTCAAGTAGTTTTAAATGCAATCCCTTTATGGCTAAAGGAGTAAAGGAGAGCTGGGTGATCACATGCTGATATGATTTTAGAAAGGTTTGCACTAATGTTAATTTCTGAACCCTCCCTTTGTCTTGAGGTGGAATTTGTTGGTACTATGGACCAGGTGCATAAGGCTTAAATTATTTAAAAGCTGCAGCAAATGAAGATGACTATGATGTGGGATTTGTTGTGAGTAAGCATTGGTTCATTTGTTTCTAAATGATGAAAATTTTCCACAACAGAAAAGGACAAACACATTAGTAACCCATGGACTGCTTGCATGTTTTTCTGCCCCTAATGAATTCATGTCTATATTAGATATAGCCTATCATTAAATTTTGGGAGATATGCTTTTTTCCTATTATGATATAAAAGCATTATTCTCCTATTTGCCCTTATAGAAATATATATATATATATATATATATATATATATATCATACACTTGCTTTTTTATCTTTTTTCTAAGCAGAATTGCATCCTTTGGCATACATGAGGGTACTACTTCTGTGTAGAAAAATACAGGATTGAATTTTTTATTTAAGTAACAACTATTCTTAATTCCACTATAAAACGTTAGCTTCCTTAGCTGCTTACAATCACCCCATGGAGAATAATTTGGAGCAATACTTGACATTGTGTTCGGGGTCTATGTAGACATCAGTGCTTTTTTTTGTTTTTACCCAGAACCTCTTCCATGTCCTTGCATTTAGGTGATTTTAATCTCATGTGAATAAGTTCCAAGCCCATTCACTGTGAAGTGGACTTCTCATGGACTGCTTTTTGCTATAGTGCACTAAACACTCTGTGTGCTTGCCCACGCTATCATCTCCTCTCCCTCACCTGCTTAGAGTTTGAGGCCTTAGAAGGTGTCACAGCCACCGGATCACTGGTTAGAAAGAGTTTGGCACCTTGGGTGACTGTGAAGATCAGCTGCTTTAGTCTATGATAAAATAAATACATATTTTCAATGTTAAGGTCAAGTTTTAGAGGTTATTTTGTGATAGATGGTAATTCTTTGATTCGCACAGTATCTGGAATCTGATTTGTCAATGATGTTGAGCAAGTTGAGTGTTAATTTTGGATTAATTAACATATGATACATTTTTGACTACTACTTGGTGACTGAATTGTCACCAGTGATACACTGGGTCACTTGAGGAGTCATTAAGGCATTAAACCATGTGAATCATAGCAAAATATGGATAGCATTGCAAAAAATGGGAATGGCAGAGTAATTAAACTTGCTCTCATGAACCTGTACATAGAACCAGAAGCAGCCTTTCTAGTAGAACAGGAAGATACAACCTAGTTTAAAATCAGAAGCGTATGTTGGGTTGTATAATTCCATAATAATCATTGCTTTTGTATATTGAGTGAATGCTACAAAAACTGTATCATGTGAAGAAAATTCAATATCAGGATTAAAACAGACAGTGTTTTACTATTTTGTATCTGGTTTCACTATGACTGGAAGTTAATTCACCAACACTTAAAAGCAACAAAAGATCTCTTGCAGTGGGGCAAGATGGCCACAAGTTGATAGTGCACTTTTTGACTGTCCTGCTGCTTATTATTGATCTATTCCCTTACTCATTTTATTGTTTGTATATTTCCAACTCTTTCTAAAAAAAATCTGTTAGGTAGATTAATGCCAATATAACAAACGGAGGCATGCTGGGGGTTAGGTGTGGGGCTGTGGTTGTAAGGCCAGTAGTTCAAACCTACCTTCTAGACTTTGTGAGAAAGATGATGCTGTCTAGTCTATCAAGAGCTCTGCTCTTGGCAACCCGGTATACTATGGACTATACTATGAGCAGGTATCAGTGCTATGGCAGCGCTTGGATGTGGTAAAAAGAGTTCCGTGCTCAGCTATTGGCAGTTTGACTCCACCCAAAGGCATCTCAAAAGAAAGATGGGAAAATCTACCTTTTCCCCAAGTATGCAATCTGTTGTTTATTTGTCTGACCTTATAAAATGCAAATGTTGAAATTTTTTCATTGTTCTGAAGTATTAACTTGATTCGTTGGTGAAATATGGAGTCTGTAGAAGATGGGAGTGGGAAGTCAGACCACAGGGTTATAACTGGTGGGCTCAGGGGCTACAGAATGGCAAGCAAACAGAGACAGAGGAGAGACAGCACGGAGACCAAAGAAAAGTGGTTATCACGGAGGATTTTACATGGAACGTGCAAAAAGTGATTTATCTTTTAATATCATAACCTGACCTCCCTACTTAGTTCCAAAAGATGAGAACAGCAGAGTTGATTTGGACTGTCAGGCAAAATTGATTTTGATTTCTTTTTCTGGAGGATTGTAATCATGGGGGATCCTGGACAACCTGCTTCAGAAAGGTCACAGGTATGGCAACCCTAGAATGCCATCCTCTTCTAGAACCCAGGCCTACCTGCTTCTGGTGTCTGAACCAACTCAGTGGCGTCTGTCCCACCCCCAAGAATGGGCTTCAAAAATCTGTGGGTCAATGGAATTAAAATATAATGGGATGTTTCCATAACTTTTTTAGCCTCCTTATATATAGCACAAAATACGGTTGGTTGTTTTTTTTTCTTTATGTTTTTAAGACACAGATGGAGTTTTTCTTTTTATATTCATCAGGAGAAAAGTACATTCACCCTTTCTAGTTTACAATGCAGTACACCAAATCCAGTGATGTGGAGTCAATTGTGATGTACTGACACCCCACACAGAGTTTCTGAGACTGTAAATCTGTAAGGGTGCAGGCAGCCTAATAATTTCCCCTGTACCCTAATATGGCAGTGCTTCAAAAAGAATTGGAAAAATCCTATTCTCTTTTCCACGAACTTTTGAACACCTTTTTATGTTACCTTTATTGTCATCAAATACATTTCCATAAGTAGAAAGTATTGGCGCATACTCATTCATCCTAGCATCACACTGCATGACACTCCACTAATTCACACACAAATCCCCTATGTCCTTGCTAAAATAATCCAAAATTGGGGATCTCTGAAAGTCTCAGAGGGGAACCAATGAAGATCCTTTATATAATGTAATGATTTGGGGATAATGGTGTTCATTGACCGTTTTATTCCGTGAATTTCCAATTTATCATTAAGAACCAAAGATTAGTTTATAAAGGTGTCAAATGTTTTATAACATCAGCTCATCGAGTCTGTAGTCCCATGTGAATCGCATAGACATGCTAGTATTTAATGCCTTGTAAGTAGCACTGACACCAATGATAAAACAGGAGAAAATAAGTCACTTTAACTTTTCCTCTGAGGCTTGATGAACGGTCTATTAAATGAAAAATCCAGGTACATTTTGAACATTTAGTTAAGAACAAAAGAAAAGGCTTCAGGACAAGCAGGCCTCTGCTTGCAGCTCCACTATGGGGAAATCTAATTCATGTTTGCTCAGATTTACTAGAAGAAAAGACCTTGACAATGAGACAATTTGTGTTCCAATAGTCTCATTTAATATATACATGAGTGAACCATGATCAGAACTGCACCTCAGCGATTTGTAGACTACCTTCCCAATCCTCTCTCCATCTAAAAAAGAAGAACAAAACTGTGCAGTCAGAATATTTATAGGAGTAATAAATGAGAGCATGAAAACCATGTATACTTTTTGGAAAATCTCATAGGACATCTTTGTGTCGGTTGCATGTTTTCTAAAGTAAATGTTTATTTAGAAAGAAATAATTTAGAACCTAGGAGAGTTTACTATCTCCTATTACAATATTCAGAGACTTTAGACAGCTTGAACAGAATTCTAAAATGAAGAAGAAAAACTTTGAGGGCATATTCTCCATTACATTAACTAATGATTAAAAGAGACACAATTTGAAGCCATGGAAGACAATGATTTGAAGAAGCAGAGGAATCAGCTTTGGGAAGTTGGGGGACAAACACCCACAATCTTCTTGCTGGAAACAGAGGAAATCTAGGTTAACGGAATAAGCAACAATCTGAAATAGCTTGCAATAAACAATCGATTGACTTGTGAAAATGAGTGAATTTAAACTACTTGAAAACACTTTATGGCATGATTTTTCTTATTGGCAAGTGTATGCAAAGCTTGAAACCCTTCTACGGGGCTGGTATCCAAATTGTTAAATGCTACTTCATTCATTAAGTCCAAGTCAATGTAGGTCTTACTAAACAGTAAGACCTAAACAGGTGAACTCAAGACTAAAAGCCTTCACTGAGAAAAAAGCTCCCAAGAAAATTTTGTGATTTGATAGTAAAAATGTCCATTCCTCCAGGTAGACATGTGAAAAAGCTCTGCGTTGATCTTTGCATGGTTGGCATTTTGTCTTTGTCATTTGGCATTCTCATTTCCAGAAACAGAAGAGAAGAGGGGAGATCAAGTGGAGAAAAGAAACAGCTTGGTTTTCATCTTATCCCTACAGTCATTTGGTTCTGGGTTTGAACAGAAAAGTCAGTGACACGATAAATATATTTTTAAAAATATTGCTTAACAAGGACAGCAGGAGTAGCTACAGCTATACGTTTTGAAAAAAATATAAAATGAAGGTAAGGTCGGGTATCAGAAGCAAAATGCAGATATCTTCACAAGGCAGTAAAAGAAATATTTTTTCTTCTTCTTGATTTTGGATGAAAAAGAAAGCACTGAAATTCTTGCAGAATAGTATTTTGGAACTGTAGGCTCAATCTATAAACTTCTTAAGGTAATCATTTGACCCAGCTGGCTGCTGTGCCTCATACCATCCCAGTTTCCTGAAAACTCATAAAATACTTTATCTCTAGCAGAGTATATTGGTCTAATGTTTTCTTCCTTGTTTGTGTACCCGATATACCCTTTGTAATAATGCACAGTAGGCAAGTACCTTGGGTTAAATATGGAGAAGTGTACATCATTGGTTACATAACTCATCAGGTGAAATCAGATAATCCTATCATTAAAATCAATCCAATCATATATATATATGTTAAGAACAGCTCCTATAGGACAGAGAGGAATTGCCATGTAGGCTTTCCAAGGCTATAATTTTTATGGAAGCAGACAGCTACCTTTTTCTTCCAAAGAGTGGTTTCTGGGCTGAAGCTTCAGACTTTTAGAAGGGAGCACCCAATCACAGCTCCACCTTAGATTGGTAGATACACTGATGAGTATTTCACCTTTCCTATCAAAGTCATCTAAGGGGAATCAAAAGTTCATGGAAAGACATAATTTTTCCATTCCATTTTTTATGCGATCATTCAGGAGGATTAGCCACAAAAGCCTGGCACATTATAGTATGTGTGATATCAACTATAAATGCATGTTTATTGATATGCTACTAAGGAAATTCAGTTTATTTCTCAAACATTTATAAAACAATACATTTTATCTAGTGTAGTCACTGAACATATGGCCATGCTGGGCAGAAAATGATCTATCAAGTCCACTTTATTTAGTTTTTCAATGACTGGGTTTCTTCAAATACAAAATGATTATCAAAAGAGTACTTACTTTATTAGGCTGCTAGGGGATCAAATAAGTTAATACTTGGAAAACCTCTAGGGTAGTGCCAATCAAGGCTATGTGTTTGTTAAATACATAAAATAAATGTTTTAACTACTTTGGGGGATTTCCATTGTTAGGGATGTCAGAAATATCTAACCCATGAACCTCCCTGCCTCTTCCTCTGTGCCTGAAGATGGAGTTTTCATTAGTCTGGAGTCAAGACTGTAGACAAGAAAGGTATAGCTGGGGCTGAGCCCTGGTGGCGTAAGTGGTTGAGTGCGGGACTGCGGCCCGTGGGCTTGGTGGTTCAAATCCAGCGGCAGTTCTCAGGAGCAGCGCTGGGTGGCACCCACGACCACCAGAGGCAGTGATGCCCCCCCCAAAAAAAAGTTATAGCTGAATAAGTTCTTCACATGATGGAATAAATAAGAAATACAACCAATCTATATATATTACAGATTAGCTGTATGGAGAAATATATGTATATTGCATGCAGAGTACACTTAGTTTTCTTACACTGCCAAGATGGTCACACCCTGAAAAATATCAACATGGAGAAAGCAGAATTCATTTTCTTGGCTTGGGTTTCAATCCAGTAGGTGTAAGGAGAAAAATGTGATGAGAATCAAATGTTACGAATGACTGCATAGGTGCAAGCAATATTAAATCTTGTCTTGCTAAAGTCATACACAGGATAGAAACTGAATAAGTCTATCAACTTAAGAGAGCAAAATATTCATCTAGTGTCTGAATTCTTCAGGTGCTTCTAGAGAATGTGTAGGCCTCAGTCTGTTTTTTTAGGATGTTGTAATGAAGCCAAGTCAAGCGATCCCAAAGTCTAAGAGCACCCTGGTGATGATGCTATCTCAATCTATATTAAATCTGTTTTTTCATTTAGTATGCCCACTCTCATATAAAGAAACTTGCCTATCAGATTTAGATAGCAAGCTTGATCTTTTTCCTGCTTTTCTAACAAATGGTCCAAGAGTATTCCTAAGACCCCGCCCCCCCACCAAGAAAACACCACCCTAGTATTGATTTCAACTTATAACAACTCTTCAGAACAATGTAAACATTATGCTCCTTTGCATTTCCCTAGACTGTAACTCTTTACCAGAACATATATGTCTCCATAAAACAGCTGATGGTTTCAAAGTGCTAAACTTTGCAGTTAATGGTCAAACATGTAACCCATTAGACCTTAAGATTCTCTTAATGACAGTGAAATGTGAAGAAAACTGGAAGGGTGATGATGGAGAGCTGATTGCTTGCCCCGGATGAAGCTCTAAAGTTCACACTTGAAAGAATGAATATAATAGCGTGCACAAATGAGAATGGTAATCCGAATGGGATAGAATGGCATTTTCAAATATCAGCCATATTTAACAGGAACATTTAATAGATTCTGATTCGTCTTTGTCCATTCTTAGTCAAAGAAGAACTCTGGTAATGAGAGGAACATTAAGAGAGGAAGCAGCGATTTCCATGTGTCTCTTTTGCATTGTTTTTCTCTTGATACCTAACACATTATTCCCCCCAAATTCACATCTTAAAACAATAAACAGCTATATTTGCATGGTTTCTCCAGGTCAGGAATCTGGTTCAGGGTTTCTCAGGAGGCTCTAATGACAGTAAAGGCTGTGTTCCCCTATCAAAGTCAGATGGTTAAGGATAGGGGTGCTATGACATCCTGGGTATCTGTGAGAGACTTAAGAAGACAGAAGCCACAGAAACGGACAAATGATCAGCTGGTTAAATGAAGTCCAGGCAAATGTAGAAAGATTCTCTCATCCCCGAGTAGGCGGTAGAAATAATGGCCAAAAGTCCCTTGCTTGTGACTGCCTGCGAGGATCAAATCGCCTGAATCCAGACAGATAACATGGAGAAACCAATGTGCGGTATCTTATTCACTTACTACGTCCTCACCCATCATTTTGATGTTGTACGTGCCCTAGTAAAGTCAGGTCCCAAGCTGAAGTTATACGAAAGGGAGCATCCAACAGTGGGAAAGATTGAGATTCTGCCATCCTCATGAGCAAGGGCCGTAAAAAGGAAAGTAGACAGGTCGTCTAAAGATGAAGAAAGTTCTATTTTTACCCTACTTGAGCTTTAAACATTTCTATAGACCACGTTTACAGAGTGCCTAGTTAATGTTTTCAAACACTACAGATGCTTACTATGTGGGGACCTTCAAGTTTGTCCAACTCAGCAACTCCATATGGCAGAGTACAACAGTCCCTCATTTTTTTTGTCGTTGCTTTTCCTCAGCTGCCACCTTTCTGAGAGAAGTCTTCCACAGGATTCTTCTGTATAGTTTCTCGTTGGGTATGTTCAAACTTCCTACCAACCTTTCACTTAGCAGTCAAACACTATTCATAAATAGACTCCAGCAGGGTCTGTTAGTACATGGCAGCTGTTATTTAATTATTTCTCTTTCAAAAAAGAACTTGGGCTATTAGATTCATGGGTCAATATTCATACCGGGGTGGGGATGGGACAAAATTGATTGATGTGGTTTCAGCAGCACCTGTGGCAATTATGTTCCTGTGCTGAGATCGAAATCTGGCGAATTACTTCTCATGGTGAAGATTGTCAAGATAAGCCCCAAACATGACCACCATGTGTACATCAGAATAGAACTCCATATGGTTTCATTGGCTGTTCTTTCAGCATGAGCTCACCAGGCCTTTCTTCCAATTTCACATCTGGGTTGACTATGACCACCAAACTGTGTGTTAGCTGTGGCAGGTGTGATTCATTTGTACTATCCAATAACTCTACTGATTTCCTTTTACAACTGATTTTAGTACAATCATTGATCTCTGGGTATCTAACTCTCCCCACCCAGAAAGTGGGATCTGATCTATCTTACCGAAACACCATTTGGTAGTACCATGTTTTTCAGACCATAAGACATACCTGACCATAAGATGACCCAGTTTTTAGAGCAGGAAAACAAGAAAAATATTTTGAACCAAATAGTACAGTATCCTTAAATATGTATTAAATAAAACAAAATAGGGAAATATTTAACAGTGTCAGCTCAATGGAGGTGCTAAGACCCATCATCACTTTCCTTAGCAAATAAGGGGAGGCGTGTGCTGTGCCCATCATGTGACCTGACTAACTTTGAGACTCCAGGAGGTGGGACTTCCCCCAAACACACATCAATCCACAGCATGCAAACAGTAGCGGACTGTGAGCAGGTGCATGGGATCATAAAAAAGTGCTGTGGGGTACCACACCTTGGAATCATAAGATACACCCTCGTCCATCCTCCCTTTTGGGGGGTGAAATGTGTCTTATGATCCAACAAATACAGTCGATGTTAGGCATGGAACTAAGCTTCTAATTACAAGATTAGGGTTTTAAAATTTATTCTCTTCCATTTAGTGGAGGGTCAGCAAGAAAGGAAGGAAGAAAGAAAGAGAGAGAGAAGGGAAGAAAGAAAGAGAAAGAAAGAAAGAGAGAAAACCTTCAATAAGATGGATTCACATGGTGGTGATGAAAACGCGCTCGGCTTGGGAGTGACAATGGGCCATGAATAGGGTTGCTATGGGTTGGAAATAACTGAGTCGCACCTAATAACAACAACAACAACAATTAAGATTCAGAATAGAGTAAATAATAAATAATCTATGCATTTCAATTATTAAATAGTTGCTTTCAATATGTTAAATCATCTGGCAGAGAGAAATTATCACTAATATGTACTGGGTGATTTATATCCATCAGGCACTATTGCAAATTAACTGTATATACTAGGATATTTCTAAAGTTCATAAGAAAATTCAATTACCTTTTCATTCTATTTTCTATCTGTCTTTCATTATTTTGTTGAATCTTAATCCCATCCCTTTGGTGTGCCCATTTCATGTGCATTTTATATAGTAAACTGGCATCTAAGGTCACCCAGCTAGGATTGGGACCTATCCACATTAGCACTAAAGACACACACTTCCTCGAGAGGGACCAAAGTTACTATTCTGAGATAGGAATGCTTTGTGATTAAAATTCAGAAGCTTGTCAAAGTGCAAGTGGTTCTGAGTTCTGTTACTGAAATATCTGTAGATAGTTGCTTTTTCTTCGTCAACCTAATTTCCTCAACCACACACTAGTAGGTACCTCCTAAGTGTGTGACAAGAATTACAGGAGACAAGGCAGAGACTGGTATAGAATCATTTTTCTTCTGGAAGCCAAGATGTGTGAGGTTTCAGTGCCCTATCCAGGCTGCTTAAATCATCAGTTCAGATAATTTCAGTGAAAACGTTTTGAAAATTAGAAGTCAGAAGAGAAACAAAGGAAGCTGTAAGTAAGGAGGCCTGATGGTGGTGTGGGCTTGGTATATTGGAATTCTAACCACAAGGTCAGCAGTTCAAGCCCACAAGCAACTCCAAGAGAGAATGATGAGGTTGTTTTCTCCTGAAAAGATTTACAGATGGGAAACGTTATGTAGAGTCACTATGTGTCTGAACCAACTCAATGGCAGTGAGTGTTATCATTATTATTAGTATAGATAGTTATTGATTTTAATGCATTGGGCTCATGTAATAGATAACAATAGATAACAAAGGCACTAAGAAAAAGGGTTTTTTTAATTTCACACACACAACTATAAAGTATTCTACAGATGAGTAAACTGAGTCACAGTAGAGTTCACGAGCATGCCCATGAGCACAACTAGGATATGCTTGGTGTCTTCTTCAAGTCTCATTAACTCCAAAATGGTTTGCTTGTGTTTATGAAACACTATTAAAATTACTCTACTCCAAGTACTTTAGAAGCAGTCATTGCACATGGATAAAAGATAGCTTGATTGTAAGCAGCCAGCCAGTGACTTAGCCAGTGAAATGATATGTCTAAGATCAGTTGTTCCTACTGGGACCGCTGCTGCAGTTAGGCAGCACTTGTTATATGTTGGGGGAAGTAAGGGAGTTACTATAAGCCCCAGAAATCAACAAAACCTTGAAATCTTCAAAAAGTTTGTCGAAGATTCAGATTATGTTTTCCATCTATCCAAAGTTTAAGTCGTTCATTCAGTAAAAATCGGTAAGCCATACTAGTTTTCCCTGGTAAATTGCAACAGTCCAGTGGGATCCGAGTGTCACACCTTGGGAACAGAATACATCGGTGTTGAAATTACAGCCTCAGAACATTCCATTTGGGTGACCTTGTAAAAGTTGCATAACCTAGAACTAGAAATAATAATGGTATTTGTTATATAAAGTTGTTGTGGCTACTAAATGTGATAATGCATCTAAAATATGTAGCACAGCTCCTGAGAGACGGTGAACCCTCCATGTTTATCAGTTAGCAACATCAGCACCATCCTCCTCTTCCTCTTTCCCTTCCTTCTCCCCCCCTTCTTTTCCTCCTCTTCCTCAGCAGCAGCCTTAGCATTACAGACATTCCACATTACATGAAAAACTTTCTGGTTTAAAATTTTTCTACTCTATTCTCCTTAAAGTTCACGGTGGGTGTCTTAATTGGTTGTGTGAATAGAAAAGACCCATTTCCCTAAACATAATTGGCGATCTGAACACAGAGGTTCTATATCCCTAGAAGCAATCTTTTTATTTTTTATTTTTTTAGAAGCAATCTTAATAAACATTCTTGAATTACTAGGTCATCCTGCCCAATTACATGAATGCCATCATGTAATTTTAGGAATGTTATTCCTGGAGTCTCTGCAGAGAGAGATAGGCCAGGGACCTGCTGAGCTGCTCATCAGGGGCTGGGGAGGAGAGCTGTGGGGATAAAGAAGCCACAGGGGAGGTTCCACCCATACAGACACAAGCTGGCCATGAAAGTGAGAGTGACAGGATGGCTTGTTTTAATACAAAATAATTATTTAAGAAGCAGCCAGAGAATGTGAAAAGAAAAGTTAAGATGCAAGTTCAGTTAAAACAGTGGTTCTCAAACTTCCTAATGTCTTCACCCTTTAACACAGTCCCTCATGCTGTAGAACCCCCCAACCATAAAGTTATTTTCATTGCTACTTCATAAACTGTAATTTTGCTACTGTTATGAATCAGGCAACCCTTGTGAAAGTGCCATTTAATCCCCAGAGGCGTCGAGATCTACGGGTTGTCAACCGCTGAGTTAAAGGCTGAAGGTCAGTAATGATGTAAGTCACCGAGTTCTAGGAATTCTGGACTAGAATGGCAAAGCCAAGAGGACACAGGATGGGAGGGACTCTGATAGGAAGGGAAAAAAAGTCTTGCATTGTCTCTGAGATCAGACAGGAGCAAGGGCCTACAACTATATTTTATGCACCCACATTTGTATTTCTATGTTTTACCCTCGGTTCTGCAGCTGGACAGTGAAGGAATGCCCAGGTCATGGAGCGGGGTAGAGGTTCTGTGCTGACAAGAACCTGAGAGCTGTGAAATGCCCTACAGAAATGTAATGCAGCAGACTCTTTCAACTAAAACATGGCCTTCCATTTTGCAGACAACATTCCATCCATTGCTTCCAGGCAACTGAGCTAAACATCGTTACGCTGAGCTCTGGCTTGGAATCATTTAGCATTTTTCACTTATGAAACAGCTTCCGAAAGATAAACATCCAGTCCATTAACATAGAAATCTTTCAGGTGGTGGTCTGAAACTTAGTAGTTAGAAACAAGGCATCTGCTTTCTTTGTAACAAGCTGGGATGCAACAGTCATTTCCATCCTATTGTCAGGTTTAGAGGTCACCAGCTATCGAGGTCCCTGCAGCATTAATAGTGGACTATACTTTAATATATAATGGGGAAGTTTTTTAGATTGGTATGTAAGTTTAGCAAGAGTGTCCACTCAGCACTTAGGTATACAGCTTTCACCCTTTCCAGTGAATCAAATTTGTTGACATGTTGCTCCATGGAGTCCTTAAAGGCTGACATCTCCCCAGATTTATTGTAAACACTGTGCAGTGGATCCTGAAACACAGACCACTCTTGGCGATGATGCTGTCTTCCAAGTGGATGCTTAATAACTTCATCTGCCTGAAAGAAGCTGACAGTCTAAAAAGTGCATGGCTTTGCTTGTGCAGTTAAAAAGCAATGGAAAAATATTTAGAGTCTAAAATGAATTTATTGATTATTCAAACATTTTCTTTCTCCTCCACTCAGGAGAAAATAAAGTTTAGAGGCAGAAACAAAAAGGAAGTAGATTTTTCTTTCATATCTGAATGTTTAACATCAATGCTATTCATAAATTGAGCTATATTTGAGCTAATATGGCCCTAACCTTTCTTGCAATCTTGGAAATAGCATGCTGCATACCAGAACTTTTTACCTTCTTTACTGTCCCAAGGTCATTAACTAGGGTTTTTAGTGCTGCTATTGAAGTAGTCAAGGGTTTCATTTTAATGGATCAAAAATCAACAGTCATAGAGGAAGCATCCAAGAAATCAAATGGTATATTCCTTCTGGAAAGACCTCTCTAAAGTGTTAAAGAACAAAGATGTCAAATTGAGGACTAAAGTGGGCCTGAACCAAGTCATGTGATGGTGGGATGATGAATAACCAAAATGGAAGAATTGATGCATTTGAATTCTGGTGCTGGAAAGGACTATTGAAAGTAACATGGACTGCCAAGAGAACAAATGAATCTGTCTCAGAGGATGTACAGGCAGAATGATCCTTAGAAAGGGAGGTCGTGAGACTTCCCGTAGGGACAATGGATTAATTACTGTGGCTTTTCTAGCCAAAGTCTACGTAAGTAACTCCCGCTAAACATCCTTTTCCTGCAAGGGTCTGGGTAAGAAGGTGGGGGAAGAAATCAAGTGGATTCACCTGAGTAATGATGAACGGGTTCATTGTGTCTACCATACTGCTGGGTATGAAATCAGCCCTCTGAGGCACAAACAGAGGTGGGACTTTCATGATCAGCAAGAGCCAAGAGGAGAGAGTCTTCTCTGAACTATGAGATTGCTGTATAGTGAACCTCCTCGATCCAGAAGACAGCTGTGACATCAGAGTAGCAAGGAACAGTGATGGACTCCCAGCCCAGAGAGCAAGTAAAGTTGAGTGCTTTGTGCAGGAGGCTGACTTGCAGAGTAGGATGCTTCTGGGCACTTCACTGGGGGAACTGAGCTTGCTAACCTCTGGAGGTGCGACTAAGTGCCATCAGCTGGGGTTTATTGCAGTAGACTGACTCTGGGTACATAATTCAGGCAGGTGACTTTGCTAACTCCTTGACCTTAAGCTGAACATCTTTGGGTTACGACTTACAGAGTGCAGTGGTATGCCCTGAGGCCACTTATTAGCAGCTCTGAAAGAAGTTTGTAATGTGATATGATTAAGAACGGTGTACTGGGCATTTAACATTTTCAATAAACATCTTAATAGTGTGTATTGTCAGTAAGTTCTGTATCATCATTGCAAGGGATATTAGTACCTCAATATAAAAGTAGATAATCCTGTTTGAGTGATCAAACATGCACTTTTTTTCTCATATACTTTTGACATAGTATCAGGAGAAACCAGTTCCTAGACACAGACATCATGGCATGTAAAGTAGAAGGTCAATGAAAAAGAAGACGACCCTCAAGAGATGGATTGACATCATGACTGCCACCATTGGCTCAAACATAATTCAGATTATGAAGGCGGCACAGAACTGGTCTTTTGTTCTCCTTACAGAGAGTAGGGGTTGGAAGTGACTCAATGGAACTTAATAAGTACTATTACCTGAACTTATTTTCTGTTGCTGTTGAAACAAACCACTAAAAACATCATACCTTCAACAATGTAATGTTCATAAATATTGGTCAGAATCCAAACAAAAGTTTCCCTAAAATTTTGGTGGTGAAAGTATTGCCTTTTTTAATGAAGGGCCCAGGGGAAAATGTGTTCCCTTGCCATTTCCAAAAGCTTATAAAGGCCATGGTTTATGGTCCCTTTCCTTCTTCCTCAAAAGTAGCCATATAAAGACCTCAAATCTCCCTCTCTGACCTCGCCTTCCATTGTCACCTCTCTTTGTCAAAAACTCCACTTAGAATCACTTGTGATTCTGTTGAAACCAATCATCTCCCAGGTTGTGAGCGCATGTGACAAAGTATCCTCAGTCTCATATATCCAGTGTTTTAGACTCAGATTGTGGGGGGAAATGATGATCTACATCCAAAAATTAGTCAATAAAAACTCTATGGATCACAAAAGAATAATAGCTGGTACATTGGCCACAACTATGTAATTAAGCATATCAGCCATGAGGAAGATGGCATGAGCCAACGCAACATTTTTTTCTGTATACATGGAATCATCATGTTACAGAGAATTCACAATGGCAGCTAATGGAAGACATATTGGTAGATCCCAGATGAAAACTTTTCAAAATACGCAGGAATCTTTTTTTTTTTTTGGGGGGGGGAGCATCACTGCCCTCTGGTGGTCGTGGGAGCTACCCAGTGCTGGATTTGAACTGCCACAGTCCCGCACTCAACCACTTACCCCACCAGGGCTCAGCCCCAATACACTGGAATCTTAAAAAGAAGCTGCTCAACTTGTCACATAAAGTAATTCAAGGCTTTTATAAAAGTTTATATATATATATATATATATATATAATATGTTGTTCATTCATTCATTTATTTTAATTATAAGGAATTCATATGACTATCTTTGAAAGTCAAGATGATACCAGGGGGCTATAGTCAAATCCAAATTACAGACTTAGATGTCAAAGCATTGAATAGTGCAGCAAAAAAAAAAAATCAAACATAGAATCCTCTTGGTATTATTTACAATATTCAACAAGGCAAATAGAAATATATAGCATTATTACTACTTGGTTATGTGAATTTTTAGATATATTCCTTACATAATATGGTATTTTACTGATTTTAGTGAACAAAGAGATCTTCATAATGAATTTCACCATTTTCCCCATTACATGATCCCTTCGGCTGAATATTTTCTATATAATTCTAAATGTTTTAACTTCAAAGTTCCTACCTTGGAGCTTTTCAGACACCCTAAGCCTCACTGTTGGAGAGGAATTACTGTATTTGGAAATTGCTATCCTATTTCATGGGAAAACAGTAAGTATTCAATCGGTGAGGGTTATTTGTAAGATTTCTATGAGTGAGAGCAATATGAATCGTGCATTTTTTGAATGTCAGAGGAAAGGCTTTAACTCTCTTGTCCAGGCATACCTAACAATTGTATGACGAATCAGTAATTGTATATGAAACATATAGAAGGTTAATTCTGTATTATGACAGAGCTGTGAGTCATGAAATTGATTTTTAGAATAGAATTCAGTGATAGAATAGAACTCAGTGATCTTATGATAATAAAGCTGCCTCGACGTCTCACCATTAAAATGGAGCTAATTCTAATTCCCTCCCACCTAATATCATTGTGAGTAAGTGGAGAGCAAGACATGAAAGTAATAAAAAGAGTTAAATTCCTTGACATGTTTTTATAATAAACATATGTAACTCATTCCCAAAAGAGTTTGGACACATTTCTGGCACCTGACGCTACATTAGGTACAGCCAAAGGCTATATAACTGTGACAATAAAAGCTGACTTGATGAGTGCTGTAATGGCCCAAACCATTGCTTTCTCTCTCATGGGTGGATAGGATCTGGAGATGAAGACAGGGCTTACTCCTGTCTTAATCCCATTATTCCCAAGGGCCCATTTTATCAAACAGTTGCATCAGAGGCATGTCTTTATTTTACCTTATAGGGATCGAAGTGAATGTTCAGAAATTTGTGTGCAATGTTTTAAAGGCCAGTCAAATACTGTTCAAGAGCATTTAATTAAACGACTACATTTAACTGGAAGGTGATTTGGTAAATGTAATTCTATGGAGGTAGCCATGTTTTTCCCTGTACAAGAGGGACAGAATTGGTAACCTGATGCACGATTGGACTAGTAGTAGTAGTTTGAGGATAAGAACAGACTCTTAGGGAATATTGGAAGTGATCCTATATTTTAGCCTTACTCACAGTTGTTTTTGTTTTATCAGTATGGTTCTAGACTAGCCCTTCTTCCTCTGAGGTAGAAAAAAATGTATTTTCTTGAAGTACAGATACACTGGTGTCTTGAAACATTAGTTGCTTTTGATACATCTGCAATATATATTTAAAGCTAAAGGAAACCATGCCCCCCTTACAGAATGATTCATTTTCCTTACAAGTTTACTCAGGTTTTCTGGACATTCTCTGAGTTAGCTTATTTATAAAATACTCCAGAATTTCAGTGGGCATTCAAAGATGAAGTTAGGCCACAGGATATATTGAATACATAATGTTCTCGAACTTTGGTGATGACTTTCATATTTTTTAACTATCATCCAGTGTTTTGCCCATAATTGGACTTCGGTATGTACATGAATTACGAGCTTTAATATCAGAGATGATGAAATGTCTGGAAGCCCATCTTTGTTAGAGACACTGGAGCTTAAAAATGCTTGTGCTCATCAAAAAATGACTGACTTACAATAATAACAGCTTGAATTATTCAAGTGCATCAATTTCAGTTCAATCCATGTTATAATGTTAGTTCAACTTGACACTATCATGTGAAATCAATACTAATGTGTTGCTGATCCTGCAATATTGTGTAATGGTTTCTAAAACCTTCCTAATCACACATAACATGTCGGTTTGGATAGCTTGAAAAATATTAAAACTTTTTCTCATGGATTCTTTTTGCATTTATTCTATGACCTAGGTTTATAAGATGTTATAATATTTAGTTTTGATGTTGTTTAGCATTTGGATGTATAGACATATTATCTTCTAAAGGAAGCTTATGAAAGGAGGTATTTGTTATATTTGACTTGTGTATACCTCCCACCACCACTAGCATTAAATATACACTCCCTACAAAATATTCTGGGGTTTTTGGTACCTTTGCCTTCTACATAGGAGCCCAGATTTGATTCTTGGTCAAGGTACTTCATACTCAGCTACCATTTCACTGTCTAGCTCTTTTTTAAAAATAATTTAATTGGGGGCTCTTACATCTCTTAGAACAATCCATACATTTATCCAGTGTGTCAAGCTCATTTCAAAGCATTCTTTTCCCACTTGAGCCCCTGATTTCAACTCCCCATTTCTTCCCTCTCCTTCCCCGGCCTGCCCTCCCTCACAAACCCTTGATAAGTTATAGATTATTTTTTCATGTCGTACATTGTCCTCCATTACCCCTCACCCACTTTTTCATTATTCATCCCCCTGGTGGGGGATTCTAGTTTCACCTTTGTGATTGATTCCTCCCTTCTCAATCCACACTCATCTAATCCTCCTGTTATCTCTATTCTCCTTCCTGGCCCTGAAGGGTTTATCCATCCTGGATTCCATGTGTTGTGGGATCTTATGTGTAGCAGTGTGCATGTTCTGATCTAATCCGCTTCACAAGGTAAAATTTAGGTCATGATAGTGGGGGGAAGCAAGCAGCAAAAGACCAGAAGAAAATTGTGTGTTCCATAGGTGCTAAACCTATGCTAAACACCCTGACTGGGGACTGTCTAGCTCAGAGATGATGAGCCATCTGAGAGATTTAATCTCTGCAAGGAGCAGAGGTTGGCACATGGCTAAAAGAGTAGGGTTGATTTATTTTTTTAAGTAAGTAAACTAAGCAAATATGGCGTTTCAGGTAAATTCATTATTTTACATTTCTGTTAAATGCCACATAACCTTCCTACATGACCCAGTTGAGAGTGGGTGGTTCAATCGCTGCCAAAAGAACTTAATAAATGGGCACCATTCAATGAATAACCCTTCTAGGAAGCTATAAACCTGGTTGGCAATCAATGTAGAAAATAAAGACTTGAGAGTCTCACAGTAGTTTTCACACAAACAATGATGGCTTTATTTTAATGTCTCCCTATAGAATTGAGAATTATTAGAAGTGTGGGAGGAAGGGAAATTTGTTAAACAACAGGAGAAAAAATGAACTTTTAAGAATTAGTAATTAGTTGGACCATTTAGCAATTTTGGAAGAGAGAGAGAGAGAGAGAGAGAGAGAGAGAGAGAGAGAGAGAGAGAGAGAAGAGAGAAACTAGCTTACAAAAAAAAGAAACATGCTTTCATGTTGCGCTCACCTGAGACAGTGGCAGACACTGAGCATAGACCAGCCTCGAAAAAAGGCCTAAGGTCTTGACAAGTTTATATTATACACCACAACTTTGATCGATATGTGAAAAATATTAGCTATGAATAAGAAAGGCAGCAGGAAGATAACAGGACTTACAAAACTGAATGGAACCACAGCTCTAAGGACATATACTAAGACAAAAGCAAGCGGTGACTTTTAAGTCTTAGATTATTCAATCCAAGCCACCACCCTCTCTCCAGGCAAAGGGATGGCAAAACGGTCTCACACTTCTAACCCGTTTTTCACTCCATTATTTGTACTCTCTAAAGACTACTTTACCAGGGGAGGTCTCATCTCACTTGGAGACAAATTCTCAATAGAGGGGTCTGGGGGTCCATGCCATGTGCCAATGATCCTTGTTGGGAAGGCTATGCTATATTGGTGTTCAGTACACTCCAGTGGACATTCATGACCAAGATGAGACAGAGGACTTCCCAGTCTCAAAAAGATGATCTCACTCTTTATTATATATTCAATAATTGGAATTATGGTACATGAATTATATGTCAATGAAACCGTTTAAAAATTTGTGGGATGCAGTACATGCTGCACTCAGTGAAAACAGCAAGAAAATGGAAACTATGGACTGGAATATTCCATTCCAAAAACTAGAAAAATGCTTTTGATACATTTTAATGCTGTCTCAGGTTTGTTTGTTTTAATGAAGGGGAAATACAAAGGATTAAGCCATTGAGGAATTCCCTCTGATCATGAATGAAGGATGGGAATAGCTTGCTGATGTGCAGAATGCTTTGGAAAATGGCTTATTGCAGATGAAGTTAGGTTGAAAAATTAGCACCCTGTCATTTGATCTCCTTTATGATAAATTTAAATTTGTTCTAGTTTTAATATTTATGCTTTCATTCTTTTTATAAATATTAAATTATGTTTTGGGGGCTCATACAAATCTTTTGACAATCAATACATCTGTTCATTGTGTCCAGTACATTTGTTGCCATCATCATTCTCAAAACATTTTCTTTCTACTGAGCCCTTGGTATTAGGTCCTAATTTTACCCTCTCCCTCCCACACTCTTCATCCCTCATGAACACTTGATAGTTTATAAATTATAATTTTTCACATATTACACTGACTAATGTCTCCCTTCAACCACTTTTCTGTTGTCAGTACCCTAGGCAGGGGGATTATATATAGATAATTGTGATTGGTTCCCCCCCTCCTTTTCTTTATCTTTCTGGTTTCACTATTCTCCTTCCTTTCTACTGAGGGGGTTATGTGTCTTGGATACCCTGTGTTTCCAGCTCTTCTCTGTACCAGTGAACATCCACTGGTCTAGCCAGATTTGTAAGGTACACTTGAGAGCTTGATAGTATGGGGTAAAAATAATTAAAGCACTAGAAGAAAATGTAGTATGTTTCATCAGTGCTATACTGCACCCTGACTGGCTTGTCTCCTCCGTTTGACCCTTCTGTAAAGGTATGTTCAGTTGCTTAGAGATGGGTTTGGGGTCTCCAGTCGGCACCCAACCCCCTCATATACAATGATATGATTTTTTTTTGTTCATTGATGCCCTATACCCGACCCTATCGACACCTCATGGCCAAACAGGCTGGTGTGCTTCTTCCATTGACATTTTATAGTTTACTTTGTTTTTTTTGGGGGGGGGATTGTAGTTAGGTTCTTTGTTTTTAATGTCTAGTAGGTTGTCTTAAAGTCTAGTTTTCAAACATGGAATAAGCGCACCAACATCTGTGACCCAAGGAAGGTAAATTATATAATACAAATCTGAAGGAGGGAATAGTATGAGAGCTTAAATTGTGAAAGATTCTGGTGTGCAGAAGACTCTGCATGGCAGTGGAAGGTCAGAATACATCTGAAGTATCTACACAGGGAATATGGCTCCAGTGATTTCCCACTTATCATATTTGAGGGATGGGAGCAACCTGGTCAGCAAACAGAGTACTGAAGGGATGCCTATCTTTAATTAAAATGATAAATCTGAATGGAATAGTCAAAAACGTGCAATTTAACCTCCCCTTTGATACACTTTGTGCTTGATGTGGTTTTAAATAATTTTAAAATTTATAATTTATTGAGGTTTGTCTCTGTCATATTCTGAATTGTTTGGTAGCTTTGTTGCATGTTTTTCTATGTTTTCGGTATATGAAAACCGGTGTAGATAGATCTATACAGATAAAATTCAAAGAATCCCTGTATTGCACCATATATCACATGGGGAGATAAAATGTGTACAAGGGTTTTTGTAATGTTGACAAAATGAAAACAAACTAAATAATCACAGGATCGAGAGGAAAGGACATTAATTCTGAGAACCCAGTAAAATTCAAACTCTGCTATTAATTAGCTGTGTCTACTTGGCTAACCTAGTTTTATCCTGCCGTCTGTACTTCATGGTGATGCTGGGTGTGCCATAGCAAAATTGGCTTTTCTTCAGAGGTGAACTGAAACCACATAATTTCTGGTTACCTTTAAGGCAAAATGAATAATTAAAGGGGTTATGAAGGAAGTTAACAGGGAATCTCAGTGAGACATGCTCAAGGTTAAGTTGTTACCACATATTACAAACTTTGTGATGGTCTGCTAATAAATGCTCAAAAGGGCATATCACCTCGCTGTTAAATCACCATTTAAGGCACTTGTCTCAAGCTCTATGGGTCAGCAAACCCAGCTCCTTGAATTCCGGGCCCAGAGGCGTGCTCTTCTGTAAGCCAGCGTTCTGTTCTATGAGTTGGGAAGCCCCTGAGTGTGCTGGCGCTCCTCTGGTGGCATAGCTGTCTTCTGAAGCCAGAAAGCTCTCTGCACAGGGATCTCAGGTCAGAAGATGTGCTCCCCTCCTGGCTCTGGTAATGAAATTTGCCCTCCTCAGAGGGTTCTTTTTCTACCCCAAAGGATGTCAATCCAAAGTATTCCATTATTGCCTACACATAGGTGAACCCTATGACTATCTTTCCCCCATCCTTCTACCATACAGGAAAAGATCATTGGTGGGAGTTAGAGACTTTGCATAGAAGAACCACATTCAATCATGCTCTTCCCCTACACTGTTGGCTAGTTATACTACAGAGACTCCTTAAGGGACACCTGAGTTCAACTCCTAACAAATGTACTTCATGTGACAACACCACCAAGATTCCGTCGGTAGAATGATGGTGTTGCTGTAATATTGAACAGGTTTTAGCCGAACTTCCTGACTAAGACAACTAGGAAGATAGGTTTGATGACTTGCTTCTGAAATTTGGCAATGGAAACAATCCAAATAGCATGAACCTCAACCAAGCGTGGCCAGGGACTCCAGAAGAGGGGAGCATTTTGTTGTGCTGTAAACAGCACTGTCAAGAAACAAGGGCATTTTGATTTGAATCACTCTGTGCCTCAGAGCTGTGCAAGATAAGTACAATAATAGTGCAGTCTTGAAGGATTTTATTTTGCTTGGATCCACAGTCAATGCTCTTTAGAGCAGTGGTCAAGAAAACAAAGTATTGCATTGGGAAACTCTGCTGCACAAGACCCCTTTAAAGTATTCAAGAGCAAGATTGTCACTCGGAAGACCAAGGTTCACCTGGTGCAAGTCATGGAAGGATGGTATCAAGTCATATACCTGAGAACACTAGACAATGAATGTTGAAGAAGAATTGATGCATTTAAATTATGGTGTTGGAGAAGAATATTGAAAGTTACAGATTGCCAGAAGACTAAAACAAATATGTCTTGGAAGAAGTCCAGTCATGTACTTCTCAAGAGAAAGGTTAGCAAGACTTTGCTGCATGTGCTTTGGATTTGTTATCAGGAAGGCCCAATTATAAGAAAAAAGGCATCATGACTGTGAAATTGGAGGGTCAGTGGAAAAAGAGTTAGACCCACAATGATACAAATTAATGATGACTGCAACAGTGGGTTTCAGCATACCAATTGTGAAATTCATGCAGGACCAGGTAGGGTTTCATTCTGTGGTACATAGGAAACCTATGATTTACAAACATTGTGATGGCATCGAAGAACCATAACAGGACCTTTCTCAAATGAGAGTTTGAAGATTAAATGAGTTAATACATGTAAAGCAATTAGCATAGTGTGTGACTCATAGTCTTATGTAAATGCCAATACTATTTGTTAACTATTACACTTCTACAAATTAGCACTATATCGTGCAGTGTTGGTAGTACAGTGGTGAGCATAGCTGCCTTCTAAATTAGCACTGTATCATTTAATATTGAAAGGTCGAAATAAGCATAAGTAGACTTAATCTCTCTGTCAATGTTGTATTTCATTGGCAAAGGTTATTATTCAAATTTGACAAAGTCTTTATACTTCCAAAAAAATCAACCTTCTGGCCATCTAGTCAATTCTGACTCATATCAATCCTGTGCATTTGAATGACAATCAGCATATGGAACAATCCGTTGGGCCTTTCTGTAAGTTATAACAATGTTATAAGTTACAAAGAGAGAGAAGGAAGTCAATATGGAAAATTTAAATGTCTAAGGAAATAACTTTAACTTTCCATTTAAAAATTAAAGTGACCAGAATTATAAAATACGTACACTTTAATACAGATTTCAGTTCAATGCAAAGTTCTAGTGAAGGTCCCGAAGCCATTTGAGAAATCAAAGTAATATGAAGAAGGCTGGCCTAAGGGTCTGGAAGAGCAATAACTCTCAGGCAGAAATTGCCCCTGGATGCAAAATATATAAACCAGACTATATATGCTATGAGGAAAAGAACAAGCCCCCAAAAAGGTTTTAGGTCTATTGAGGACCTTGAAGTGAAGGATATCTTTTTGTTGTTGTTGTACGACTTTGGAGTTCAATAGTGGAAAATGGCAATTGGAGTGCTTTTAGGAAGATATATTTGAAAAAAGATTCTATGAGGGTTGGAAAAATGTCCAAATGCAGGCTTGTGTATAGGGAGATGGGGCTGAGGGTGAGAAGAGTCGAGGAGTGGCAATCAGTCTCCTTGGGAGACAGTGTCTGTGGCTTGAGGTGAAATCACACATAGGCGTCGCGTGGCCAGCTACTTGACTGTATTTAGTTCATTTCCTAATCAATTGGATATTTTTTCCATTTTACCACCTTTATGCATTACTCATTTTAAAAATAGACTGTGTTATATTCAATACCACTCTCTTAATACTCTCCATAAATGCATGTACTCAATTTTGCAATTACTGTGAAGGTCTGGCAGTTCACTCCCATTTTTGAAGATTTTATATTATGTTTTCCACCTCTCTATGTTCCCTTGAAGCTAAGTGCTTAATTACTACCTGCTGATAAGACATACTAAAAGAAATATTGGGAATTTATGAAGGAACATGTATAACTCACTTCTGCAATGGAGGTAAATTTGGTAGAAGATGAAAACAGGATCAGACTATGTTCATGTTGAAGTAAACTTTGAATCAAGTTCTTTCATGTTGGCAAAGCCTTGGGCCAAGTGTATTTCATTCGGGGGGGGGAAGAGTTTATAACAATGATAATTTTTTTTAGAGTTTTCAAGATTAAAACAGCAGTGCAATGAAGAAAACTTCAATTTTAGCACTGATACATGAAGATATATTAATCTAATCTTTATTCCTGACTATATTTAAAGGCACAGAATGATGTCAGTGAGTGGTGTTTGATAAAACGTATCCCTTTATCAAAAACTAGAGTTGACTTTTCCTTTTGCGCTGGTCTCCATTTCTGGTAGAAATGGAATTGGTGACTAATAGCAAGTCAATTTGGACTCACTGCGAACTTAGAAAATCTCATGGGGCAGTTATGTTCTATCCTATACGATGCCTATGTATTGAAAAGCAACTCAACTGGTACCTGACCCCCAAAAAAGTAGTGAAGGAACAGACAAGCTTCACCAATGTGTTGATAATACAAGGTCCTTTATCTACAGTTTCTAAATCCAAACTTCTGATCTATTGAGGATTCCTACTCTATGCTACTTTCCTACTTACTCATGTCTTTGGATCTCTTCTAATTTTTCAAAAGTTTTGTTTGAAGAGGGTGTCATGAAATCTCCATCTACTGGCTTCAGAGAGAAAGACCTATGTGTGATTAGTTCTTTTGTGGCACACAACAACATAGGAATTATATATGTTTATTCAAAGCCCATCTGTAGTAAACTGGGCATCCACCTTAATAGAAGGGCCCCAGGGAGAAGATGAGGCATGCGGGGTGCAGTATAGCTCCAATGAAACATACAACTTTCCTCTAGTTCTTTAATTATTCTTACCACCCCCACTATCATGAACCCAATTCTACCTTTCAAATATGACTAGAACAGAGAATGAACACTGGTACAATTGAGAACTGGAAATACAGGGAATCCAGGACAGGGAAACACCTCAGGACCAATAATGAGAGTAGCAATACCAGGAGGAGAAAGGGAAAGTGGGGTAGAAAGGGGGAACTGATCACGATGATCTATATATACCCCCCACATTGGAAGATAGACAGCAGAAAAGTGAGTGAAGGGAGATGTCAGACATTGTGAGATATGACAGAATAATAGTAATTTATAAACTACCAAGGATTCATGAGGGAGGGAGGTTGGGGAAGGCGGGGAAACATGAAGAACTTATACCAAGGGCTCAAGTAGAAAGCAAATATATTGAGAATGATGATGGCAACAACTGTACCAATGTGCTTGACACAATGGATGTAAGAATTGTATGAGGCCCCAATAAAATGATTTTTAAAAGAAAAAAATCGATTCATCAGAGGAAAAATATCTGACCTGTAGTAGGACAAGATGGCATGACACTCAATTCCATGAGCATCAGC
Source organism: Nesogale talazaci (assembly GCA_004026705.1). Lineage (NCBI taxonomy): Eukaryota > Metazoa > Chordata > Mammalia > Afrosoricida > Tenrecidae > Nesogale > Nesogale talazaci. The sequence continues at coordinate 527,858 of PVJH01000042.1, read as the reverse complement.
TCCCCAATCCTGATTTCTGCAAGGCTGAGGTCAGACATGTTTCCACCCCCTGACCTTCCTGGTCAATTCTGACACCAACCATTCCTCTCACAGCATTTTCTACTTTTCCATCAGAATAAGCTTACTAGAATCAAATAGATTCTAACTCATAACCACCCTAGAAGATAGGGAATAACTTGCTTGATATATTTCAGATACTTTGACTTTTTAAGATTGGAAAATGAATTGGCTTTCTCATGCAGAGCAGTGGCAGGTGGTTTCAAATGACCAACTTTGCAATTAGCAGCCTGACACCCATGACTCCTTCATTCCTTGCAAGAGCCGTACGGGGCTCACCACGCACACTTACAATGATGACAAATCTGATGGACGTGAATAGGTTGTGGGTGAGAAATGCTCAAGGCAGTTTTCCCAGGGTAGCCTATTCCCAGTCATGGCTGCAGACCCCTCTCTTTCTATCTCTTGGCCTCTTGACCATGTGCTCTCTTGGCATCAGTCCTGTTTGGGTAATATTTCAAAGCTCTTTTAGGGGGTGCTGCCATATTCCCATGGTCACTGCACATGTCATGTCTTCATCCTGAAAGTACTTAGTTTTGTGGGCCAAGGAACCTCGTTCACCTAGTTCACTACCTGGATGGACTCTGTCTGTTCTGCCTCCAAGATTCTTGTTGTTTTAGCATATCTAATTTTATAATTCACTGCCATAACTTCCCAGCAGGTGAGGCAATATTCATGATTAAAGGGTTGATTATGACATGTAGTAGGTTGTGATGCAAGTGAGAGATGCTCCAAAGGCAATTTTTCATGAGGACATGTTACAAAGATCATTTAGTATTGCTCATAGATGACCAAAGGGCATAGTATTCATTCCACTGTAAGCCTGACCCCAAAAGGCATTCAGGTCTTTGGGTAATCAAAGCCAGCTCCTAGAATTAAGTGCCCAGAGACACGCCACTTCAGTAAACCTTAGTCCAAAGACTCTCAGCTCCACTTGTGTGTGTAAACAAGCCCAGTTGACTAAATTATTTTCCCAAAGGCACCCTACTCTGTAAATTTGCCTCCTTCTAAAAGTTCTCAGCTCACCTTGCTCCGTGGGTTGGAAAGTCCACCGGAAACACCCATTAGTGCAGAGGATTTGGTACACTCTTGGATCTTGCTGGTAGTGGGATCCCGTCTCCTGCTTCGTATAGGGTCATTTATATGCAGTCAGATGGCACTCCAGGGGACCCTATTTACTATACTCTCAGGTGGATCTTACCAGGTTCTACCCACACCTTCTTACCCAGATCAATGCAGGAAAGGTCGTTTGGTGGAAGTTAGAAAGTCTCGCTAGAAAAGCCACATCAAATAATTCCCTGCCCCTGGAGTCTCCACAAGCTTCTTGCTTGAAGGCACTCAGACTAAGGAGCGCACTCTGCCTGATACTCGAGCTTCTTGGTTCAGTGGCCATTGCTCTGGTGCCACTCCTCCACCGCTTCTCTGGCTTTACAGTTTTTTTGTCTTCAAGATCCATAGGATGCTCTCCTCATCTGGCTCATTTTTTCTTTTGTCCTTTAAAAAGTAGTTTTATTGGCTTATAAGACACATGATGTACTTCAATAGTTCAATGATAGTAAGACGGGTCATCCCCATAGTAGTTTTTTTTTTACTTAATTGTAGTGAAATAGCCATTTGATGCTTCAGAGATAATTCATTTTAAACCCAATCATGGCAAATCTCACCAAGCCTCTCATGATATTTCCATATGTTTACAGTCACAGTCAACCTTGTATTGAATCATTCATCATTGAATCCTCTAATCCAGTGGTTCTCAACCTTAATGATGACTTGACCCTACAATAAAGTTTCTAATGTTGTGGTGCCACCCCCCTTCAACTATAAAATTTTTTTCATTGCTACTTCATAACTATCATTCTGCTAGTGTTATGAATTGGACAACCTCTTTCAGCCCTGAAAAGGGTCACAACCCACAGGTTGAGAACCTCCGCTATAATTCTATCAGTATCTCTGCTCACTGTCACTTATACATAGCCATCACTAAAAAGTCATTTGATGAGATTTATAAAGATCGTGCCTGGAAAAATCATACTCAAAATGTTCCTGTACTGTGGACATTCTGTCCATTTTTTAAAACTATGTGCATATATATCAGAGTAACAGAACATAATTACTTCCACAATTAACAGTACATAAAACTGAGAAAGACTATCTCACATATGAACGTTCTTTGGCTAATAGTAATACAATAATAGCATCTATAACTTTCAGGTGTACAACCCATTCTAGCTTCCAAAAATGTTGCAAATTTCATAAACTATATTAAAATTTCTAATTGTAGACCATCACTTTCACTTTATTTATTAATATAAAATAGTTTACATAATATATTAAAGCTTTAATCATTACTTTTCTCACATAGAAGCAACAACAAAGAAAGATTGTTTGTTATAAGCTTCCGGATGCTCAAATTTATAGTAAGTCCATCTAGAAAATTATGTATCAGCATTGAACAAAACTATGTCATTGTTATTAAATATTAATAAAGGAGGCTAAAGTGGAATTGATGATTGGCAGATGAAAGACCACCTAATTCATTCTCAGTTTCTGTTACAATTAATGTTTGCATTAGACACTTATGAAATATGCTTTGTCCAATATTTACCTTTGAAAATGAAGACATCTCTTCAGTATGTGCTAGAAAGAGGAGGAAAAAAAGGGTCACTTCTGTGGCAGCTTCTCTTGCTACCGACGTCATAGCTGAACAGCTCCTTGGCAGATACATAGTTGACTACATTTGCTGATTAAAAAATGTGAATTATCCTGTCAATAATGAATTGAGCATTACTCTTTGCCATCTATGAAAGAATTGCTCATATTGTACTGAGTTTTGAACATTTAAATCTCATGAATCCTACTTAATATCAAATATTCATAATACCAACACTTTATTTGATAGACTGACATTTTCAATCCTGAAAATTTATATGGAGATTCACACTTCAAAAAATAAATACGTAAATAGAAAAGGGAATGTAACAATGACAATGAGAAAAATATTGGGCACAAAATATCACCATTTAAGACTACAATATAAGCTAAGACAATTTAGATAAGATCTACTGAGATGGGAAAATATTCAATAAACATTTTGAAGAGCTAGTACAAAGACGTTTGTTGGGGGTGAAAAGAAGGAAACAGATGGATGAAATAATTGTCTAACATTTATGTTAATGCACCATAAAACCCTAATTATCTGCACTGCTTAGGGAATCAGGTGTTTGGCTTAATTTTTTGGTTAGCTGAGAGTTACTCTGAAACCCAGTAGTGTCTCAGCCATTGTTGAAAATGTTCCTAAAATGTTGAATAGTGCCGAGAGATCATAAATGAGTCTTTCTCTGTATTTCTTTTGTAGTGATTCAAGGTCATTGTTCCAAGCATACTTTTGGATTGTAGGAAATTGTCCTTGATTGTTGGCTGAACCCATAAAACCTTGGAATTATTTTTTTAAACTTAAAAATAAAATGTGAACTTATGTTGCAGTACTTTCTCCTTTTTCTTCTAAAACACTGTTTCCTCTACAGTTAAAAAAGTATGGTGATCTTATTGGTGTGGTTCAAGGGTTCCCAGGAAGTCTTCTGAATTCTGTAACATTCCTTTATCACCATTAGGAATTGATTGAAAACTTTCAGAGCAGCTCCACTGCAATATACTAATTTGAAGGGAGAAATTACTCCTTTTAAAATATGAGTATTTCTGGAAAAGGTGACAATTGATTTGTTTATACCATGGTTTAAATTAATCCGATTAAATTGCTTTCTATCAGAGAGCTGCCTGTATTCTATAAACACATGGAACAGACTTTTAACTAGGAAACGGATTTTAAAGCATATAGGATTTCCAGGGAAGCATGCAGTGCTTACATATTAATTAATGGAACATGAAACTTACCCTCATTAGGAAGGTATTTTTATAGCTTTCATCTTTAAATGTAGTCAACATTAATTTATCATGCTATTTTGTGATTGCCCATTTTAATTGACATTATCCTTTAAAACACTGCAGATTTTGTGATTGCAGCACTTCCTTATACATAGTACTCATCATTTGTGTGTGATTGTTTAATTAGCATATGCATTTCCTGCTAGACATTGCCATTATATTCATCATGTTTAGATTAGTGTCTAGTACACAGTAAATGTACCGTAAATATTTGTTGAAAGACTAAATGAATGAATTAGGTTAAAATACTTGTGAATAGAAAACTACCAGAGGTTTTTTTCTCAATAAAGTCCATATAGTTATTATATAAAAATAAATTTTAATATTGATAATGCAAATGTTAAGGTGCATAATGGTTACATGTGTTCAGAATAGTGAGGATTTTAAATTTTTAATATTTTTTTGGCATCACTGCTGTCTGGTGGTGCAAGTAGGAGGCCCAGCCTTTGCTCCTGTGGAGCTGGAATTGAACCTCCATCCCAGTGGGCCGCAGTCCCATGCACAACCACTACGCCACCGGGGCTCAGCCTAAATTTTTAATTATTTATAGTTGAATGTTATTCATTTGTTTAGTGTTAGTCTATATTCCAGACTATATGCTCTAAGCACGCAAGGGCCATTTTTAATTTATTTTATACCCCAACATCTGACTGTCTGCCACATGGCAATTATTTGACATTGATTGCTTTATTAAAAATTCAAATGGATCATTCGAACACCAGCCTCTGTGACAATGATACAAAAAGTACTTGCTGCTCCACAATAACCACTACTACGAGGTCACAAAGGGCTCATTTTACCCCAAATCATAAACAAAGACCAGGCTTACTGACAAGATAGAGGGTGGTGGAATACTCAAGTTTATGGCACTTAGGCTTGGAACAGAATATACTCCTATGGTTCAACTTTCAGCTGGATTATACACGGGTATACACGGTAAATAATAATACTACGCTCCTTAGGGAAATCAACCACTAAAGAGTAAAAGGACAGTACATGCCTAAGAGAAAACTTCAAAAAGCATAGAGAGAAAAGAAGGAAAAATGTAAACACAGCATAGAAATGAGATGAGTGATAGTGCACTGTGACTATTACACTCAGTGATGTGTAACAACATGCGTATGAATTATCGACTGGAAAATGGATCTGCTCTGAAAATCTTCAACCAATTCCTATAAAGGTAAAATACATCTCATTGGTAATATGCAAGCCCTTGGTGAAAATTGTAGACATGTTCCAGGACATGCTATATATTCATAAATCTTTACTTAATGGGACATCTAATCTGTCCACTGTCATTCAGTAGTCACATAACTACTTTTCTGATATAGTACTTTGTATACAATATATAATAAAAGTAATACTGAACTGTTCATATGAAATCAAAGATGAATGCTGAACTATGTTTTGAATTACATTTACACTGTATAAAACAACATGACTTTTTCACAAGAGTGTTTATATATGTATTGTGTTAGTCTTGGTAGGCAAGAGAAACAAATCCATGGAGATGAATATATGTATAATAGAGAACTTTGTATCAAAGAACAATTGTATATATTAACAAAACATCCCAGCAAAGTCCCAAAGTCTGATATTAGCCCATATGTCCTGTACTAATCTCTAAATTCCCCTTCAGACTCATGTAACATAAGTAATGATGCCAAGTGCAGGAAGATCACAGGTCAGTGGGTGGAAAGTCTTGTGGATCCAGTGGCGGTGGAAGCATCTCAACACACATTGGCATGGGTCTCCACATGACTCAACCAGCTAACAGTCTCTGGTTCAATCAGCATAGCTGCATGTGACTTGTCAGCAGGAACACCAAGCAGAGAGTGGAGGTCTGACCTCCTGTGATTTATTTATCTCCATAGCACTTCCAAATGAGGTCACCAAGCCGTGACCTGATTGGCAGGCTGAACTCCACCCCTTCACTTTTAATAGTCTCAAATTGATTTCTGATTATATAACTACCCCATGCATGTACCTCCCCCCCAAAAATCACTAAGCCAACTGCCATCAAGTAGCCTTCGACTCAGAGTAATTCTATAGATTGTCAATCTCTATGCGAGCAGAAAGTTTCATCTTTCTCCAAAAAAGAGTAATTTCTGCTGCAGCAAGAATTTGCAAGAGACTTTGAATCAACATGCTATGCAGCTTTAACCCAACAAAACAATCCCAATTACCAAGCATTTTATACACGTTGATCTTGACTCTGAAATCAGAACTGGGTACCTCATAGCCTCTAAGGAACCCTGGTGCCACAATAGTCCCGATTTGAAGTCACTGGTTGCTGCATGGGAGAAAGGGCATTATATTCTCATAGAGTTAAGAGATATCGTCTTAAAGGGTATGATGTTTTCAACATCATAGCAGCCTGCAGCCCGCCACAGTAATAACATCTAACAGAACTGTCTAACAGGACTGTCCTAAAGGGTAGCCGTGTGTTGGCACTGACACCATGACAATGAGTTTGGTTTGGGTTAAGTGAGATTAAATAAATGCAACAACAAATAACAGTGGGACAATATAAGCTATTATACTGATAGGCATGGCATTGGGATTGATTCATGAGGGGAGGAGATCAAGCACCCTAAATGGGGGAGCTGAGCTTTTTTGTTAGTTACTTTTGATTCGACAACAGTTTATGGCAACCCTAAGTATACCACAGGGCAAACATAATCTACCACCATCTTCATAATATTAATAGGCTTGAGTTCATTTTTGTAGCGACTGTGTATTTCCAACATCTTTGGACCGAGGGTACCCATCTTCCAACACTCTATTGGACAAAGTTCTGTTGTAATCAGTAGGATTTTCTTGACTATGTTTTAGCTGTAGATGTGTACTGCCAGACATTTCTTCCTAGTCCATCACAGTCTGAAAGCTCTACTAAATTGTATTCACCATGTGTTATCCTAGTAGTACTTGAAGTTCAATTTGCAGAGTTTTCAACATCATAGCAGCCTGCAGCCCGCCACAGTAATAACATCTAACAGAAGGGTGAGAGATAAGGGTTTGGCATGGCCACTTAAATCCCACTTGACTCAGAGGAGTATGTGCTTAAGAAAAATGTGATTTTGCTGCCTTGTCAGTACTCATAGGCCATGCGTGTTTTCATTCACACAGCAAATAAAAACACGCTGAACAAAGGGATCAAGGAGGTGAGGAAGGAGAGGGTCATAACAGACCTGCATTGCCGAGAAGTAACATTTTGTAAGTAATATGACATATTTATCTTAATCTGTCAGTTGCATGAATAAAAGGCAAGAATTATTGATTCACTATTATAAATCACAAATGCAAAACCCCACAGGTTCTCAAAAGAGAGAGAAAAAGACAGAGAGACAGAGAAAGAGAGAGAGAGAGAGAGAGACAGAGAAAGGAAAATGAATCCTTATATTCTTGAATATCAGTCAAGATTCCTGAGCAATAAACCATCTTTCCACTTTTCATTTAGCATTCAATTAGTATATTTTTATTAAAACTCTTGTTACTCTACTGATAGTACTTAACCCAATCTTTTCAGAATTTTTAAAAGAACTATTTTGCTGGATTTCATTACATGAGCAAAGTTCACTGATTAAATTCCTCAGAAAGTGCTTCCCTCTAGGCCCAACTGTATTAGTGTGCACCTGTGTCTATAAACTTGGTGTGCTTCTTATGGCTACTTTGACCATTGATATCCAATGTAGTATATTTCAAATACTAATGATTGAGCCATCTGTATAGAACCATTGAGTAAAGGTTCTATTGGATATACCCATTCACCAACATACCAGGACTGCAATCAAAGAAAGTTAGAATTCCTAACAACTATTTCCTGGGTTTTCCCTTTTTTTGTTGCAGTGTCTCATTCTCTTCTATTTTGTGTTGATAGTCCAGACACTTAATTCAAATACCATCAAATATGTCGCACAAATACTAACTGTCTACAGTGCCCATGGCTGTTTTTAGACTGAAGGGTATTTAGAACATGCTTTGGCATGGTAAAACAAAGAAAACTAACCTGTTGCTATCTAGTCTAGTCAGGCTCATACAAAACATATTGGATGGAGAAGAATTGAGACCATAAATCTTTCGTGGATAGTCTCATCTTACTCCTACACAGCAATTGGTGCTTTTGAATCAGTGTCTTTGCAGAGAGAAGCTCAATACATAATCCACAGCACCACCAAAGCTCTGACCAAGATATTAAAGGAAGATATAGTTTGATAAGGATAAAGAACTTCTAGAGAAAATAAATAAATCTTAGCAAGTTAGTTAGCCACAAAAAATGTCAAAAGAAAATCAAAACCAATGATCAAAAGTATACTTGGTAGGTAGGAAAGCAGAAAAATAAAAATGAAATGGAAAACAGAGAATTCATTGAGTTATGAAATCATTAAACATACAGACACATTTCAACCCACACTGAATACATATAATAATGATGCATAGTTTGATAAATTAAGAATATCTAATGAAAATATTAGTAAGCAATTTCATAAAAAGCAAGCATTTTTAATGCGATAAAACCAAAATAGACTAGGGGAGATGCTTGTAGTTATATTCTAAAGATGTTTTATTTTCAGAGTATAGTTGTAAGGTTGATTAATTTTAGAATGTCAGTATTCAGATTAATGTTAAAAACAATCATATAAAAATAAAAGTCGACTGTAACTGCCAAGGTAGTAGAGAGAAAAGTAAAATGATTGTCATCACAGTGTAAAGGAAGCAAAAATAAATAAGAAAAAAGTTAAAATCTCAGATATAGTACAAAAGCAGTTAGAAATAATTTATTAAAAAACTGATGGCAATCAAAATAACTCCTGATAGACTACGTTTCTCTGATCGTATTAAAATAATTCAACAATATGCTATTTAAGGCACCCTGGTGGAGTAGTGAATTACTCCTTGGGTTGCTAATTAAGAGGTCAATAGTTGATAATGCCAGCCAAACCCGCAGCTTCCATGACGATCTGTTGTGTGTACAGTCCAAGTATGGTGAGAACCTATGACTATGTGCACATTTCCTGATTTTATACTGTGCAGTATGCCTTCTTCTGTTTGTCCAAATGCCTCTTGACTTGATCCATGTACAAATTCCACAAGAGCACCATAGTGTTCTGTAATTCCCATTCTTTGCATAGTCATTGTAATGCAAGTAACATCTTTCTGATATTCTGTATAATATCCATCTGAAATCAGCAATTATATCTCTTGTTCCACATCCTCTTTTGAATCTCACCTGAACCTTCAGCAGTGACTCCCGTCAATGTACTGCTACAATCATCGTTGCATGCCATTGAGCAGAATTGTCTGTCAGTTTGTCCTACTTCTGTATTGATGTGAAGATTCAAGCTATGTCATTGGTATTTCAAGTGCCACGGGGGTCACTCAAAGTGAATAGTTTTAGCAGAGGTTCCAAACTTAAAACAGACTACAAAGAAGGAATCATTACCCACTTCAAATGAAATAGCAGTTGAAAATTTTATGCACAGCTTAGGCATTAGTGATATGACATGGACTGGTCTTGGTCATTTTAAATCACACAATCATGTGGTTTTCTATACTGGGAATGATAAATTTGTCATTAAAACAACATTTCAAGATATATCTAAAAGTGCAATGCAGTCTGTGATAGGATAATATCTATAGGCTTATAAGAAAGACCAGTTAAGAGAATATTTTCAGGTTTATACATCAACCACCAAAGCTAATGATAAATAAGTTGAGGTATCCTACCAACTTCTTTAGAGTGAAATTGAACATGGATGCAACTAATCAACATGCACTGATATCTGTTAGACATTGAAATGCAAACATTATAAATGAGGAAGGAGCTAGAGTTGGAAAATATATCTTTGGTGTTGGAAACAAATCTGGAGAACCCATAAAAGAATTTTGTGTGAGCCACAACTTCTTCATTGCAAACAACATTTTTTTTCCAGCAAAATAGGTGACTGTATACATAGTCCTTGTCATATGAATACACAGGATTATCAATATATGTGGGAATATATGATGGAGAATCCAAAAATTACCATAGCACACAAGTCCAAGGGTATACTATTAAATAGACTGTCAATTACCCCTATGTAAATTCAGGTCAAATCAAAATTTAAAAAGGCTTCAAGAGCCCAAATACTACTTTGAATATATCTCATATGAATTTAGAGAACATCTCAAGATCAAATTTGATGCATTGAAAACTAATTCCAGAATATATAATGAGCTGATGACATCAATAACAATAAAAATGAGTAAAGCAAGCACTTTAAAATGAAAAAAAAAGGCAAGACCAAATTGGATGACAGATGACACCTTGAAACCTGTTCTTGAGCAGAGTAATAACTAAAGCAAATTAAAGACATGATGAATTAATAGAGCTGAAGAGAAAAATTGAATGGATAATTCAAAAGGAAACATAGTGATATATACAGAGGCCTGGAAGTAAAAGCCAAAAAGAAAAAAAACATGATTGACATACCTCAAAATGAAATAATTAAGAAAATGTCCAAGCCTCCAGTTGCAATATTGAATGATTCTCGGGGCAAAATATTGAAAGAAGCAGAAAACATCAAAAGGCATTAGGAGGAATACCACTCTACCAAAATTACCTGGTCAACAACCAACCATTTCATATGCTCAAGAATCAAGGAAGAAGCCCAAGCTTCACTGAAAGCATTAGTGAAAAAAAACTCTAGAACAAATTTCAAAGAGCTAATAAGTTACTGGAAATACTCAAGTGACTTTACCAATAAATTTTGTATCTGGGAAACTAATTGAAATCATTCATATTTGTTCTTAAATAGATTCATTTTTGCTCTTAAATTCCATTGCTCCAATAGAATGTATAAAGCATCAAATAATATAATTAATATTGTATGCAAGTCAAATGTTTCCACAGAGAATTCAGTAAACAGTAACAGAAGTACATTGTCAGGGAGCTGCCAGAAATTGAGGTCAGATTTAGAAGACATTAGATTAATCTTGGCTAAATGCTGAGAAAACCAGAAAGATGTTTACCTGTGTTTTATGGACTATGCAACTGCATTCAACTGTGGATTACAGTAAACTATAATACCATTGCAAAGAGAATTCTATATTTCATTGTTTCCATCCAATACCTGTAAATGGACCAATAGAGAGTCTTTAAAACAGAGGAATAGTATGTGTCCATGGACTAAAATCATGAAATGTATGAAGCAGGATTGTAGTCTTTCATTATCCATGTTCAATCTGTGCTATCGCTGCTACCGTTACATGCCAATGAGTTGCTTCTGACTCCTATACAATAGAATAAAACACTCCTTGGTTCTGAGCCATCTTCACAATCATTGCTAGATTTGGAACAATTATTTACAGCCACTCTGTCAATCTCTCCCAGTATTTCCTGTTTTTCACTTTCTTCGCAAATGATATTTTTTATGTTTTCCCATTGCTTCACAAATCTTCTGTCATTGGTGTTCAATGAATCAATTTTGTTCTTGGTGTTGTGTCTAAGTTCAGGAGGATATACTTAAAGTTCTATTTATGCATTTATGGAATTATTTTAATTTTTGTCAGTTTCAAATGACTTGCACATGAGCTGGTCTGTTCCACAGTCTCACCCTATTTCTACATTCTATTCATCAATAATTGTCAAGTATCTTTGATTGCATATTTGATTAATTTCAGGCCAAAGAGGTCAGTAGAATTTTTCAATATTTTCATCTCTCGGTTTAGGGGTTGATACATACATTTGAATAATAATTGTATTAACTGTACTTCAAATACTTCTTTTGAAGATTAATCCAATGTTATCATCATCATCATCATCATCATCATCATTATTTATTACCAGCATAGTAAATCATATAGAAATGCTAGTACATTTTAGCTTCTTGTATACCTGGAATACAGATTTTATACATTTTGGGCAATTCCAAATTTTCCTATGTTCATACTTCACACGTTGCACATTCTGATTACTAATGGATATTCACAGCTATTTCTTCTCACATTGTGAGTCATGACTCATTAGCAAGCGTGAGCCTTGAAAATTATACTGCATATATACCATTATGTAGAACATTACTATGAGATATAGTTCTTTGGGCGTATTCAGTTGCATTTTGAGTATCTTCCAACATCAGGGGCTAATTCTCCAGCACTACATCTGAAAATTTTCCTCTGCTATATGCTTTTCAATTCCAAATCCTTCAGGAGTTAATAGCTTGTACTTTCTTTATAGTTAGTTCTTAGTTTAGAATAGAGGTTCTCACCCTGTGGATCTTGACCCCTTGGGGGTTGAACGACCCTTTCACAGGGGTCACCCAATTCAGAACTGTAGAAAAATTACAGTTATGAAGTAGCAATGGAAATAATTTTATGGTTTGGTGGGTCACCACCACATGAGGATTTGTATAAAAGAGTCATGGCATTAGGAAGGTTGAGAACCACTAGTCTAATAGCTCTGCTAAAACCTTTCACTACAGGTGACTCTGCTGATATTTGAAAAATAGATAACATAGCTTCCAGCATCACAGTTATACCAAAATATCGAATAAAATAAGCTGATTGATCATTGGTCTGTGTATGACTAAAACATTAAATAAGTCAAGGACAACTGGCTAAGCTCTAATCACAATTAGCAGAGTGTATTTTAATATGAAAGTATATCAAAGGAACTAATCATTTAATATACGTGGGTACTTTGCATCATACATGAAAAATAAACCATTATTTGATATATATATATATATATATATATATATATATATGTTACTTGCAGCAGAACCCAACCCCAATAGATTGGTAGACATTGTCTTACTTCTAATAGCTAAGAGATAGAGGCAGCCTACTTGTCCAGTGAAAACATAATAGTACTTGGATGCAAATTATGGAAGAGGTTTCAAACAATCTACCAAATGGATATACATTATCATGGCTGGATTTAACATATAGAGTCATGAATTAAAAACTGTACTTCTAGCTATATGATTTTCATTCATGAAAACTTCTAGAAGTATATACATACACTGAGAAAAAGTTGTACTTCACTGAGAATTTGCCATGTGCCTGAGATTTTCCTAAGGACGTCCCATTTGTTAACTCATTACATCCTTACAATTATCCTGGTAAAATAAACAACAGAGACTCTGAACAACGTTGCCAAAGACTCATAGTTATTTAATGGGAGAACCATGAGTTAAACTGAAGCAATGTGACTCCATATTGCTATATGCAGTACACATTTTCACAAGGGTGCATGCATATCCAAAGATATATATTATAAGCATTACAAATAGGGTGAACCAATCAGAAAAATCATAAATAATACAGCATAGGAAAACATGCATAAATCAATAATGAAAGTGTTACATATCCTGAGGACTTTATGTCTAACACACTGCTATGCAATGAAGAGACAAAACCAAATAAAGAAAAGAGGGTACCTGTCCTAACTCAGATTAATGTGTTTTAGGAGTCAGGAGCTGGTCTTGTCATTCATTTAGCTATTGAGAGGTTGGAGAGTTGAATAACATTTCTAAGATGATTACAACAACCATTCCTCTTCTTCATGCATGTGTTTGATGGGTAACGACATTCAGAAGTAGAGGGACAATCGCAGTCCTCCAGCTACTATGACTCTTCTTCCAATGTTATTTTTATGTCTCTTAAGTTTACTATTCAGAGAGTGTAAATGACAACAAGCACAAAGTCTACCAAGATGCAAAATATTTTAAGAGAAGTTTTGTTTAAATGTAAAGCAAAGTTTCTGTTTTAGAGAATGACATTTGTCAGGTCAATATGAATCTCCTTTCCTCACCTCTGTCTTCCAAAGAAAGCACCCTTGGATCAGTCATGATATGGGCTTTCAGGTTAGCAGATCCGAGTGCACTAAAAAGAAAGGAAAGGTTGGGTTGAAGATCATGCTGATGTCTTTTATTCCATTAATTAGTTCATTATTACCTATTGAGTAGGCAGAAATCCACTAAAAAGCAGAAACTGAGATGAAATCAGTCATACAATAGGATTATTAAGGGACAATGCTGATGAGGAAAACTGGGCAAAGAAGGCAACAAGAGGCACCGGATCATAAGGCAGTACATGCCTGCCTCACTTTGTCACTGCGGGAGAGCAGCTTTGTGAAAATGGTGTTGTCTCCGTGAAGGTGAGGATAAACTCAAAGTATAGCAGTTTTATCAGGCAACCAGAGCAAATGTATCTAGAGATCTGAGATTGGTCAGTTATTGAGGAGATGGATTTTCATGGCTTCCATGATTATTATATACCCAAGGCTATGCTAAAAATGTACTGGAGTAAGGCCAAAATGAGTATAAGAAGGCTGAAAGAGGCAGGCCATGCACTAAACATGCTAATGATGTACTGATATGGTGGAAGGAAACATAATAAAACAAAAATAAGAAAGAAAATTAAAAAGTGAAAAAGTATTATTTGAATTTATACTGCAAGAAAAGAGATGGAAGTAATCATTTCAAGTAGGTAGGTCGGAAAATTTCACATAGGACGTGCCATTGTTGCTCATGAAAAATAATTCCTATAGGTGGTTAGAGTCCCGAAAACATTCTAGGATACAAGAACACCTAGGCAAGTGACTTGAGGTTTACCATATTTAAGGATTGGCAAGTAATAAAGGAAACATTTAACTTAACTGACATGAGGTTAAGATATGATTTTTAGATGAAAATATGGACTGGAGGTGACTACCAAGCTGTATGGTTATTTTACTTAAAAGTGTGTGCATGTATGTGTGTATGTATATGTATGTATGTATGTAAGTGGGTACATACATACATATAACCATATATGTTTTTTTGTTTTATATTTCTTGCTATAACATGACATGATCAGGCTTGAGTAGAGATCCTTTAGGTCACAGTGTGGAAACTGGATTTCAGGAAAGTAAGAAAGAGACTGAAGAGAGAAAGCAGTTAGAATGGCTTTTCTACATTTGAGGTAAAAACGTGACCACCTGAGATTTTAACATGGGATGAATAAGAGAGGAAACAATCCAAAATAGATTTCAGGGGTAGGATTGACAGGTCCTCATGAGGGATTGGGGAGAAGGCAGGAACCAACCAAAGGATATAATTGTTATCACATCATGTTCCTGGCAAACCACCTTGTGATCCTTTCTACAAAGTGATCTTCTTGTGAATCAGCAGCAAAATCTCGATGCCTTCTGGACCCAATTCTTAAGTATAGACATGTCTCTTTTGTAAGTTTGTAAACCAGCCTTCAATATTATTACCAAGTTCTTAAGTTTGGTTCAGATTTTCCAGTCCTGTATAACTTGAACAATTCTGTGAAAATGGGAACTATTGATTTCCTGGCCTGTGATCATCTCTCTAACTTACTGCTCCCTCCTGAGACTTGATTCTTGTTCCTGACATCTATTTCTTAATTGAAAAAGCAAGTGAATGATAAGCAAGTAAAATGTTTGTGAGTGTTCACTCTCTGTGGTCAAGTCTAAGTACAAATGACTGACATCTACCTCTTGAGAAACTGGCTCTATGGATCTAATCAGGATCTCTGTCGGTGTTTGGACCACTGTATCTCTAACTCACAGTGTGAGAAGGACTACAAAGACATTCATAATAAAAAGACAGACAGCAAATCTGAACACCGCATACCATTGATTTATCTGACAAATATTTTTTAAGTCCCATCAGGCAAAATGACTACTTAGAAATGCTTCAGCTACTACTGCCCCAAATAATACTCTTAATCTGTGCTAGTAATCTTAGTATTCTATTAGTATATAAAATATAATTTGAAAAATGCAATAAGGATAATTAGTAAATTATATCTTAATATATGTGTAATATTTTCTTAGAATTGGGACACATTGCTCCCATGAAGTCATAATCTATACCTTAATGGCTCTTAAAATCCTTTAATTAACTTCTATCCAACCCAAGATTTATCAGCATACCCCAGAAGTATTCAATCATCATGGAAATTCAAGATTGCTAGATAGTTTCCATGTTATTACAAGAAATTATGTTCATAGCCTGGCCTCAGACACTAAATAGAGACAAATACCCCTCTATGGGGTCTGTGCCATCGTGTCATCTCACTATTCCAAAAATTAGATCTTACTTCCTTTCGAGTTTGCTATCCTATCTGTCAGAGATGTACTAAATTTTAACTAAATTGTATTATCCCAAAAACAGATACTTAATAGTGTCAACAATGAGCTGGACACCCTATTTTTTAAATTAAATTAAAATTTTTAACTTTAAGATCATCTAATTGGGGACTCTTGCAATCCATACATACATACAAGCACTTTTGTACATCTGTTGCCCTCATCTTTCACATAACATTTGCTTTCTATTTAAGCCTTGCTATCAGCTCTTCATTATTTCCTCTCCCTCCATACTCCCCCCTCCCTCATAAGCCTTTGATAATTTATAAATTATCTTATTCTGCCTGGGCATATCTTATTCTTCCTGGTGTCTCCCACCACCCACTTCCCCTTTGTCCATATCCCAGGGAAGAGGTTATATGTAGATCCTTATAATCAGTTCCCCAGGTAAAACCTTATAATAGGTTCCCCCTTTCTACTCTCCACCCTCCCAGTATCACCACTCTCAACACTGATCCTGAAAGGGAAAAATTGTCACAGATTCCCTATGTGTCTGGCTCCTACCTCTTCTGGTCCAGCCGGATTTGTAAGGTAGTATTGGGATCATGATAGTGGGATGGAGGAAGCATTATAGAACTAGAGGAAGGTCATATGCTTCATCCTTGCCACACTGCACCGACAATGGTTTGTCTCCTCCATATGATCCCTCTGTAAGGAGAAGTCCATTACCTACAGATAGATTTTGGGTCCCCAACCTGTACTCCCCCTCATTTACAATAAAATATTTTAGTCCATTCAGATGGACACTTTTTTTATATGTCCAGGTTACATTTCTGTACAAGGTATATTTCCACCTGGAATTTATAATTGACTGGATGGCACAAAGGGTGATTACCGAGAAAGTTGATAATTCCAACCCACCCAGAGATATCTCGGAAGAAAGGTCTGGCTATCCAGTGCTGAAAAATCACAGCCATGAGAATCCTATGGAGGGTCTACTCTGGCACAAAAGGGTTTGTTAAAAGTCCAAGTAAGCTCAACAGCAACAGATTCACTGGTTTGAGGAGAGGCCATAATAGATAAATAGGATCATTACTGAGAGTTGTAACACTCAGATGAAACCATAAAACAATATGTGATGAGTGTTGTGGTAGTCACCTAATCTGGTGTCAATTTGAGGATTAAGGGTACAGGGATGAAGTTTAGCCTGCCAATCTAGAAATAGCCAAGGGAACCTCTGTGAGGGCATGACCTTCTCCCTGAGAATTCTGGGAAATATGGTAATTCCTTCTTGGAGGCAGGAGACACTATCTCTCTGCTCATTACCTTGGACATGCTCTAATGATAAGACCCCATGCCCTTGGAACGGGAGGAGCCACTTGGAAAGCCCTGCCAGTGCTGAGATGTTTACAACCTCGTTGGATACAAAGACTTTGTACTCACTGGTTTGTGATCATTCTGCATTTGGCATCATTGTATGTGTTTCATGGGTCTGAAGAGGATTTTATAGACTGCTATCAGACATATGGGCTAATTCGAACCTATGACCTTGGGCTGGACTGGGTAGGGAGGTTTTCTCAATGTATAAATTACCCTTTGTATAAAACTTTATCTTATATATATATATATATATATATGTGTGTGTGTGTGTGTGTGTGCTTATGAATTTGTTTCTATAGTCTACCTGGACTAACACAAATGTGATAAATACAAAGACTTGCTTCATAGATGTCTTCAAAATACCTTTATTTTTATTTATAGATATGTCAAGCTCTTGACAAGACTAGTTGATTATTTCATTCAATAGCTATTTATTCAACACCACTTCCATTACCCTATTCTATGCAAAGAGGATGGAGAAACGGACCCTACCATCTCATGCAATTTGCACATTCTAGTGAAAGGGTCATTCTTTATCATAGGATTCATTAACACTTCTCTTCATTAGGTCCTCAGTTCTTACCCAAATAATGTGTTGTCTATATCAGATCATTCAAGCTTTATAAGTATATGTGTCAGTGACAGCCCACAAAGCAATAAATGTGCTAGAATGCATCCTCAATTAATTTAAATATCAAAAATTATTAAAATGCCAAAGTTGAATATTTCTGTTTTGTAAGCTGTATGCTAATTGTGGCCTCTTACTATTTGCAACACAAAACACAGAGGCTAAGAAATTATTTCTTCCACATTGCAGTTAGAATAGAGCTGATCATCATGTAGAAAATATTTTAATTAGAGGGGACAAGTTGAACAAAAGGTTAATAAAGTCATCAGTCTACTACTTTTGTATATTGATTTTTTTTAAGTAGTAAAGTTCAACTCAGAAAAGTGACACCATAAGTATAAAAAAAGAAAATAGTCCTCTAACTCTTGTATACACACGTTTGAATTTCATGGAGAAGGTACAAAGGAATATTGAAGAGGCACCTATACTGAAAATCGTGCTTTTCTATTATTTTAGGAAAGTTAGTCATCTTTTTACTAGCAGCAATGGCACTTAAAAACTCAAGCAGTCACTCCAAAAATATATCCGCTTCTTGTTGCCTTGCTTAGCCCCTGCTATGTTTGGCAAATTCAATGCCAGAGAATACAAAAGATTTATTTAGGGAACATAGTGCCTCTGCCATAATTCCTGAATGCCCAGAAGACATATCAAAGTCTACTGCTCCAATAACTACCTAAACATGTCATCCAAAAAATATATTATTGTCAAATATGAACAAGAAGTGAGTCAAGAATTATTGATAACCGAGAAATATGAGTGAGTATGACCTTTTGCAATTAATCAGAGCATAATAGTGACCTAATTCTCTAGAATATCCCATGTAACTCTAATTCACATTGTATACACAAAATTAATTTTATCTGAAATTTCTTCTTTTTTTAAAAGGATGCTTTCAATTATACCATTAGGTGTTGTGCTATTATCATGACAGTAAATTACTTCTTTAGTAGCACTGGACAGTATCTCGTTCTGTTCTGCCTAGGAACTCAGTGAGCCAGAAGCAACTCCATGGAACTTAAGAAAATACCATTTTACTCTTTAGATATTTACTTAACTGACATAAGTGAATATAATGAGTCTAAGGGAGTTGTGACTTTGGCATTGTGCTCCCAACTGCCTGGTGAGTAGTTCAAAACTACCAGTGACTCCATGGGAGAAAGATGAGGTTATTATCGTTCCCATTGTAAACCTGTTTGATTGAAAATTGAATCTCAAGGGTGATTTTAGTTCTAGACTTGAAGTCATTCCACCCATATCTATCTGACCTATAAGCTTTATCTCTTTTATGAGTCACAGTTAAAAAGTATCTATCTATCTAAGAATGTGGATTTAAGTTTTTTCATTAACCATGACATCAAGATCTATGGAGTGCCTGAAAATGTATCATCATGCAAGATAAAAAAAAACTAGCCTATCAAAATTTCACAGATCTGGGAAGAAGGCAAAATATTTCTGGGGCAGAGACAATTGTTATAGATTACACCACAGTGAGCATGAGTTTTGCATGGAGTGACTAAATTAACAGCTCAGGAACTATTAACTTGGGAAACCCCAAACCAATAAGGGGGCTGCTGGAAAATCTGTCCAATATTTATCTTATCTTTATTACACTGCTCCTGAAACAAATATGGAATGAACTATTGAGGGAGATACTATAACTTCTAAGGTTGCATATTATACAAATATCCTTGAAAAGATTATCTGGGAAAAGGTAGCAATTTCACTTGCTCAGAACATTTGAACAGACACAAGTGACTCATAAAATCATGTCTCCCTTCCTTTGGGGGTGCATTGTACTAATTTATACATGCTTGGTCCATTTGAGGTCAGCATTGAGTCTTGTAAATTCCCTTGTTCAATTAGTATCTCTATCACACCATTTACATGCCTCTCTCTGAATACATGTCTTATTATAACTAATTGTGAATTATTTGTTTTTTCTTACTTGCTTGTAAAATTCTCAAGGATAAAAATGATGTTTTATTCTTTTTGGTGGGCCCTAGCATGTGGTAAATAATCAATTAAATTTTAATGAAGAAGAGAAGTTATTCTTATTCTTACTTCACATTTGACCACTCTATATCTCTAAAGATACTCTCATTCTTTAGTTTCTAAAATAGAATTAATTACATATATTTCCATTATAAGCCCAGCCTTTATTACCAGTCTCCTTTGTACAACTCTCTGCGGAGAGACGATGGAGATGCTCCATAACAGCAAGTAATCCCAGCCTAGGGGCCCACTGTGGAGTAAACCATCAATGATGTATATTCAAGTACAGGTTGAAGCTGAAGACAATTAAAACAAGTCCATGAAGAGCCCCCCAAATGACTAAGAGTGTATCCCACCTGAATTTTGAGAACATCAGCGTGTTCTCAAATGCATTGAATACTAATGGCAGAAGACCTAATGAGTTGCAGGATGTGAAGAACCTCAGTCATGAAGACAATAAAATGTGATTTAAAGACAGTAAAGAAAGAAAACTCAAAGTATCTATCACAAGGGTACCTAGAAAAATAGATCAGTCAAAAAGAAATTCAGCAATGAGTTTAAAAAACAAAATGACAAAATTAGACAACTCAACTTGGTAGACATATTCAAAGTTCCCACCTAAATTTTTTAAAAAGTCACAATCTGCTTAAGTACACATGGGATGTATTAAAAAATAGACCACATGCCAATGCACAAGTAAATTCAAGCAAATAGAAGTCACTCATCCATCCTTCTGGGACCACTGTGTCATAATGCTGGAAATACCCCCCCCAAAAGAAGAAGAAGAAGAAGAAGAAGAAGAAGAAAAGAAAAAGAGAGAAAGTTTTTTAAAAGGGGCAAATATTTTGAGGATGAATTTTTTTTTTATTTTTTATAAGAAGTGGGTACTATCCCAAATTACAGACAAAGTTAGACAGTCTCTAGAAACTAATGAAAAGGAGACTACAGCATAAAAAAATTATGGGACCCAGCAAAGGCAGTTCTCAGAAGATGTTTGATAGTGATAAATGCAAATATAAGGAAGGAAGAGAGACTTATGCTCGTTACTCTATCAGCAAAGCCTGCAGCCGTTGGAATAGAGACAATGGAATAATCCCTCTAATAACAAAAGAAAATAAATAAGGATCAGGACCTATATAATGAATGGGAAAAACAGAATCCAATGCAAAACATCAACGAAGTGTAAAGCTTGTTGTTTGAAAGGATAAAGAGAATTGAGAAACATTCACAAACCTAATCAAAGATAGGAAGGAACAGAAATCAATATTCGGCATTGTGACAGTCATGTGCTTATGTTCATTTCGGGATTCAGATGTAGGGGTGGAGTCTAGCCTGTTAATCTGGAGATAGCCATTGAGTAGCCAATGAGGCCTCCGTGTGGGCATGGCTTTCTCCTGAGACTTCTGGGAAATCTCAAGACATTTCCCTCATGGAGTTGAGAAGCTATCTCCCCAGTTGTTGGGAGTTAGTCTCAGAGACATTGAACTACAGAGAAGACAAGATGGCAGTGTCCGAGGACCTGGACGAACTGGAGGAGAAGCTACATGGCCTTATCCTGATGGGACCAGACCTCTGAAACTGGAGAAGCCACGTGGAGACTCCTGTCAGTGCTGAGTTGCTTCTACCACCACTGGATGCTGTTGATGAACCCCGAGCCCTGAAAGCAATGAGCGCTGGGGAGTCCCCTGCCAGCACCGGGATTCTGCACCCACTGGCCTGTGACTTTGTGAGTCAGAAAGAGACTTTATAAATTGATAACAGGCATATGGGTTAATATCGGACTTATGACTTCGAACTGGACTGGGCTGACATTCTTTAACAATGTCCCATTTCTCTTGTATATAAACCTTTTCCTTATATCTATTTGCCTGTCTATGAATTTGTTCCTCTAGTCTACCTGTACTAACACAGGCATGGGTCATGAAAAAGGGGAAATTATAATGGACCCTTATGAAATTACAAGATTAATTGCACAGTATGAGGAGATGGTTGTACTCCAAGGATTGCAACAACTTTGAAGACATGGAAAAATATTTGGAAAAACTGTCCCCCTACGTATTGCCCCATACAGCTGTCAAGAACCTGAACAGACTCATAACAAAGGAAGAAATAGATAAGGTTATCAAGAAACTACCAAGAAAAAAAATATCCCAGCCCAGATGGCTTCTCAGGAGAATTCTACCAAGCATTCAGGGAGAACCTGGCACCAATTTTACAAAAGCTCTTCCAGAACAAAGAAAAGGGCAGTAAACTCCCAAATACATTCTATGGAACTAGTATAACACTGAAAGCAAACTAGGCCAGGATTCAGCAAAAGTAAAGAACTACAGGCCAATATTTCTAATGAATATGGATGGAAAAACACTAAGCGTAGTTTTAGCCAATAGAGTACAAAACTATGTACAACTAACAGTTCATCATGACAAAGTAGGATTCATTCCAGAGATGCTGAAATGGTTCAACCCTCAGAAATCTATCAACATTTTCCATCACATTCACAAAAAGAAGGACAAGAACCACTGGATAATATCAATAGACACAGGAATAAAAGCATCCGACAACCTTCAACACCCATTCTTAAATTAGACCCACAAGTTGATAGCATTGGAAGGAAATTACCTCAAAATATTACAAGCTGTATATGAAAAACCAACTGCCAGCATTATAATCAATGGTGAAAAGCATACCAAACCAGGGGACCAGGCAACAATGCCACTTGGGCTGACTTTTATTTGACAGCTTCCTGGAGGCCCTGGCTGATAATCTAAGGCAGCAAAAGGTTACCAAAGATATTAGACTGGGGAAAGTAGAAGTGAAATTATTGTTATTTGCAGATGATATGATTCTGTATATTGAGGACTCAGAAAGCTTCAAAATAGTAGTTCTGGAAGCAATAGAGAAATATAGAAGAGCAGCAGATTACAGGATCAGGAAGCAGAAGTCAATTGAATTGCCTTGGGTAAATCTGCTGCAAAAGGCGTCCTTAAAGTGTTGAATGGGAAGGGTGTTTACTTTGAGGAATAGATGTGACTGACCCATGTCATCAAATTTTAATTGCCACCTATGCATATGAAAGTTGGTCAGTGAATAGGAGGACCAAAGGAAAAAAAGCGATGTAGACAAATAATATTTAATGTCCATGGACTACCATAAGAAAATAGACATCTGTCTTGGAGGAAAAACAGACAGAATGGTCCTCTGAATTCTTAGAAGCCAGAATGATGAAACTTTATCTTACATATTTGGGACATGTTGTCATGCTTGGTGATGGAGAGAAGCAGGGGAAAAGAGGAATACCCGTGGCAAGATGGACCGACAGGGGCCATGTCCAGAGGCTCAATTTATAAAAATTGTCAGGATGTTGCAGGATACGGCAGTGTTTTGTTTTGATGTACGTAGAATTCCTTTGGATCAGAACTGACTTAGCAGCACTAAACAATGACAGCAAGAGCCTGCCTCTTTCCTCTTCTCCTCTCACTATCCAGTTTCCCTGGGCAGTCTATTCTATGTCAAGCCATTTATTCTTATCCCTGTTCTGATAACTTTTACTTTTAGTATATTGTATTGCTTATTAATTACCCCATTTTCCCTGAAACTTAGTGCAGCATATTCTCACTTGTTTACTTTTGACAAGTGGAGTTGTCTACTGAGATATTTGCTAGATTTGTTTACAGATATTTCATACTTGAAATGATTATAAATAATTACAGCCATGGTCCAAACCTCTTCCTCTTTAAGTCATCTTAATCTTAATAGATCCATCTTTCAGCTATGTTGTCACACTGGGAATCTGGAATGTACTTCAGGGCAGCTAATGACATTTTGTTTATCCTACCTCAAAAATAAACATCAGTTTGTCTACTTCTCTCCATTATGATTCTCTTCTGGTCCAGCATACCATCATTTCCTATATAGATAATATAATAGCCCACTAGTGTGTCTTCTTGTTCAACTTTTAACTCTTTAAAAGCCATTTACCACTAGTGAAGTTCAGTCATTTTCATGTTTCAAAATATGCGCCTTACCAAGTAATGTTCTTGTGTAATCACCTTTAATATCTTTTGATAGTTCCTAAATTAAGTTACAAAAAAATACAAAGCTATACCTGATCTGAGAAGAACTCTCCACCCTTTAAAATTATTTCTGTACTCATTAAAATCTAAACTTCATGAAGGCAGAGTTCTCTGCTTTCTTATTCCTTAATAAACACCTATTACTTTGAACCTGGTCAATAGATACCAGCTGAATGAACGAATTGATTCCTTGCTTACCTCCATTTTTTCCTGTGAGATTAAACCATATGAAATTGCTACATTTGTGTCAAAATTAATGGTAATTTCATATGACCTAACAGTCTGTCCAGCTTCATTGATAGAGACCAACTTTGGATCCTCCAAAGGTAAAATGACCAGATTTTAAGTGGGACACCATTGAGCGGGGGGAGGTGGGGTTCTTGATTAAAAATTTGGTCTATATGGAGCAACAAAATTTTTCATAGAACACAAAAATGGTATTTAAAATATTTTTTTTTAATTTTAAAATTCTGTGGGATGTTGTAAAATTGTTAAAAAGTGGGACATTTGGTCACTTTATCCAAAGGTCTACCTTGATTTCTAGCAAATCTTCCCACAGCAATGAAATTCATTCTGGCTTGGTAGACATAATATGCCTTTTTATTGGTTAAATATTACTCATTCTTTAGGTCTTACCTAAGTTTAAACTCCTCCATGCTTTTGAGGACTTCTTGTCACTTGTGACTTCTTGTAAGCAGGTATCATGGCTCTCAATGGATTATATCTCTTTATCCAAGTCAGCTCATGTCTGTATAGGCTTATTTTTTTTCCTAAACTGGAGTGAATGCAACAAAGATAGCAATAACAGCAGCAACATAATTGCAACCATATCATACTTGGACCACTCAGGCAATTTTTTCAAAGTGTATGTCAAATTGTAAAGGATGTTACCATAACAGCAGGTGGCATATAAGAAAAGGCATACTTGCAGTAAAAGAAGGCATATCTATTTCTAGCATTCAACTCACAAAAATGTATTAGATTTCCCTGATGTTCTGGGGGCAAATAATAAAAAGACCAGTTCAAGGTTCCTTTACATCACATAGATTTTTTTCATATATTTTTGTTCCGAGAATTCTAAAGCCCCATCCTGCCTTTTTTTTCCTTATAAGAGAACATCAGTCAAACATAAAAATATTGGTAGCTCTCAGATGACTTTTTCTCTGTTGAGTTGAATAGGTAATGCCAATAGATGTGTTATGTTGTTCAGGGAGAATGTTGAACCATCATATAGCTGGGGCACTTTCCAGTATATTTTACATGGATTTCAACTTGCTCAATTTATCCTCCCTACAGAACCCCATGAGGAATCATTTAGTCTCTTTAAGGATATTTGTGTATTTACCAACTTCTAATTTGAAGAGCTACTTCCCATCCAATCCCTACGCAAATTCTCAGTAGGTCTGAGTTTTATATAGTTTTTTATAGTACTTGGAGACCATACCTTCTGCCTCTGATTGAATTGTGTTCTCCAAGAATATGTGTCCAGTTGGTGGGACTGTGATCCTCAGTGGTTGGGGAGCTTTGTAATGATGATTCCCCCAGGGTGTGATCTGAAGAGGCAAAAGAATAAGCTTAAAGATAAGATGTCACAACCTCGCAGCCCTAAATGGAGTTTCCTTAGAGTGAGTCCTCCCAGAAATTTTACAATTCAAGAGATAAAAGGAGGAAGAATTGAGCAGAGAGAGAGAGAGGCACCTACTGAAACAAGAAAGAAGAGTCAAGAGTGAAATTCTTCCCTTGAACCTAGGGTCCCTGTATTGGGAAACTCCTAGAACTAAGATAAAACTGATGCTAAGACACATGACGATCCCGAATGAAGGCCTGGCTACAGAAGACAAGGCACTTTCCCCAGAGTCAAAGGCGAGAGCAAGTCTTCACCTAGAGCTGGCATTCTGATGTGGCACAAGATCTTTAAGAGTGTATCCTGACCAATATGAATGATACTATTTATTTATATCTATGTGATCCATAATTTATATCTATTATAGGTATAAAGTATTTATTATATATTATATATAGGGAAAATGTCCTTCCTGCATCCCTTCCTTTCTTCTTTTTCCTTTTCAAAAATCTTCTTGGAACACTTATTAGGAGTCAGATAGTCATTGTGCACATTTGACAGTGGAATGCATTCAGCACATTTCATGGAGGTACTCTTAGGAATTTAACTGGACAGTCTAAGTTTCTGCTTGCCATTCAAGAGATTCAGTAAAGAGATCAAGGTGTGCCGTGGTACATTCTTGGGTTAAGCAGGCCCCATCGCTGCCTATCTGGAGCCCTCAGGTGAAAATTGTATGTTCCTCGTTATCTGGAAATAGAGTGTCACTGCTGAAGTTAATTACTTAAACAGCACAGCTCAGAATTCATGCCATCGTGTCATGCTTTTCTTCCAAAGTAGAACAATATAATTGTAACACATAAAAATAAGTCTTTGCATTTACTCTAATGAGCTTGCTTCTCACTTTTGCTCGTGACACGAAAAACTAATAGCAGGGTCGATATAATGTCTCTATGGTAATTATCATGCCACTTCTCTTCTCTCCCCATATTCTTCCCATGCTACATTTTAATGGGTTTCTGTTCAAGTCAACTCAATTTCTCAGTAGGCAAGAGGCATGAAACAGGGCTGATTTGCTCTGGATATACTAACAAGTAAACTGGAAAACACAATTTTCAAGTTAGGTTTTCTATCTGATACACATGAGGAGAACAATAACTGATTTGGGGGGAGGGTACCATTATTTATAGAGATTTCATCTGAGGCAAATGCAAAACAAAAATCCTACACATTAAAGGTGGTTCATATTTTGCAACAGCAAGTAGAGATGTTTGCTTGTTTCTTCATTGTAGGAATTTGAGCTCTTTCATCTATAATATCATTTTTAAAAGTGTTTGGCTTTACAATTAACTTGAAAGTGATGGTTTACACCCACCCAGGGACACCCAGGAAGAAAGGTTTGGAAGTCTGCCTCCTTAAATGCTACCTCCAAGATATCCCTGTGGAGTACGGACTCAATACACGTCAGCCCTGGGAGGCCAATGCGATTCAATCCCAACAGTTCTGATGTCACTTCTGTATGTGTCTATATGTTTATGTGTGCAAATGAATAGATAATTATGAAATGTGAAGGGGACCTCCAGTCCTCTGCTTTATAATCTGGTGAGTGCACATCCTGGCCTAGACATCCACGCAGACACATGAAAGGGTATTTGGATGGGATTATTTCTCGCAGAATCAATTTTCAGAACTCCTGTTTCATATGTCATCTTCCTAAAATTGATCTGTCTTTAAGCACTGTGGCTCTAGCTTTCCAGTGGATTCTTCATGTGCATGTCGTCTCTCACAATGACAATTCACTGTGCCGCTGAAAGAACGGCCAGGCTCTCTCTTTCCCCAAACATCACACGAGGGGCATCGTCCTAGAGCAGGCCAACCTCCAATGTACCAAGCACAGATTCAATTACAAACACGTTCACAGGTAGGCCGTTACTGAAACTGCCAAGGGTTTACACCTTCTCTGGGATTCATGTGTTTTCAATTCTCTCCTTTAACCCACCTTTCAGATGGACCTATTCTAGTTATTATTGCCATAAAAAATCAGAGGAGTTTGAAAATGATGAGTGAAGGAGTGGAGTCTAGCCTGTTAATCAAGCAGTCACAACCTGATACATAGAATCATATCATCTGCAAATAACAATATCATGAGGATTCTAAGAACTTCCTCTCTTTCTCCCTGGAGGCAGGTCTCTCTCTCTCTCTCTCTCTCTCTCTCTCTCTCTCTCTCTCTCGCTCTCGCTCTCGCTCTCGCTCTCGCTCTCGCTCTCTCTCTCTCCAACACATTCCTGTCGACAATCTACATTTATGGCATCCAGAGCCCTGGACATACATCCACAAGACATTCCACACACTAGCCTGTGATATTCCTGCATTCCCCATCATTGCATATATGGGGAATTTATGGATTAGTATTGGATGTTTAGGATAATATTGGACTTGTGAAGTTGATCTCGACTGGGATGATATGTTCTCTCAATAAACAATTGCTCTTTGATATAAAGCACTTTCCTATACATAGATGCATGCTTCTGGATTTGTTTTACTAGACAAACTGGACTAACACAGTGGCCTAACGTGAAAAGTGTATAAAACATCTGAATTGTATATGCAGAAACTGATAAATGATTATGTGGTATGCTGTGTACACTGTCACTAGAACTACAATTAAAACATACCCAGTACTGTATATTTACCTACAGACACATTACCGAACCCGGACGGCACACCTTGGGCTTTTTAACTACAGAGCCAGCTGCTCAAATCCACCAGTACAGAAAAATAAGCCATTGTCTGCTCTCATAAAGATTTATAGAGTTTGGGAAATTCTAAAAAGCAGGGTTTGATTGCTATTGTTGTGTTGTTGTTGTTGTTTTAAAGCTTGCTGTTACTTAACATACAGAAACACATCTAATTCCAAAATGTGGATTTTGCTGGTACCACACAATTCTAGGAGCCAGTTACTTTGTATAGAGGTGCTTCGGTTCACACATTGGAGGCAGGAGGAGAGTAGGGAGGGGATCCAGAATAGTTTCCTTTTTTATTGTGTCTCAGCACAGTAACAGCCTAAACCAAGGGGCTGTGGGGGTTGGAGTCTTAAAACAGAGAGTTCTTCTTGGAATAGATGTGGGGATAAGGGACAAATGACTCTTACCTGTGCCCAGTGAATGAATGAGCCTAGTTCAAGGAGCATACCTGCCAATTCAGCTGGGAGATGCAGAATGCCATGTAGGGATAGAAGATGGCTAGGAAACAAATCACAGGAAGAGAATTTAAAGACCCAGTAGTCCCTGCACATCACTGTTTCAGTTCTTTTGCTGCAGTGTATATCGAGCAGAAACAATGTACCAATGATTTATTGTCACCCAGCCCCCACCCCCTACAATGATACATCTACTCATTTCTCAAAGATAGTAAGGTCTGTCCCATGGTAGTTTTATGGGGAAACCTTATTTCAGTCACCCTCCAGCCTTGTTCTTGCCCCTTTAAACTTCTTTTTGTTGCTCAACTAAATGATCATTGTATAGGCACCTAATTTAATTCCCTTGGGGATTCCCACGCTACCATTTAGATGTGCTTTAAATTGAAGAGCACCTAATTCTCCAAGGAAAGGTTCTAGATAAGAAAACACTGACTTCGGAAGTGTATAGCCCAGGGAGTGGGGAACCTTTCACTTTTTCTGTTAAGGGTCATTTGAGTATTTATAATTCTCAGGCCATACCGGTCATTTAATTAATTCATCCCTAATATGAGCCCAAGGAATCTTCATATCATAGTGGTTACACGGAGCTGCGATCTTGTAAAATCTTTGGTTCGAAACCACCAGTCCTTCCATGGGAGAAAGATGGCACTTTTACTCCTGCATAGAGTTACATTCTCAGAAACGCATGGGCTCAGTTCTACCCTGTCCTGCCGGGTCGCTATGAGTTGAAAATGACTCGATGGCAGTGAACTTGGTGATTTTTGTTTTTAGTGCAAGCCCTGGTGGCATAGTAGTTACACACTGGACTGATAACTAGAAAGTCAGCAGTTCGAAATCACTGGGAGAAAGATGGAGCTTCCTACTCCCATAAGGTGTTAGTCTTGGAGAGTCACAGGGGCAGTTCTATCCTGCGTTGTACGATCGCTATGAATCACCATTGACTCCGTTGCAATCAATTTTTATTATGTTTTGTTTAAATGTGAACGCTGGAACTGCTTTCCTTTGTTGAGGTCTGTGATGTTAGCTTGTATTGATGATTTCACAGGCCTTCTATTACCCAGTAGTGTTCCCGCTCCCTGCTGGGAAACAATAGCCAACTATTTTGATATTCTTGTTTAGTGAATGATCCTATGAATTGGTTGCAATGCTTTTTGACCGAGCATTAACATATGAGAATATAGGATACATTTTAAAAAATCATGCTATGTTTTTATATTCAAAATTAGTGTTTGCAACAACCTCTCAAATACACTTTGTAACCAATTAAATGTACCTGGGAGCTTCAATACGTTCAAAGAAAAAAACCCATTATCATTTATTTCCATTTTCCATGGCCTAATGGGTTTTTTGAAGCCCCTGTTATAATAAAATCCTTGCACTTTCAACAGAAAAATCTGTGAAGAAATAAGTATATTAAAATTGTTTTATAGTCTGTGAAAGGAAAAAAATATGAACATTGTTCTAATACAGTGATCATTAAATGATTTTCACAGAAAATAACTTCTTTAATATGAAACCTTAACAAGGTATCATACATAATGGGTATCCCCCCAAACTAGGATTTTTTCACAGCTATGTATTTTAAAAATGTTGGGTTTATTTTTTCAAAACAATCTTTCATCTGCAAAATACTCTCCATTATACTTTTAGCATCTGTCAAATCTGTGATTCCATTCTTGGAAGCATGTTTCCAACTCATCCGTTTGGATGGCTGACAACACCTCATTCATTTTTATCTTCACCTCTTCTACCTCATCAAATAGGCCCTTGCAGGTCCCTCTGCAGTTGAGGCAACAAAAAGAAGTCACAGGGAGTGAGCTGACATGTGGAAGGAGTGTGAAGCAAGAGAAGCATGCTGGTTTTTGCCAAAAACGGGCACATTGAGATGGCTGCATGAGCAGTTGCTTTGAGGTGCCACAAGTCAGGCCTTTTTTCCCCCCACACTCTTATGCAATTGCCCCCCCTCCCTGACCCTCTAAGTAGAAAACTTGATTAACAGTCTGACCTGGTGGAATGAACTCCAAATCTACTACAAATCAACAGATTGAAGTGTGTCATTAATCAACATTCTACCTTTTTTGAAACAAGAAAACCACTCAGACACTTGAGTCGTGAGCCGTAGTCAACATCACAATAGTTTCTGCTGTATTTTTCTGGATCAGGAAACACAATTTCACAGCCATGCCCTTCCATTAAATTGGTCATTGCAAAAAAAAAAAAGGAGATTCAAGAGAAACTGTTTTTTTGAAAAAACTCACTGTGGCCTGTGAGAACCTTCTCAGCAGCACCACTGGATGCACAAACTCAGAGCAAGTTGCTGGATGTTCACGTAGCAGGAAAACTTTGTAATATGCAAGCTCAGTTCTGCCCAGCACAATTCTGGGGTTTTGTTTTTGTTTATGCTCTTGTTTTTGATAGCCCCTCATATATATGCTGATAAGCAAAGGTGGAATAGATTACATGAAAGCTTTTAATTTTAAGTCTTTTAAGGAAATGAAGTTTTCATGCTATTAAATCTGAAATATACTATAAACTAGAAAATGAATGAGTAAAATAAGATAAAAATATATTCATTTTCAGGACATTGTAACATAAGCCCTTGTCTTCTTTTTTTTAATTTTCCCTAGAAACAAAAGAGAATGATAAATGTGACCATAATTTCTTGAGGTTAATATTAGTGATGTCAACCGATTACTTACTAATTAAACTGTCGTTTATTGAACACTTGGAAAAATCCAGTTTTAAAAATCATTGAATTTAAAGACATGTTTTATCTATGGACAGAGTTTCTTCATGATTCACCAAAGCAGTCGATGTTTTGTTGAAATGGCTAATATTTATTCTGGTGGTAATTAAAAGAATTAAATAAAAAGGCAGGTTTTCATCATAATCCCTAATACTCCTTTATGAAAACCCCAGGATTTGTGTATTTCTGAAAAAAATAGCCATGCCATGTCTCTGATTTATAAAGCAAGTATTAACTTGAAATCTTCAGGTGTATCTGTTAATATTTATCTATGTTATTATGAGTCATCAAGCCATTTCTGAATGATAGCAACCTTAGGTACAATGGAAACCCCGTCTATTCACATGCAATCCTCAAAATTATTCTCTTGTTTGAGCCTATTGTTTTAGCCACTGTATTAATTCATCCTATTAAGGATTGTTCTCTTTTTTGTGGCCTTTGTATTTTACCAAGCGTGACATCCTTTTTCAGCGACTGCGCTATCAAGATACTATTCCCAGATTATGTCAGACAAAGACTCCCCATCCTTGCTTTTAAAGACAATTCTGCCAGCATTTCTTCCAAAACAGATTTCTTTGTTCTTTCGGCAGCCCCTAGTCCTTTCCATAGTGCTTGCCAGCACCATCCTTCAACTACATCACGCTGTCTTCAGACGTCCTTATTCAGTGTCCAACTCTCCCTTGCATAGGAGGTGATGGACAAGCCCATGAGCTGGATCAGGCTCACCTTGCTCCTCAAAGTCACATCCTTTTCAACACTTACACAGTTGGTTTTCCCAAAGCAGTGCATTGTTTGAGCTTTTGGACTATTGCTTCCATGAGCGTTACTTGTGGATCCAAGCAAGAGGAAATGCGTTCAGTGCTTCTTGATCTTCTTATTTCAGTACCATTGGCTCTTATTCTAGGTGACCAGACGTCCCACTTTTTAACAATTTAACAATGTCCCACAGCATTTTAAAATTAAAATAAATATATTAAAATACTATTTTTGCATTCTATGACAATTTTTGTTGCTCCGTATAAACCAAATGTTTAATCAAGAACCCCTCCCTGCCCCCAGCCAATGATATCCCGCTTAAAATCTGGTTATTTTATATATGTTACGCCTTGAAATGGTTGAATGTCGGCTAGTTATATTCCTTTAACGAATTTTTCAGTATTTGGGAGTGTTTGGCTCTGATCCATAAGGTTTTCAGCTGCTAATTCATCTAGAGTGGACAACCAATTCCTTTTCCTTAGTCTGTTTGTAGTTTGGAAGCCTGTCCACTTTGCATGACTCTGCTGGCATTTGAAATACCAGGATGATAGGATGTGACATGAAAGCAACACAATACCTGTGTAAGACACACTGACAGACCATGTGTGGAGTCATACCTTTGGAACTCATAGTATGTAACAGGTTACTTAGCTCACTGTTCACAGTCAAATTGTTCTTGTTAGTCTGTCATGTATGTTCTGATGCATCACAGCATGTGCAGAACTGAAGGAAACACTGGGGGGGGGGGCTTGCAACACCCTCACGATTACTCCTGTGTTTGAGCCCATGATTGCACTGACTGTGGCATTCTATCTAATGAAAGAACTTACGCTCTGCCACATATTAAGTATCAGAACCTTCTCCTCATAACATATTCAAAGTATGTGAGACCAAGTCTCACTAACCGCATTTCCAAGGAGCATCCTTGCCATACTTCTTCCCAGACAGATATATTCAATAGTGGTGTGTTAGTACGAGTAGACTTGAGAAACAAATCCCCAGAAACTCACATGTATATGAGAGAGTTTTATATAAAAGGTAAGTATATATTAAGAAAGCATCCCAATCCAGTCCAGGCCAAGCCCCTAAGCCCAACATTAGCCCATATCCCACATCAATCTATGAAGCCCTCCTCAAACTCACAAAACACGCAGTAACACCAAATGCAGAAGGAAAGTCAACTCAGTGAGCGTGTCAGCATCTCAGCACTAGCAGGGCTCTCCTCGTGGCTTCAACAGCACCCAGGGCTGCAGCAGGAAAGGTCCATGTGGCCTCTTCTCTCAGAGGTGTCTCACAGGAAGTGAGCCTTGCCAACTGAGGCAAAAAACTAGCTAAGGCAGCTGCACTCATTATAGAACAAGAGGCCAGAGAAAAGGAAAGGCAAGACTCATGGATTCATTTATCTCTCTGCCTTTCAATTAATCCCACACGTGTTCATCAGCCAGGTTGGCCCAATAAACCTTATGGTATGTCCTGTGATTTTTGCCAAGCCCCTAATTCAGGGGCATCAGTCGGTCATTTGTCTGCTTTTTTCTTTGTCTACCCTTTACCTGCTTATGAAGAGACTGGAAAGATTGTGACTTGTGTCACAGGCACCCCAGTCCTTTGCCTTTCCCCCCTTTCTGCTGACGTATCATCCTTTTTGCGAGCTGTACTTGTTGATCTTCATCCGTCAGTGTTTCTTTCAAGCAAAGTTGTGTCATCTGCACTTTTCAGAATGATAATGTGTCTCCAATCGCGATGCAATGTTTGTCTTCATATCGGCCAGCTGCTCAGCATATAGATTGACTAATTATGGTTAAAGGTACCATCTCGGAGCACACCTTTCTTGATTTGGATCCAGTCTGTGTTTATGCTACCTCTCTCTTGTTGTCTCTTGTCCTTCTTGCTCTTTTCCAATAACAGCCAACTTAGTGGAAATTCATCATGCTGTAAGCATGCATGGCAAGCATTTCTTGCTCTTGATAGTAATGTGTCCTGTTGCTCCCTCCATTTTGGATGTCTACCCATGCATCCGTGATGGCTGCTGGACCTTTTGCTCTGTGCTCATTAGTCTCATTGCACTCTCGTCCTTCCGCACACCAGTTGGCTCCTACACTAGCTGGAGGAACATTCCTTCATTGTGTGTTTCTCATTCTCTTACTTGACTTCCAAATTTTGCCCAACGTCCCTTGTCAATGAGATCCACTCTCATCACCAACTTGTTTTCCCACCCTAGGTACATATTACTGCCACAGGTGTGATATCATTTGCTTCCATTTTGTATTGTGCTTCTCCCTATATCAATCAGAAATGCTACAATGGAAATAGTCTTGTTAGTTTGATGATCTTATGATCTTGATGAATGTTTATTTCCTTTATAAAATTTGGGGAAATTATTCTGGTCATGCAATCTTAATCATGTTCTCTATTTTATTTTTCGATGGTCATTGCAATGAATACACAGAACGCACAGAAAAAAAAATTCACAATGAAATGATGTATTAGGGAAGTTAACAAGCTATAATACCAGTGAGAGATACTCAGGGTTGAGTTGATTATCAGGACATGTGAGAAAGTACTTTAAGGTCTGCTTCCAAAGGCCCAGAGCGGCATACTATACCACCGTAAACCCCAACATGAAGGCATTCAGCCCAAAGCCCCATGTGTCGGCAAACACAGCTCCATGAATCATATAAGTGCTCAGTAGCACCCCACTCCAGTAAGTCTCAGTCCAAAGGCATTCCACTACACTTCTGTGGCTCAGCAAGCCCACCTTTTAGTTTGACCCTTAGAAATCCAATTAAGTCCCCAGGAGTACTCCACTCCACAAGGTAGCCACCTGCACAAATGCTCTCATCTCAACTTGCTCTGTGAGTTGGCAAGTACTTCACTATTTTCCATGTACTTGCCCTGGTTTCTGCTGATGCTTCTCTGATGGTATGGTTGTCTTCTGGATCCTGGAGGTTCTCTGCACTGAATCCATGGGTCCAAGGGTGTGCTCTTCTCCTGGCCATTGCTGGTTCTGTGATCCCTCCTTATGATTTTCATGGGCTCATTTTATACACAGGGGAATGGCTTACCTGACAATCCTGAATCCCATTACTCATAGATGAATTCAATAAATATGAATTCTATCTCTCCCTACCTTCTGACCAGACCCATGGAGGTAAAGATGGTTTGGCACGAGTTCGAAATTTTGGCTAAAAGAATCACATTCAAAAATTCATTCCTGGGCTGAGCCCAGGTGGCATAAGTGGTTGAGTGCGGGACTGCAGCCCGCAGGCTTGGCGGTTCAAATCCAGCAGCAACTCTCAGGAGCGGCAGTGGGTAGCGCCTATGACCACCAGAGGCAGTGATGCCCCCCCCAAAAAAAAGAAAACAAAAATTCATTCCTGTACCATATAATTTTCAGTAATGAGTTCATTTTGTTTACAGACTGTTCTTATCATTGCCTCACTTGCTGTTGTTTTAGTGTTTGCTGGATTTTTATGATTTTCATCTGTTATTTCTTTTTTTTGGGGGGGGGCTCACTGCCCTCAGGTGGTGCGAGTAGGAGGCCCAGCCTTTGCTCCATGGAGCTGGAATTGAACGTCCATCCCAGTGGGCCGCAGTCCCATGCACAACCACTACGCCGCCAGGACTCAGACCCTTTCATCTGTTATTTCAATGATAAGATTTATTAATTTTCTTAGAAGGTATCCTAGTTTATTATTTTCTTCTTAAATTTAAAAGAGTTTATTTTATTTAGAAATCACCATGACTCTCTCTCCTCTTGGAAGTTCTATAAAAAACAACATATTCTCTTATTGCTTTGTAGTGGTCTTCACTTTTAATTTGACATCTCTGACTCCATATTTTCCATCATTTAGATTTAATTTAGATACTTCTTCATTTGTGTTAATTTCTGTGTTTTTTTTGTTGTGTCTGCTAATCTTGTTATTTTTTGCCATTGTTGATTTGCTGTTCAAAAATCATTCCTTATTTTTCCTTGTAAATTTGGTTTGATCTTTGTACACTTTCTTGGTTTCTATTTATATGAAAATACTCAAACTTGGCCATTGCATTTGAAGAATAATTTTGCTGGCTATGCAACTTTTTGTTGGAATTCTTTTCCCTTCTGACAGTTTGATATATGTCATCTCACTCAGCATGTAATCTTATTGCTTCTCACTTGTAGGAAAATTTTTATTACTCGTGATTTGCTTTCAGGATTATTGTCTTATCTTTTGTTTTGCAATGTTTGATTATGGTACCTCTTCATAATTTTCTTTTGGGCTTTATCCCATTTGGAGTTTGTTGTATTTCATATATATATATTTCATATATATATTTCATATATATATATATATTCTCCTTTTGTGATGTCAGGATTTGTTTTCTTCTTAACAGATAAATGACAATTTTGTCTATTTTGGAATTCCAATCACATGTAAGGTATTCTTCTCAATGAATTTCCACAAAACTCTTAGTTTAAATTTTTATTAATATTAAGGGACTTGTCTTCAATTCCTTGTTTTTCAACCTTTTTTAAATTGACTTCTACTCTTACCCATTCAGTCCATTATTTATTTCTGATATTAAACTTCCATATAACATTTTCCAGTGTTTTTATAGTTTTTAATACTTCATAAGGCTGTTTTGTTTTCCTGAATTTAGTTTTTCACAGTTTTTCTAGAATTTTCTCTGTTCTTCTTGATTTTTATTATGGGTTTTTATTTATTTTTGTCTTTTGCCGACTCTATTAAAGGCATATCAAAATTGTTCTTCTGCATTCCTTGTTGGTGTCATGTGCTATCAAGTTGGTATTAACTTATAGCAATCCTGTGCACAAGAGCACACACCACTGAGAGGTCTTCCGCCCTATTCACAGTGGTGTCAGCTCATCTTGTGGAGGGCCTTTCTCTTTTGGGCCAGTTTACCAAACCACTTTACTAAACATGATGTACTTCTCTGTGGACTAGTCTGTACTGACAATATGTCCACATATGTAAGACAAAGTCTTGTCCCCTTTGCCTCAAAGGAGCAATCAGACCTTACTTCTTCAAAACAGGTCTGTTTGTCCTTTTAGTCACCCCATCACATTTCCCATACTCTTCTCCAGCACAATTCAGAGACATCTCCTGCATTCCTTATCAAGTATTTTTAATGCAATTTTTTCTTCAGGAACACTTTATGATGCTATATTTGGATCACGTGCTTGAGGCACTATTCCTTGCTTCTTTGAAGTTGTGTGTGGTCTTTAGAGCATGATGGTGGTACTCTATGTGGTTTTAATTCGTGATGCCAATGAATTTTGCCACTTTTTTTCTTTTTTTACATTCATGTCAGTAGGTTGTTTGTGTTACTTTACTTACTAGTTTGACAGCAATTGGGGGTTTACCACCTGGACACATGGCTTGAGCTAGAGTGTTCTGGGATTTCTTGATGTGAAATTCATTATTGTTATATAAAGTCTTTCATATATATATATACATACATACATACACACATATATAATCATTGTTTTTGTTTCTCTTGACATCCAGTCTAATACATCTGCCATCATATAAATGGTCCTCTTTTTATTTATTTTAGTATGCATAATATACTTGTCTTCTGTACACCCCTAAACCTTAGGAATTAATTATTTTCATATGTCCTATTTTATATTCTGCTTCTGACCCATTCTCTAGGCTCATGTCTCAGTTTTCTAGCCATTTTACAGTACTATGAATCAAATTTGTGCAATATTTTATAGATTCATCAGTTTCCCCTTCATTTTACCTTTTATGAAAGATTCATCAATTGACTAGCAATTGTGACCTCAGATTCTCATGTAATTTGTAAATTGAAATATTATGCATTACTGTCTAGAAACATTTCTCATAGAGCATGTTTCTTTCATAAAGTTGTGAATGTTTTGTAGCTATCTCAACTATTATCTATCCATATGGATGTGTGATTGGCAGTTCATCTAGCTCAATTCCAGAATTTCAGTTATATGGAACACTTTGGGATATTAATTTATATTTGGCCTATGTATCTAAATATGTCAAAATCAGCAGTGATAAACATTATTAATTTCTCTAGGGAAGAGTATCATACAGTGTCACTTCTTTTTTATTTTAGAAAATATTATTACATAATTGGAAATTAATACATACATCATACAATTACATAGTTCAATCATGCCCAGCAGAATTTTACATTCTGCAATCAGTTACCAAACATTCCTTTTCTTTTTTATGACTATTAAATCATTTTGGGGGGGCTTGTACATCACTCATCACAATCCATACATGTATTTTGTGCCATGCCTTCTCATGCCTGCTGCTCTCATCATTCTCAAACCACTGCTTTTCCACCTGAGCCCTTGATGTCAGTTTTCTATCTTTTCCCCTCCTGCCCTGCTCCCCCCTCTACAACCAACCCTTGATATTTTATAAATTATTATTATAATTTTGTCATATCTTACACTGCCTGACATATCCCCTCACCCACTCTTCTGGTGTCCATCCTCCAGGGAGGAGGCTTTGTGTAGACCCTTGTGATCAGCTTCCCCTTTCTACTCCACCTTCCCCCCACCCTCCTGGTATCTCCACTCTCACTACTAGTCCTGAGGGGATCATCTGTCCTAGGTTCCCTATGTTACCAATTCCTGTCTTTACCAGTGTACTGTTTCCAGTCTAGCTGGGTTTTTAGGGTAGAATTGAGATCATGATAGTTGGGGGAGGAAGCCTTAAAGAACTAAAGGAAAATTGTGTTTCATCATTATTTCACTGCACCCTGAATGGCCAGTCTCCTCCCTACTAACCTTCCATAA
The DNA here is from genome assembly GCA_004026705.1 of Nesogale talazaci. NCBI lineage: Eukaryota > Metazoa > Chordata > Mammalia > Afrosoricida > Tenrecidae > Nesogale > Nesogale talazaci. The sequence continues at coordinate 488,658 of PVJH01000042.1, read as the reverse complement.
GGGGATGTCTAATTGCTCACAAATGGGCCTTGCAGTCCCCCTCATTCATAGTGATGTGATTTTTGGTCCTTGGTGCTTCATACCTACTCCCTTCGACCTCTCATGATCACACAGGCTGATGCGCTTCTTCCATGTGGGTTCTGCTGCCTCTGTGCTAGACGGCCACTTGTTTGCCTTTAAGACCCCAGATGCTTTATCATTTGGTTGTTAGGCACCATCAGCTTTCTCCTCCATGTTTGCCTCTGCATCCATTTGTCTTCAGAGCTGTCACTTCTAAAATAGTACCTCACGCTTCATAAAGAACTGTATATATCATGCTAAACTCTCCAGATAGAATAGCGCCTAGAATTTGTTGGTTTGTATTTAAAGAATTGTTCTTGGGGAAAACAATATGTTGATGATATGTCGAATTTAAGTTAAGGACTGTGAACTTGACCAACCAATAACAGAATTTCAGTCTTCTTGACAGTCTCTCTTTTTTTTATTAGATCGCTTCCTTTTCCCAAGTATGATGTCTCTTTCAGGAACTTATCTCTGGGGATAGCATGTCCAAATTACCCAAGACAGAATATCATTTTTTGCTCCTAAAATGCATTCTAGCTGTATTTTCCCAATGCAGGTTTTTTGTTCTTTTGCCATTCATGGCATTTTCTTCACCAGAAGCATAATCCTAAAGCATTGATTCTTCTTCAGACTTCTTTAGTCATTGTCCAACTTTCACATGCCTATAAGTAAGGCAAGTGACAATGCGGTGGTTGGGTCAGGTGGGACTTGAGTCTCCAAAGGGACACCATTGCTTTTCAATCCTTTAAAGCGGTCTCATGTAGCATATTTCCCATTGCAATGCATAGCTTGACTTCATAAATGTTGCTTCCACAAGCAATGATTGTGGATCCAAGAAAGACAAAATGCTTGACAACTTCAGCCTTCTGTTTCTCAAGATGTCAGCTGTTGGTCCAGTTGCAGAGATTATGGTTTTCCCCTTGATCTTCATCAGTGAGTGCTTCAAGGATTCCTCAATTTCACAAAGCAAGTTAGCTTTATCTACATATCCTAGGCTGTCAATAAGCCTTTCTCCAATCTCTATGTTGCATTCTTCCACATATAAGCCCACTGCTCTGAGTTTCTGCTCAGCACCCACATTGAATAAATGTGCTGAGAAAATGCCACCCTGATGCTCACTTTTTCCGATTGAAAACACTGTGACGTGCCTTTGTTCTATTTGCACCACCGCCTCTTGATGAATGTACAGGTGTGGGGTAAGCACAATCCCAATGGTATTTCCATTCTTCTCGAGGATAGCCATAGTTTCTTATGTTTCATACAATCACATGCCTTTGCATACTCAATTAAACACAAGCAAATATCTTTCTGGTATTCTCTAGGTTCAGTCAAGGTCCAGCTGGTATTGGCAATGATAGCTCTCATTCTATATCCTCTTCTGAATTGAACTTGAGTTTCTGCGAGTTTCCAGTGAAAACAATATTGCAATCTTTATTGAATGATCTTCAGCAAATCTATTTGCTTGTGATATAAATGTTATTCAGTAATTTCCATAATTCGTTGGGTCATCTTTCTTTGGAATGGGTACAGATATGGCTATTTTCCAGATAATTGATCAGGTCCAGATTTCTTGGCATAGAACAGTGTTTCCAGTGTTCCGCCAGCTTATTTAAACTTTCATCAGCATGGGGAAGACATAGCAGGTGCTGTATATATCTATGAAAATAAGTTATTTGGTTTTGTTGTTTAGTTTTTCTGGGTTGTTGTTGAAATTTTTTGTAGTTTTTTTTTCTCATCAGAATGGTACAGTACAGTTTTCTACAATAGTTCTGCATTTACCTTTATAATTCTAACACAGTTTTAATTATGTATTCTTGAGCTCTTTCACCAGCTAAAAATTATAGTTATATTTCCATAGTCCATTGACCCTTCAATCATTATGCAAAACCCCCCTCTGCTTCTAAGGCTGGTTGATATTTAAAATCTCTTTTATGAGATGATTTACTTTATATTAATATTTGTTTGTATTCCAATGTATAAGAATTGCATTATTCCTCATTAAGCATCATTCGTCTAAGAAAAAAATTTTAACCAAAATGAAAATGTGCCTTCTAATTGTTTTCTTGGCATATGCTTCATATATACATCACAGTTTTAACTTTTGATCATATTAAGAAGATTTGTGCAGTTTTCATGACAACCAAATTCAGAATATTTTCCTCATAGACTCATTTTTAGCAACACATCTGCCCTCATGCTCCCCTTCTACGCCCCAGACAATGATCAATCCACTCACTCTCTCTGTGAATCACTCTCACTCTCTCCTTGATTTCATATACAGAATATCATACAAAATACAAAAAGAAGCAATCAATAACACAACAGCAAAATGATGACTAGACAACAACACAAAAACCTTAATAAAAAAAGAGAAATATTAAACGTTTAAAAATAACTTTAAACAGTGCCAAAATGGAGATAAAATAAGATGATACATTTTATCCTAACTATATCTTCCATAATTGCCTCCACAATGCCCTTTCCCCCATAGCAAGGGCATTTACACTCCTGGTCTATGGTCAGTGGGGATTAACCAGAGGCTTAATCCATGTGTGAACCCTGGAAAAGGATTGTGAGCTTCCATGGTCACCCATAGCCTTCTGGGTGTTCGTAATTTAAACTCTGATACCATTCTATCATTTAGAGTGTAATTTTATTATTTATTGTATTTAAAGCCCTTTTTTCATTACAATTTTCCTTGATATATGCTTTCCATCCATTGATTTTTCCCGCTTTTGTCTTTTGCCTAAAGTGAGCCATTTTTAGACAACTTACTGATCAGTAATGGAATTTTCATCCATTCTGTTACTCTATGTTTCTTGACAGGTGCATTTAACCCATTTCCACTCAATGTGATTATTGATAAGCATCACTCCATTGCTGCTATTTTGCTTTTGTGTGTGTTGTTTGTGTGATGTTCCTGATTTCTTTGTTCCATATGTGTTGTTTTCATTAGTATTATCTCCTTGATCTCTGACTTCTAATATACACTGCAATGGCTATAAAGGACTCACAGACAAAAATCTATGATTAAAGGGTTTATTAACAAATTAACAAAGTGCATTTCCAGTGAGAAATAATCAGGGTGGACTTGTTCATCAGGACATGTGGAAAAGTTCTTCCAAATCTGTTAACACATGATCAAGAGTATTCCACTCTATTGTAATCCCCAACTCAAAATCACTCAGCTCCATTCCCATGGGTTAGCATGCTCAACTTCCCCAAATCAACCTACTGCACAGAAGAGCTTAGCTGTATTTGTTCTGTATGTTGCAGAGGTCATTGCTTTGGGTCTGGGTCTGCTGATCCTCCCCTAATGTTATAGCTGTCATTTGGGTTCAAGAGGTTCACTGGACAGAATTATCAGCTCCAATGGATGAACGTCTCTGCTGGCTCTTGCTAGAAACGTGGTTCTTTCTCTTTCTTCTAAGAAAGGCTACTGTTATATACAGAAGGGTGACATTGCATAGAAATCTATTCACAATTGCAGGTGAATTTTATCAGAATCTCCGCCCCCTCCACTATTTACTAGTCCCATGCAGGAATAGTTTATTTGTTTGGAGAGAGCCTTTGCTAGAAGAGCCAGTTTTAAAAGTTCACTTTCCTGCACTGAGGATAATCAATATAATAATTAGCTATAAGTCATTCTACGTATGGAAGATACTAATTTAGAAAACAATCTTCTAGGAATACAATAGATAATATTCTTCATTGGGCAGATAATATTTTACACACGGGATATTATTTTTCAGTGATTTCTGTCTATTAACAAGAAAGGAGGAAAAGGAAAACTTTAGTAAGTGTAAAATATTCACTACAGTTGGGCCCAACTAATTTTCAAAATAATTCTCAAAGGGAAACTTACTTGCACGATCTCTCTTGTTACAAACTGAATTCTATCATCCATGGTGCTTGCTGGCTGTCAGAACTGGAAGTAAGTCTAGTTCTAATAGAAATGCCCTATCTCTCTTACATGTGAAATGTGAATGTTACAAACAATAGAGAACTCCTGTTTTAAAATGTATTGTGTATTATCAACCTAGTAGCAGCATTTAAATTCAATTCACAAAACCACTTTAGATTAAGGGAGCATAAAAAGAACCTGTCAATGCCATTGCTGAGAAGCAGCCCAAATTAAATTTTACTATGGGCTCCGAATTTTAAGGTAGCTCAATGCAGTTTAAGCTATCTATATGGAGGTAATTACTTGAAAAAAATTAATCTCCATGATAATATTCTCTTTTGTCCTTTTACCATTGCCTAATCTTGACTTGGATTTCAGTACACTGACGATACCTATAAGTCAGGGGAAATGGCAGACTGTCTTTGAAATTAGGCTTCCATTTTTTTGTTCCTAAAGTGCAATTTGAAAGCCACATTGACGTATATATTACTTGTATTGAGATGTCATTCCACCTTAAATACACTCCTGAACAAAATTAAGAAGAGCCTTTCCAAATATAGATAAGATCATTACTGGCAGCTAGAGAGTATGCATTTGGAGTCAAGTAGGAAAATTCAAATATCAGATACATTAATTATTTTATTTTGTCAATGACAACAAGCAGTTGCTCTTAGGAGAAGGTCGCATTTCCAATTAGCCATTGTAATATACCATGGTAATAATGCAAGAGCAAGAGCATGGGCAACTGGGCCTCAACACAAACTAATATTTCAGAGATGGCCCTGTCAAATTAAAGGTTCAATAGAACTGTACCTGTTTGAAAGGACCATTGACAGAACAGTTGGCCATAAATGAGTATAGAACTATGGGATTTAGTTCCCATGAGAAATAAAAAGAAATTTAAAGAAAAGCCAAGATCTGAAATCAAGTCAAAATATTTTCAGTATCTATCATGTACTCTGAGGGGTGTTCACTTGAGGTAAACAACTATTCTTCCTTTACTACACAGTTCACCCAACTCCTTGAAAAAATGCTTTGTGGTTCTTGAGTGTATACACAATGAAACATACAGTGATTTGGCAGTTTCCACATATACTATTTAGTGAAACATATTGAATCATTTGAGTTGTGCAACCATTCTCAACCTCCTTTTCGGTGTTGTTCTTCTCTCATTAACTTCAAATTGTTGGCCTCTATGTTACCTAGATAATGTTTCCAGTTGCTGTTGTCAATTTCCATTCTTAGAAAGACTTCTTAAAAGACCTTAATGCTCAAGCTTTACTACTACTTTTACTAGTTAGACTATTGTTTGGTTTTATGGAATTTAAGGAGATATTTTCATTTAAAGCATAAAACTTATCTCAGGGCAACATTTCCCATGGGATCCAGTTTCATGACTCCAGAAAGTCTGCCATCCAAGAAAATCAGATTTCTGCTCTGTATTTTTCCCTTTTCATTAAGATTCTTCTATGTAATCTTTAGTAAAAGTTTTAAGAAATGGTACCTGGAATCCATCTAGTCCTTTTAGTCTCATGGCAGAAGAGGCACTTGCTAATGGAGACAACTAGTTATACATTCTGTATCCGCCTCCTAAACATGACTCTTCTTTCACTCCTGTCCCAGGTTGCTTGCAAGTTTTTAAGGCCTCACAGATTGGGTATCAAACTACAGATGGGACTGAAGCACTAGTCACCGAGGAGGTCAATTAACTTGCATTTCTATGAAATTTAGAAATTGTTTCTAAATTTACAAACCAAGGAACACAATCCCATAAGTAGCCTGAAGAGCTCCTCTTTTGGGTCCTTGTTGCAAACATATCTATCATTCAGCTTTCGATTTACAGGTGTGCAACATTTTAACAGATATCACAGTACTGGCTTCTTCTTATGTGGTATTTTCTATATTTGATTAAATCACCAATTTTCATATTGGGATCCCACTTCTCCCTGACTCCATTCCCTCCTCTTTTAATCTATCACTCTCTTCTCTATAGTTATTCTACTAAAATTGAAATATGTCCTCACAAATAATTTCCTGTAAGCATTTGATTTCTCCCTGACTGGTGCCATGATTGAAATACTTTGTTGCTAGCCAGATGCATGAATACAGAAATGCTTCAAATGGGCAGCCTGTTGATTAGCTTCTGAAAAATGAGCTATTAAACACTCTATGAAGTTTAATTCTACTGTGACACACATGGAGATGCCATGAGCCAGATATGAGTAAAAGACAAATGGTTTGATGATTATGCATGTTAAGTCTTGTGTGCAGATAAAATGTTTTTATTATTATTCACTCATATATTTCCAGTGCTTAGACTAGTGCTCACCATTTGATAAATCTGAAGAAAATGTTTATTGAATGAATAAACCAATTTGGCATGGGAAATGATATTCGTCATAATATACCCCTAATTCACTTTTCTAAACTCATTCCCATAACCATTCTTATCAAATATTTTCTTACCAAAAACGTACAATGTTTTCTCATGGGTATAATTAGTTCTTCTATCTGACTATAATTGCTCCCCATTCTACATGGTAAATTCGTGAAAAATTATTCATTATATTTTACCCCTGTGTAGTCTTAACCCTCTCCCTGAAGTTCCTTTCCATGTGGGTCTTTACAACATGGTCACTTATTTCATCAAGTCATCAAGGAGAGTCTCTAGAGTGAGTTCACTAGCACAATGGAGTTTTATATGATGTGGCTTAATCATGAAAGTGATATCCTGACATATTTTCTGTTTTATTAATTAGAAAAAGTTATAGGTTCCATTAATCCTCAAGGGAAGTGTATTATACAAATGTGTGGATAGCAAGAGTTGGGTATCATGGCAACTGAATTAGAGTCTGTCTTCTACATAGACATTGTACCTAGATCAATGATGAGGTCTTTTAATAAGATGAGGGACAAATAAGGACAGGTCAAAGTTAAATGCTGCAACAGACTTTAAAGCTCATGTTTCTTGATGGACATTGTGAATGTGAGGAGTCCGTGAAGCATCCCATGAGTCCTGGTGTCCTAGTGATCTGATTTGCACAAGGGCATTGGTTTTAGCACATCAATTGCTCCACTGCTGAAAGATGAGGTTGTCTCTTTCTATAGATATTTAAAGTCTAGGAAACCTCAAATGGCAACTCTACTCGGTCCTAGAGGACTGCTCTAAGTCAGAATCAACATGATGACGGTGAGATGGTTTTGATTTTTGAATCATCCATTCACAGATAAACTATTGAATATGTGAATCTAAAATTAAGAAAATGTGTTTGGGCTGTATAAACTATCTGTGAACTGTTTTGGGATAGTGACAATGTCTTAGTCATCACTGCATGTGAGAACATACTACAGTAATTTCTGTCAAGTGGGTGATGAATCTATTATGAACCACAGATGTAACCTCATTGATCTGTTTTAAACACACAGTTACAAACTCAGAAGGATTGCAGGACTAGGATGATGGAATGTTCTAAGTCTGGTTTCTCCCCCTCATTCTATTAAGTCACTTTTAATAAACATTTCTCTCACTATAGTTAAACTTTCAGATGTAACCAAATCATTGAATTGGTATTATAAGTATAAAACCAACAGTGCTTGAAAATCATTAAAATACCTAGATATAGGAAACACATATGAACATCACTTTTGATTCAGCTTTTGTGCAAACAATTCTGATTTTCTAACACTTGTGTGATGGCAACATTCAACATGTAATTAGAAATCAATGACTTATCTTAAAGTGATACAAACTAAAGAATATTTGTTTAGCCTACCTGGAATGTGGATGCAGGTCCTAGCCATAGACTGCTTATAAGATAAAAAAATAAAACCTGTAAGATTTTTACTTAGGTTTTTATTTGAAATATTTTTTAAAACAATGAGTTTGTTCAAATAAGTCCATTTGTAAATAATTCTGGATGAATAGTGAGGAAAATAAGTATCTAATCTAGGAAAGTACTTTAATTTATTGTATTTTCTTTTGTTAGCTGAGAGAAATCAACAACTTCAATACCCTTCACCAACTGTTTAATTCAAAAGCATTAATTCTTTTTCAGACTGCCTTATTCTTTGTCCAACTTTCACATGCATATAAGTGAGGCAACTGAAAATGCAATGGATTGGGCCGGGTGGGACTTTAGTCTTCAAAGTGACACCATTGCTTTTCAACACTTTGAAGGGGTCTTGTGCAGCAGGTTTACCTATGCAATGCATAGTTTGCATAGGGATTTAGCGGTTATGATTTATATTATGATTTTCCTCCATGCCTGCTCTTAAATGGCATTTCCATGACTAAATGGGCCTGTGTGATATTGAGCATTTGTTTAATTTATCTGATCCTCAACTTCCTAACATTAAAATGGAGTCAGTAGGATAGCATTAAAGATGAATGCAGTTTTTGCCTCACATAATTCCTTTACAAAATTGGCACTAGATAAAAAGTTTATTATATTTAGTTTACTAATATTGCATTTTAAATATTCCTGTGGATCCATCTTTAAAGATCTACTGTATATAAGACTACTGAAATAAAAAATATTCACCCCACTCCATCTATTTTTTCCAATTCATAAATTCAGATTTCATACCCCACATTTTTTTTACTGTAGACTATATAGAATTTACATATGTGTATATATAAACTTTGAGCTCAGAGAGTAAATACCAAATCAAACCTATTGACATCTAGTTCCTTCCTGAGCTACACAGTAGAATTGCCCCGTAGTGTTTTCTTTGCTATCAGCTTTACACAGCAGATGGCCACCTATTTGATCAGTAGACCTGTTGCTTGGGTTCAAAATGCCAACCTTTAAGTTAGCAGTTGTAGTTGAGTGTTCCACATTGGTGCCCAAAATCTGAGTCTAAAAAGGGCTCTCTAATCAAAGATGTGTGATCAAAGAGTCAATCTTTAGCTCCCACCAGAAAAAGCCTCATTGATCACAGAGTGTGTATCAATTCATATTAACTACAGGTGAAGGGAGAGGTCATCAGACCTGGGGTAGCATGTGCTTTGTGTGTGTGTGTAAAACCAAAAATCCAAACACATTGTGATTGTGTTGATGTCAAGTCATAGTGAATCTATAAAGGAAAATAACATTTTGACATTTGCATATGAAAAGTACATGAGCAGAAGAACATAGTAAAATTTTCTGGTTTCAGTTTGTAATATCACTTCTGAAAAATGCCTAATATGTCCCCTGGAGTCCCTTTTTAAAGAAGGTTTTGGAAATTATCCGAAATAATCAGAACCTCTGGCAGATTGAAAACTAAGAGTCAGAGCTGAGCAGGCTGTAATCGAGGTCTGGGAATTAAATATAGCAGCTCTATACATTTATATCATTTACACTTGACTTTCTTGACCCAAGATATATTGAAGGAGGAAGAGTGAAGAAATAAGACCTCTGCGCTATTCAATTTTCTATCAGAATGCAAGATAAATGTAGGCTTGAAGAGACCAGGTGCTCCAATAATACCTCAGATTGTGATTTGCTTGGATATATTTAAATAAAGGAGATTTAGGTGCTAAATTCATGTGACATAGAAGCACCTGAAGCTAGAGATGATTAATATATTTAATTATGAGGAGGATGGGATTGGAAAATGTAACCTCTGACTGGGGGTGAGGTTGTATCTCTGATGATAGTGTATTGTTATTATTGTTTTAGGTACTGTAGCCATGCTATATGCAACCAACTCATAGTCATCCCACATATATCAGGATGAACCACTTCCCAGTTTTTTGATAGCTTTTATAATCTGGTACATGCTTTAATATCACCTGCTATTCTTGAAATAATGAACACAATTAAAGAATCTCAAATGTTTAAAGTGCCAGGATGACTTAAAATATAACCATGCATTTATGATATAGCTATGGATAAAATTTTATTACTATATCATCTTGTATAGTTTACAGACTACTTCCACATATATCACTATATCATATACTTTAATTTTATATTGAGTAAGAATGGCATATACTTGTATCTTCATTTAACCACAAAAGAAACATGACCTTGAGATAAAGTAACTCTTCAATAGTGACAATGAATCTGTTAGCATATATATATATATATATATATATATATATATAGAGAGAGAGAGAGAGAGAGAGAGAGAGAGAGAGAGAGGAGTGCTGTGTGTGTGCTTTAAAGCAAACGTGTTTCAGGAATTTGGACACAGAAGTAGATCATAGGTCTACTTCTCATGACATTGAATGGGGCTACAGAGTGGTACTAAGCTTGTCTAAGAGGCAGTCTGTAGTACCTGAGACCACCCCCATCACATGTTTGCCACCTTGGAGGAAAAGATTAAAAGACAGTGATCAACTAGGATTCTTAAACAAATAGTCTCCATGTCACTTCTCCAACATGTTAATATCAGATAGACTTTCTGTACATTGGTAAGATTTCCTCTGTCCACAAGAAAGTATTCCAAGGGGACCAGGTGGAGAGCCAAATTATTGACTATGGTATGATATGGGAGATGTTTTGATGGGAATAAAATGGGTCATGAGAGGTAAGTCTGAAAATAGCATATGGTAATTTTTAGCTTTTTCTAGAATTTTGCTTACTACCTTAACCAAGTGCACACTGATGCAGACATAGATGAGCACATACCAATTGTTATGCAATAGAAGAATGTAAACTCCATAAGAACATCATAATATTTGGTGGGAGTTTTTTGTTATCCTTGATTTTTGTCTGAGAAATTCTATTCATGCTATTTATTCTATATATATATAATGTACATGTATACATTCAATATAGATCTTATATAAATGAGGTGACTTCAAAAAGTTCTTGAAAAGATGGAATTTGTGCATGCATCTTCTTAAGTCCTCATACAGCAATATGTAAAAATAATGGCATCATTAACCTAATGAAAATTTCTCATGGGAACATAGAAAGATTAACAAAAAACACTTATAAAATAAACATTCTTTGTGTAAAACCATGTTTTTAGTGAATGAATAATGACTGTAGGAATAGCGTAACTGGTGCATCATGCCTGCTTTCCTTAAACCATTTTAATGTAGTTTCTGGTAAAATTAGTTGCCTCGGCTGTCATTTGGGTCACCATATATTCGAGTATATGTGGTAAATAGTTATCATAGAAGTTTTATATCTGATCAATTTAATTATAGCTCCTTTTGATTACAATTTTAAAATTAATTTGGACAGTTTTGATTGGTATTTTATACAATATTAAAGAGACAAAATTGCAAATTGCAAAAGTATATATAGGTTTGGTCCTTGTCTATACAACTATTCTAAGGAATGAGCATTCACAAGGTAGACTTTTGATGAATAGTCACCATGACATTGTATAAGTTCTTAGGCTACAGATTTCCCCCTATGGTATAATACACTCTATTCATGGTGAGAGACACTTTGAGGCTCAGAATTATCACCAGCTATTTTCCCTTTGTTCTTGACTTGTGTGTTATAATCTCATGATAAATAGCATTTGGCTTTACAATGATTTGAAAATTGTGTTCTAAACTAGACAGAGAGTAAGGGAAAATACTAAAAATTATTAAGAAGGGGAGAGTAGGAGACCGAGGATGGGGGGGAGGCGTTGCTGCAGGCAGCAAGGGCAGCAGGTGAGAGGCAGAGGGAGGGAGAACCTGTCGTCATCAGGTTGATTCCAACTGCTGTAGCTCAGGTATGTTTCAGAATAGAACTGTGCCTCGTGGCTTTCATTGGCTGTAATCTCACAGAAGTAGCACAACTATAAGATGGACGTAAACCGCCACCTCTCTCTTCAGCAGCCTGCCATCAACTGTGCTGTTCAGAAAACTCCTAAGAAGAACCTACCTGAATTCCCTATAAGAAGCCCAATTTATATTCGACCTCCATTTCTAAGGGTTTCTTTGCCTAACCAAAAAAGTATTCCATTTTAACTCTGGAAGTAAATGATAGACTAGTGGCATTATAGAAACAATTTGCAATAAGCAGGTGTGTGAATATAGCAATTTGTTTTAGGGAAAGATTTGTCATTTGCAATGAAAGAGGTGTTTTCTAGGAGGAATAATTAAACTTGGCCTAGATCCAAAATGCATATTAGTAATAGCCAAGAACAAACATGTCAGTTTCTCAAGTGAGCAATGATCCTGTCCTTCAAGTGTTCTTTTTCTGGATAGCAAGTGCTGCACAGTAGAGAGTTAGCCTGGAGAAAAATCTGCAGCCCTATCCCCACATTTATGTTTTAAATCTATGTAAAAAGCTAGCAAACTTTGGAGACTTGAACACACACACATTAATAGTGTGATCGTAGGTAAAATCATGTTGATTTCAGACAGCACTTGCTTTAAAAAACCCAAAAATCTTGCATTGGAAATTCTGATAGTTACCTTATTTTGTGATTTTTCCCCCTTAGGTTTTCAGATGTAACTGTGACCACGCTTCTTTACTGTTCATACCGAACCATTCAAGCCTGAATGCCAGTGATCTCAGTGGCATGGGGAAGAGAAGTAATTGTAAACAGAAGAGATGATTAGAATTATTGAATTGCACCAGACAAGAGAGGATTCATTGAGACGAGAATGGTTATTTATGAGGCAATTTACCAGAACTCCAAATCTTCATCTATTAGTCCTGTATAACTATGAGGTAAGTCACCTCCTCATTTGCCTAGATTAGCAAATAACCTTTCATTTTTAATAGGATCACTGAAACATTCAACACAATTTAACTTTGAAAAGTACTTCAGGTATATTCACAAAAAATAAAAATAGGGAAGAAGATATCCATGACAATAGTATAATAAATCATTTTGTGGCATATCTCTATCATGGTAGCAGTTGCTTATTATGAAATTGAAATTGAACATATATCTAGTACAATAAATTTATATTCGTTGTTGAGCTCAATAGTATTTTTTTTTGGCATCGCTGCCCTCTGATGGGAGTGGGAGGCCCAGCCTTTTTCCTGGAGAGCTGCTGCTGGATATTAACTGCCAAGTCAGTGGGTCGCAGTCCCACACTCAACCACTATGCCACCAGGGCTCAGCCCACAATAGTATCTTTTATTTTCAGAGACCATGTGCTGAGTTGTGTGATTTTCAAGGAACTGAGTTTCTTTATATTCAAGCGATATATCTATTTTCTAAAAATTCTATATGATAAGAGAGGACATTAAAAAGTTCGTGAAAAACATGGAATTAAAAGCTCATGGACTTTTTCCACTACCTTTTTGAAGTACCCTTATATACGAAGACATACTATATCCCTCAAAAGACGATAGGCTCCTCTAGCATATCTCAATGGAATGCATTCAGATGGCAAGTTTCTTACATGTTTCCCCATTTCTTAGTAATATATCCTAACTTCGCCCTTCTCGATTCAAACACAGAACACTGGTTACTTTCAATTTAGGCTACAGTCCAACAATCTCCTGTTTTACTGAATGACTATGCTAATCACAGCTCATTTTAAAGTTGATTTTATCAAGGAATAAGTAGGATTCTTTTCAACACACTGACTCCCAGCATCCTCTAAAAAAGAACTTTCAGAAACTTAATCAAGTCCCAGGATTTCTGCTGCTTGACTGAGTATACATTTCTCCAACGTTTCTTCCTCTGTAGCCAGAAGCTATATACTTATTTGTCTTGCAAGTAAATTCTGCTTATAGATCAAATAGCAGCCATTAGTTTGTCTTTCTGACCTGGCAATTTGCTCCCCAAAATGATTATCATCTAGAAAACCCTATGGGACAAATCTGCTCTGGAACACATGGGCTCTCCGTAAATTGGAGGCTCGTGCTTCATAAAGCAAGGCTGTAGAACTCAAAGTGTAGAAAAACCATACCCAGGAAGATCTCATCCAAGAGAGCCACAAAGAAGCTCATTACTTAGATAAGAAGGGTTGGAGAGGGCTGAGCCCCGGTTGCGTAGTGGTTGTGCGCAGGACTGCGGCCCACTGGGACAGAGGTTCAATTCCAGCAGTGGGGCTGCGCCTCCTATTCCCACCACCGGAGAGCAGTGATGCCCCCCCTCCAAAAAAAAAAAAAAGAAGGGTTGGAGGACTGGTAAATTGTACAGAGTATGGCAAATGAACAACAAACACTCCCTATCTCTGACCCTAAGTGATGCTATCTACAGTAGCTCAGCTTATCCATACTAGACAAAAAAGGAAGCAGAAAGATTTAAGGGGCGAAAAAAAGATTGGAGAAAGCGTTTTGTCTGCATAAACGTTTCTTCTTTCTGACCATTAGTGTTTCTCCTGCCTAGGTGCAGTGAGATTAAGTCAAAATCGTCATTAAAAATAGTGTGACTTCTGCGGCCCACTGGGATGGAGGTTCAATTCCAGCTCACAGGAGCAAAGGCTGGGCCTCCTATTCCAACAAACTGAGGGCAGTGATGTCTAAAAAAATAAAAAATAAAAAATAAAAATAGTGTGAGTCCCAAATTCAAGCCCCTTGTTTGACTTCCAAAATGCCTATATCAAAGTGCTTTGCCCAGAGATGATTTGCCAACTTTGTGTTGAATTAGCCATGTCACTAAACCTCTTAAAACATTATCTTGGTGACTTGCTTGTCAAATACAGTGATGACACTTAGGAGTGGAGTGTTTAAGGCACTCTGGGGTTAACCAACAAATCCAAACGCACTGGCCACTCAGCAGGAGAAAGATGTGGGGACGTCTCAGAAACTCCCTGCTATGGAGACAAAGCTGACTCACAGACATCCTAGAAGACAACGTAGACCTGATTCTATGAGTTTACCAGACTCCCCCCCCACCTCCAACCCACCGTTTTGTTGGCTCATAGTCCACACATCATGCAACCCAATTGTTCAACCATGTCAGAAAGAATTGTACAAACATTACCACAATCAGTTTTTTAATATTTTTTTCTTTTTTGGCCCCTGTGATTATATGACCTTTCAAATGTGTTAGGTAATCAGATCCAATTCCAGGAGTCCCTCCACATTCACTGTTTACTCCTGAAATCCTCTCCTCCACCCCACTTCCCGCCATCCTCCCCTACGTGGCCTGCAATCCCTGCATTATTTATTATCGCCGGGTACCCACTCCTTCTGTGCTTCCGAAACTGATAAATCCAACATAAGCAATAGAGAGCAAACACGAAATGATGTGGTAAGGACAAAGCAGTAGTAATTAAAAAGATTAGCATGCCAGCAATGTAAAAGAAAGAAGTTGAAAAGCTAGGGGAGGACTTTTTGTCACGGAACAAGTAAGAGATGCTAGCACTTAGAGTAAATCCCGGTACGGTCTGGAGCAGCGGTTCTCAATGTGGCGTGAAGACTGTTACCCACGCTGCACCATGCTTCAAGACCAAATCTCATTTATTTGCACCAGAAGTCAATAGTTTACAATATATAACTACATGTCATTCTGTGATTAATCACTAGGCTTTAATTATGTTCAATTTGTCACAAGGAAAATACATCTTGCACATCAGATATTTACATGATGATTCATTACAGTATCAAAGTTAGTTATGAGGTAGCAACAAAAAATAATTGTACAGCTGGGGGTCTCCACCACATGAGGAACTGTATGAAAGGGTCACAGCATTAGGAAGGTGGAGAACCACTGGTCTAGGGGAAGGTCAACTGACGGAGACTCAAGTGTGATTCAGCCTAATCAGTATAACAATTGTTTATGTTTGACAGCAAGGCTCTTCCAAACCACTGTCTGTGACTATGGGCTGAAAAGCTTTCTGGGAGTAGAAAGTCCTTTCCTTCTCCAGCTAAGCGGCTGGTGGTTATGAACTGCAGACTTTGCAGAGCAGAGCCCCGGATGTAAGCACTACAGCGCCAAGGCTCCACCCTGGAAATATACAACCTTGGCCATTCTGAGGGCAGCTCCCCTCGTTCCAGAGCGCGGCTATGAGGCACCGCCGGCTCAGCGTAATTGGATTAGACTCAAAGTGTCAAATATGTATGGGAAATAAATCATGTGCTCCTATAAGACGGTGTAAGAGGTGGCTAGGATAAATAGATCTAGAGTCCCTAACCATGACCAGTCATATATTATTTAAAGAAATTCATACTGTAGATATCAAAAGATGGCATCGGATTAAGAACTGCTTCATGCTAATATTTGACCCCAGTGGTTGTGAGGTGAGTACATCTAAAGTACCAACTCCATTGGACCTTGATGGAAAATTGGAGGTCAAGAGAAAGCTACACTTAGGAAGCAATGCATCGGGGCAGGAAATGTCCTAGACTAGTATTTGGAAATTAGCCTGAAAGAGGAAGAGACTTGAGAAGTAAGGGAATTATGAGGAATCAAATTAAAATGGTAGGTGAGTAAAGGTGAGTCCATAATTTATTGAATTCTGAAACACATCATGCCCATATTTGCAGGAGGAAATAGGAAGCCAGCCCTTTGTAGCACATTCCCACCCACCTCAATATTCTCCTGTGTCCTCAGAGTGACTCAGGCTTCCCCAAGTCCAGAGCGGTTATAGAGGTGAAAAGAACAAGCTAGGCTTCCAAATGTGATTGGCCATCCTCCAAAGCGCAGCCTCTTTCCCATTCACGCCCACTGCCTTTTCACTCTAGGGCTTTTTCTTATCGTGCACGCTCTTCAGCCTTTGTAATCTCTAATTCTTCTTGTCCTCAGGCTAAGTCTCTGCAGTCACATTCACTACTCTTGGAATTTGATTTCCAGTTGGTTACGTGTGTGCTCTCTCCTCTGGCCATGATCCACTCTGCCTATAAAAATTCATATGCTGATATAGATATACTTGGCACTCTATCCTGTTTCTCTTGAAGCACACTATTGACTTTGTTAAAAGAATGGTGTTAGCAATTGCACTCGATTGCATAGGTGCAGTTTATCTAAGGGGCATAGAGGTAATTTGGGTTCGTGAGTAAACAGAGAATATTCTAATGTAAGCATCATTCCCTTTAATGTTACCTTGGTTGCTGTGCTTTGGAACCAATGTGAAGGAAAGCAAACAAATAACATATATGGGACTACACAGCATTAAAGACAAAATGTGCTATAAACAAAGACTGCATACTTTAAACAGGGTGAGAGAGGTAATTTCCCTTAAAAGCTAATAATTTGCTACTAACCACTGAGGGAAGAAGCTGCTGCTTTGTGGGCCTGTCTTCATTGCCAAACTATCTAAAATTGCAAGTACGTAGATAAAATTAAAGAGAAAGGAGTTCAGAAACATCTTTGTATTTCAAATCCAAATGATAACTCAAAACATGTATAATGATTTTGCCTTGCAAAGTCATCCTGTAAATTTTATGTATAATTTTAATTGGAAGGAAAAAAAAACAGACAAAGAGGGAACCCCAATTTGGAAACAAGTCTCTTTGGAAATGTTGCCAAATCCCACAGCATAGATTGAAGAATGTCAGTTAGGGAGACCACCAGAGAGAGGCAGACAGAACACTTTTTTTCAGAATGTTCTTAAAATGCACAGGAAGGAAGAAAAGGGAAAGCAAGTCAAAATGTCTAACCAAATCCAGACTAAAAATGAGCCAGCCTCAAGCCTGGAATATCAGGACTTGGGTTTTTTGCTGTGTTGTACTTGATAATATATTATGAGAGAAATATAAATCAAAACAATCTGATGATATAGTGAAGAGGAAGAAAATAGCATTGCAGTTCATTTTGTTTATTATAGATGACATGAAACAAGGCCCTTCTCTGAAGAAGGCATTTTATGGGAAGAGTATCTGAAAAGTACACTTGATCGAAAAGGCTGGTGCCATCTAGCATTGTTTGAAGAGCAGAGCACTGGATGGAAATCTAATTTAAAACCACCGGATTCAATTTGATATTATTAAAGGTTACAAAATGTGATTCATAAATATTTCATATGATTCTTGTCCTTGTGTGAGTGGTAGATTTGCTTATTTTTGTTATTTTTAGGTGGCAGTTTAATGTTTCCAAAATTATATTTTTCTTGCAAGGCTTTACAATGCATTTACATAGCAGTGTATGAAAGTTCATTAAAAAAATAAATAATAAAAGAAAATTAATCAGGAGGGGGATGTTTTCTTAACTATATTTAATATGGACCCCTGCCATGTAACTGAGAAGCAACAAAGGCCACGTGGGAGAAATACACCAGCCTGTATAATCATGAGTTATCAATGAGATCAGATATCAGGCATCAAATATTCATAACAAAAGGTCATATCAATGTGATAAAGGGGAGAGCAGACTGGAGACCCAAAGCCCAGCTGTAGACAAGTGGACATCCCCTCACATAAGGGTCAATAGGAAAAGATGAATCAGGCAGGCTTAGAACCTACAAAACATACAATCTAGTTCTTTAATGCATTCTCCCCCCCAAACTATCAAGACCCCAATTCTACCTTGCAAATTGAGCTAGACCAGAGTATGTACACTGATACACATAAGAGATCACAACACAGGGAATCCAGGACAGATAACCCTCTTCCCAGGACCAATGTTGACAGTAGCAATACTAGGAGTGTCGGGAGAAGATGGGTGGGGAAAGGGGGAACCAATCACATTGATTGATATATAACCCCCTCCCAGGGACATGAACAACAGAAAAGTAGGTGAAGGGAGACAACAGTCAGTGTATGACATGAAAAACATAATAATTTATAAATTATCAAGGGTTCTTGAGGGAGGAAGAGGGAATGAGCTGATATCAAGGGCTCGAGCAGAAAGAAAATATTTTGAAAATGATGATGGCAACATATGTACAAATGTGCTTGACACAACAGATAGATGTAGGGGTTGTGATAAGAGTTATAAGAGTGTCCGATAGAATATATATAATATATGTATATGTATATATGTATATATATATATATATATTTATGCAGTACACAAATTAACAGCATGGAGTGTTCTGGGTTTTCCATATTTACCCTTTAACATTCAACATTCAACAGGAGATTTCTCATTATCAAACCATCTGACATTCTTCAAGAACATTGATTAATTTGGAACATTTAGTGAAATCCAGACATCAACAGGATCACTTTTTTTTCCTGAATCTCACATATCTTGTGCCTATGACTAAACAAGTTTGTCTTGCAGTGGCAGACTTTCCACTTTCCTATCACTCATTTCAGTGGGAAATATTTTAGTTTTCTTTAAGAGGGTAAGTTTCTGCCTTACAGAACATTTCCTGCAGTTTATATCTTCAATTGCAAATACAACGTCTGTTTATTCTATAAGCATGTCTGTTGATTCTATAAGCACATGCTAAATGACATCTATTTGAAATCAATGTTTAGCATTCACTGCAAGGGCACTTGACTTTTGTATTCCTGTTCCTTTAACTGGAAATAACCCTCTGTGAATGGAATCCACTTACAATTCATTGAACTCTTCGGAATGCAAACATTGCACACTTGGTTACATGGGTACGTTTCAAATACCAAACGTGCAAAAATCAGAGTGATGCAAAATGGAGAATTCCTCTTACTCGCTCCCGTTTTCTGATTACCTGTTTGTCTGATTTTAAGTTTTATTTACAAAATATGACTATAGAAACAATCAAAGCTAAGATGTGCTAATGGAATCAACTCAATGGCAGTAAATTTGGTTCGTAAGATGTCCTCATGACATTGACAAGTCAAGCTTGAGTATGTTCTCCATGGGGCAGGAAGCTTGGAAGAGGGAAAGATATGTAGTTAAAGCCCACATCTCCCCCGCTTCATCTTCTTCCCTCCCAGAGCATCCTCTAGGGCTCTACTCTCATCGCAGCAAGCCCTGCATTTTCTACCTCAGAGCCTGTGCTTCCCTCCTCCTAGCAAGACTCAGAGCATCTTTCCAGGCCACTGGGAGCCTGGCTACATCAGGAGGCTTTGGGCCCATTATAGCTCAGGTTGTGTTATTATCACATTTATACACAATGCTCCCATACTCCTTCTCAGAGACCCCCTTTTGCACAACCCTCCCCTCCCACCCAACAGCAGTTTCCCAGTGGTACAGCAGTTTCTCAGGCCGCCTAGGAGCGGATTACCCAGATTAGGTGCTGGCTCCCGCCCTAGGAGTTTGTGGCCACCAATAAGGCCAACCCAAGCCACAGCTTGCAGGGTTGGAGCAGTGACACCTAGCTTTCCAGAGGCCACTTGGAGACCACCTTGGAGGGAGGAGGGCACATTTGACAGTTGTTTCTGTAATGCCTCCAGCCAGGTTAATATGCAAAATAATAACATGCAGAAGTTTTTACCGATGCAGAATGCAAGCTAATTTGATAGTCAATAAGTCACGGGTAGGTATAGAAGCCAGGAAATTTTTCAACTTGCCGTGTGAATTTGCCCAAGTGGAATTCAAAGAGTGGAGTTTGGAGGATTGGGAGGTAAAGAAATTGTTGATAATATATTTTGAAATAAGTTTTAAAGTATAGTGATTTCTGTTTTCTCATTTGTACAGTAGGGAACATATTTAATACCTGATTCTTTATATCTCTTACAGCTTTAACATTCTATGAATCCCTTTAGTGAAATATATATATATATATATATATTTAGTGAAATATATATATATATATATTTCAGAGTGCTTCCCCAGTTACTGGCCAATAAAACAGACTTCATTCAATCATGTTTCAAAGCACATTTATAATCATCATTATTACCAATACATTTATGCTTCTGACATAAATTCTGGTGTCATCTAGTAAGAAATAGAAAATGTTTAGACCCTCAATCACAAAAGCAGGAAGTACCTATATTAATGGATCAAGAATCATATTAATTATAAAGTCAAAATATTGAAACAATAGAGGATAAGAAAATATTGAGAAATATATTGCAGCTGATACTCAGTCTTCAGCTAGACCAAAGATGTACATTGGTACAGATAGGAACTAGAAACACAGAGAATTCAGGACAGTTGATCCCCATAGGACCAGTGGTGAAAGTGGCGATACTGGAGTGTGGAGGGAAGATGGGGTAGAAAGTGGGAATTGATTATAAGGATCTGCATATAACCTCCTCCCTGGGGTGCAGACAATAGGGAAGTGGGCAAAGAGAGACATCGGAAAGAGTAATATATGACAAAATAATAATAATTTCTATATTATCAAGGATTCCTGAGGGTGGGGGATCAGAGAGGAAGGGGCAAAAATGAGAAGCAGATACCAAGGGCTTAAATAGAAAGCAAATATTTTGAGAATAATGAGAACAACAAATGTACAAATGTGCTTGACATCCAGTGGATGGATGGATTGTGGTAAGAATTATATGAGCCCCCAATAAAATGATTTAAAAATAAATTAAAAACAAAACAAACAAATGAAAAGAGTTGCAGTCTCAGAAAACCACAGGGGAAGTTTTAGTTTATCCTATCTGGTCACTATGGATCAGAATTGACTTGATAGCAGTGAAAATTCTCAGTAGACAGTGAGAAACAGCAACACACTAAGCTCATCAGGGAAAGAAGTGAGTCGTGATTTTGGAATGATCCCCTTAGGAATGTTAATTGAGAACATAGTAATAGATAATATTTGTAAGGCCTTGAGTGGCCAGAGAAGGGGACTAGAGGCTATAGGCCATATTCATGGGGTGCATCTCAGCATGATGTGATGTCTAACATTATTAGGCTATGCATATCTTTTCTCCTCCATTATTGATAGTAGATTAGCAACACAGTTAATTCAGTTAGGTGGATAACAAATTAAATCTGAGTGTGTATGTGATAAAGGGAATCTGATCGTTTCTGTAATTTTCTGATGTAGAATTATAAAGTCTCAATGAGGATTGACTAATTTATGCCTTTAGTGTTGTTCATTTACTGAAATCCAGCCTGCGTTGGTCCAGGTCTTCGGGAAAAGTAAATCCGTCATGGTTCTTGCCATCAGAAAGGTTATGTGGTAAGGAAGGGAGCTCTGAGCCGAAATAAAACCAGAATGTTTCCATCTAACCCTCTTACTCAATATTTGCCAGTTCTATTTTTAGCATGTTTAAAGGTAGGAAGAAGCCAAACCTTCCACCAGGTAACATTCCCTTAGAGACTCGGAATGTAACTAGACAATAATGAAAATGTTCAGCCTAGAAGGGTCAAGAGAATTACTCTCCCTCTGTTGACCTTTGCGGTTAAAGTTTGGAGAAATTGCAGAAGCGTACATTTTAGTGTGTTCCTGTATGATCCAAATAAACTAATTTCAATCATTGAAATAAGCCATTTCATAATAACTCTCACATTCTTTCTAAGCAGTATCAATAAAATGGAAAATGTATTAACAAACTCCATTTTGCATTGTTATTAGAAACATTGAAAAAGTAGCTTAAAAAGTATTATCTTGGTTGGAAAAGCAAGAAATAATTAAACATTGGAGTTCTCAACCACTGAAAAGGTGAGTGCATAAAAATATCCCCAGGAAATTAATGTTGCTCTCAAAGAATATTAAAATATTAAATCCAACCCAACATCTGGGAGATAAATTCTCTTTATGCATTTTCCCTTTTTTCAAATGAAGATTGGGTTATATTTTTGCCTGAACAATAAAAAAATTTGATGGTGTTTTTTTTCTGCCCCCCAAACAAATAAAACAAATCATTTTCCACATTTGTCCCTTTCAGCAACAAAACACCATAGATTTTTCTTACCCCTAAAATATAGTCTTATTAAATTCCACAGTGAAGCTTGGACTGTATGAATACAAAACTGTTACTTTATATTCAAATCTGGTCCAATTATAAGACTGTGCAATCTTGAGCTAAATCGTTCTCCCTTGTCTTTGAGATAAATGTTGATTTAAAGATTATAGAAGAGAATTAAATAAAAATTGATCCCTGCAAGTTTCCCATAACTTTTATATTTATGTAAGGACAGCTGCTAAAATAAACCACCTTAAGTTTTTCCAAATGCCTCTTGATTGCTTAAAACTGCCTCCTGTGTTTAGATGTCTATGTGTCAGAAAGATTGCTAAAGAATAAAACAGAACTGAACTTGGAGAATTTTACTTCATTACCTGAAATTTACGAATGTGTTCAATGCTATTTTAATCATTCCACCACAGTTTTGTTTAATGCTTAACATTGGCATAATGCATCTCTCAATTCCACTGATAGTTACTTCAACAGATATTCACAAAGAGAGGCATTTCCCCCTCATAGATCTTTGTTGTATGACACACAGGAAGATTTCAAAAAAGTGTATGGGAAAAAAGTTCATTTGTCCCTAAATTTGGAAGTCCCTAAGTGTTTTGATTAGAATTAGGACTGTTTTGTTCATTGCCTTTCTAAAAAGACCTTGTAATGAATCTCTTCCCATATCATAAATGACCCAATTATATTTGGTGAAGGGTGAGAAGAATTCAGGAATAGAAAAGAAAAAATTCCTTCATCCCCCCCCCCATTTAAACACATAATATCTTGGGCAAGAAGAGCAGCTTGTCTCTTTTCACTGTCACACAAATGCAGATAGCCAACATGATGCTCACCACAAAGACTCCATGCGTGCGATATAAAGGATCCAAGTCAAGTTGTTGATCAACTTATTGATCCATACACCTACCTGCTTACATATCCATCCATCCATCCATCCATCCATGCATCCTTCCCTAAAACCTTAATTTAGACCCATCTCATATGCCGCAACCCCCCTGACACATTTTCTCACCAGTCATCTTGCCAATTTTCCCTCCCTGCTCTCTCTGAATTCAACGTCCAGATTCTTTAAGGTAGGATTCTAATTCTAGCACATATTCTTTCATAATTCTATAGTGGCTCCCCACTTGAGGGTCCCTATCTGTCACCTCTATAAGTTTGTTTTGTTCTAGACTGCTCCCTGATGTCTCCTCTTCCCTTAGGAGTCCTACCAACTAAAGTAAACTACAGACCAGGATGTGTTCGTATGTCTGTATCTCAGATGTTTCATCCCATTACTCTTTCCAAATATTATCTTCCTCCTGCCCCATTACAACATACATAAATTATATTTGTTTTTTAAAACTTAAGTCCCCCATTTCTTAAAAAATCTTCCCTTATCTTTCTATCCACTCTCCTCGTTAGAAGTTTCTTCTCTCTCTTATAATAACTCATAGACCCTTATCTAACTTCCTCTTATGGAATACATCCTCCTCCACTTATTTTCATATTGTAGATAATATTGTATGTATCTAAATATCTTGTTTTCTCTACCACACTATAGTCTTGTATAGAGCTGTGCTCATTTTCATGCCCCTCAACATACCTATGGAGCCATGGTAGGATACATATTGAACTGCTAACCTCCAAGTCAGTGCCTTGAAACCACCAGGCACTTCACAGGACAATGATACAGTACAGTACATACAGTACCATGCACATTTTCTTTAAAAAGTGCTTTATCAGAGTTTTCACTAGAATCATTGGAATTGGTGTTGTTAGAAATGTAGTTGAAAGTCACATCTTTTTTTTTTTTGGCATCACTGACCTGGGAGTAGGAAGCTCAGCCTTGCTCCTGGAGAGCTGTTGCTGGATTTGAACCACCAACCCCATGGGCCACAGTCCCACACACGGCCACTACGCCATTGGGGCTCAGCGAAAATTTGCATCTTTCTAATGGGAACCAGTATTGAATTAAAAGAAGAACATGGATGGTGACAGGTCTAGACTCACAACTTGTTTCAATCTTAGCTAGACCTTGTACTTAGACAAAAATTGGTTATGTGATGGGCTGCTAACACAAATTCTGCAGTTTGAATCCATCAGGTGCTCTGCAGGAGGAAATTGTGGTTTTCTCCGCCCCCCCCCCCCGGCCCCCGGAACCAGTAACACTCTTAGGAATCCATACGGGCAGGTCTGCCCCGTCTGCTAGGAAAGATGGAGTTGCACTTGATTCAATTCAAGTGAGTTTTGGTTTGATTTCTCTAGGCCCCTAAACCAAAAGACAAGCTCAGGGCCATGGAGTTGATCCTGACATATAGGTCCTATAACTGCCCTTGTGTATTTTTGAGAGTGTAATTGTTGACAGCATTAAAAAGCACAATCTTTCACCCATGGAGCAGCCACTGTATTCAAAGTGCTGACGCTGCAGTCAGCAGTCCAATGCATAACCACTGTTCCACCAGGGCTCCTACAAGTAGGAAATTATAGAATGTAAGATTCTACCAACACTAAACCTGTGATGCTCCTAATTGATTGTTTCTTTCTATCAGTAATTTGACAATATCATATTCCAGTGCAATTTTGACATCTATTGTTGGTGTCAAAAATTGTCCTGTAATTCAATTTTGGATTCTTAGTAGATTTTCTGTGTTTTAATCTCTGGTTACTTTTAAGTAACTCACTTTGACTTTTGATGCCTTACGCCTGGATCTAGATGAAGAGGGTGCCTCATCTGTTTTTCTTGTTCCAAAGAGGCAAAAATACAGCTGGAAGGACTCCGAGTTGCTAGTTTTGTCTTCTGTTACTCTAATTAGACAAGTATTGCATCCATCACCGAGTGTAATGTATTTTAATTTTTCTCTTTTTCTGTGCTGAATTCTGTGTTGTTTCTTCAAATTTACCTGTCAAAGAGTAACTTTATCTTCTTCTGGTCTTTGTCTGCTATTTAAATGATTTCCAGAAACAATTTATTTTTTGTCTATATATTTTTTTCCTTTAAGAAAACTCATGCTCATTTTAATAGTGTCATTGTTTGCTAACTTTTTGATTATTTTATTTTAATATTTCTTTCAAAGTTATTTCATACTCTGTAATGGAATGGCATAGTAGTGGCATAGTGAACTACATATTGAACTGCTGAACAAAAGTTCAGTTGTTAAAACCAAGCAGCTGTTTCTTAGGAGAAAAATGAAATGGTCAACTCTGGAAAGATTTAGAGCCCTACCCACTAGCCTGTCTATTAGTTTGGCCTACTGTGTTCGCTTATGTGTTTCTGTGATGCTGGAAGCAAAGTCACTGGTATTTCAAATGTCAGTAGGGTCACCCAAAGTGAACAGGTTTCAGAGGAACTTCCAGACTAAGAACAGGCAAGGAAGACAGAATTACATGCTTGTTTTTTAGGAAGTAGTCACTGATAACCTTATGTATAGTATGGGAACACTGACAAATACTGAAGGCATAAAAGGTCATTTTCGGAGATAGGTCCCTCAGATAGGAAAGGCACATAAAATATGACTGGGGACTTGCTGCTTTCTCAAAGTAGAGTCCACTGTCATGGCTTGAATGGATTAAAGCCTTTGCAGGTAGAATTTTCTGTACCTTCATTTGTTGATAAAGCACAACTCAAGGAAGGAAGATATAGCTGTAAAACCTATGAGTTATCAGAATTTCAAATGTTCCAAGTATAAGTCTAGGAAAATTGGAAGTGATCAAAAATTAAATGGAACTCACAAAATAATAATAATTTATGGATTGTCAGGGGTTTGTGGAGGAGTGGGGATGAAGGGAAAAATGAGGAGTGGATACCATGGGATCAATTGGAAAGAAATTGTTTTGAGAACAATGAGGCAAACAAATGTACAAAGGTGCTTGACACAATGGATGTATGTGTGGATTATGAAAGCATTGTATGAGCCCCCCAATGAAATGATTTTTTAAAAAAATTCAATGCAACTCATAAGGGTCACTATCCAAGACATTAGTAAGTTGAAATGACTAATGTTAGCCTATTTTAATCAGAAAGCCTTGTGGTTTATTGTGCTTGAATGGCTCAATCAAAAGGAGTGGTGTTTAAGTCATTTTCAAAAAAGGACATTCCAAGATCTACCGTTCAGTCCAATGTGTCTGTGATAGAATTGCATCCAACTTTTGTTGGAAATTGATCAAACATTCGAACAAGATGCTTTGATAATTATTGGTGATTGGAATCCAAAAGGTGTAATTTTTTTTAAAAAAAGTAGTAAAAACTCAAGGCCATTGAGTTGATTGTAACTGACAGCCACCCCTTGCAACAGAAAAGAACTGCCACTGTGGATTTCAGAGACCTGGTGACATAGTGGTTGCTAGTTGAGCTTTAATTCTCTAGGTTGGCAATCCCAACAAACTACCAGTTGTTCTGCAGGAGAAAGACAGGACTTTTTACTCCTCTTAGTAATTACAGTCTCAGAAAGCCACAGAGGTAGTTGGACCCTATCCTATAGAATTGCTGAGTCCACATTGTCTGAAACTTGGTTTTGTGTTTGGAATGCTTTATGAGAGTAGAAAGTCCCATCTTTCTCTTAAAGAGCAACTAACCAGTGGCTTCAAATTGCCGAGGATGTGGATCACAGCCCCATTTTGTAACACCTACCACCAGGACTCTGAAAGAAAGGAATCATAGTTGGAAAATATGGTTGTAGTGATAGAAATAAAATGAACATTGTATTATAGCATTTTACAAGACCAATGACTTAGAACAAATATAGTTTTCCAATAGTACACAGGCAACTATACATGTGTACTTCTCTTGATAGAATACACAGAAATAAAATTTAATAAACCTGTAACAAGAAACTATGGGACACCTCAATATGAGCAGCTAAAACCATGACATTGGCTGACTATGGAATACACTATAATTTGCTCATATGTAAGTTCAGGTCAAGGATTAAGAAAATGGAAACAAGCTCACGAGCTAAAATTTGACCTTGAATCTATCCCACTTGAAGTTTGAGAGAAAATGTCAAGAACATACTTGACACATTCAGTACTAATGACAGAAGATCTGAGGAGCTAAGGAAGGATATAAAGACTATCATTCTTGAGTGTGTTACTCTGGGTACAAATTCACAAAAACTCATGTATAAGAGAGAATTTTACATAAAGGGTAGGTGCACAACACAGTGCTGCCCAAGCCCACAAGTCCAACATTAACCCATATGTCTGACACCAATCCACAAAGTCCTCCTTCATCTCACAGAAGGCATGCAATAATGCCAACAGCAGGAGGAAAGCCGAATCAGTCAGTGTGTAAGCATCACAGTGCTTGCAGGGGTCTCCGCATGGCTGCTACAGCACCCAGGGCTACATTGGGATAGGTCCTTGTGGCTTCTCTTTGAGTATGTCTTTTAGGAAGTGGGCCTTGCCAGCTGAAACAGGGAATTGCTTAAGACAGCTATACCCTGGTCTGACCATCACAATACAAAAGCTCAGATAACTAGAAGCCATTTATCTCTCAAACCTTCAATGTGTTTATCAGTCCGTGTAGCACAATAAACCATAACTATTTCAATGAGGAAATTAAAAATTCATTAAAGAGATAGGAAAGAAAGAAAAGATAAAAGTGTATGTTAGCAGAGACTCTGAAACTTTTTCTTTCTTAAATCATCTTATTGGGTGTTTTTACAGCTCTTATCACATACACACACATTCAGTCCATACACACATTCATTATCTCAAGCACATATGTGTATATCTTGCCATCATCATTTTCAAAATGTTTTTTCTATTTCATCCCTTGATAGAAGCTCATTCCCCCTCTATCACACCGTCCCTACATGATGAACCCTTACTCAGGCAAATGAAATAAATGACGAAGTCAATGCACTGAATAGGAAATTTTAATGGGGAGCATGAGAAGACAAAATGAAATATTATGTTGAAATGTGCTAAGACCCAGAGTTGGAAAGCTAAAAGGGAAGAACATACTCAGCATAATCAAACTGAAATAAGTCAAGAAAAAAGGCAAGCATCAAAATGCAATCTTGAAAGATGCTATGGGCAAAATATTGAATGATGCAGGAAACACCAAAGGGAAATGGAAAGAATACACAGAAGTACTTTATCAAAAAATAACTGGTTGACAACCTACTATTTGAGGAATTAGCATATGAGCCACAGTCAATATTGCTAATGGAAGAAATGCAAGTTGGACTGAAAGCATTAGGACAAAAATAAGGCTCCAGGAATTGATGAAATACCAATTTAGATGTTTCAACATGCTGATGAAGTACTGGAAGTACTTATGAGTCTATGCCAGGATATTTAGAGACAGCTCCTTGGTCAACTTACTGAAAGAGATCCATTTTGTTCCCCCTGCAAAGAAATTGCAGTAGATTGCTCGACTTATAGAACAGTGTCTGTGATATTATATGCAAGTAAAATTGGCTGAAGGTTATCCAATGATGGTTACAACAATATATTGATAGGGAACTGCCAGAGGCTCAGGCAATATTCAAAAGAGGGCCAGGGACAAAAGATATCATTGCTGATGTCAGATGAATCGTCTATGAAAGCAGAGAATACCAGAGATCAAGTTTGTGAATCATAACAAACTATAGATAGTTTTGAGGCAAATACACGTTCCAAATCACTTCAGTATGTGATTATGGAACTTGTACCTAGATAAAGAGGCAGTTATGAGAACAGAACAAGGGAATACAGTTTTGTTTAAAATCAGGAAAAATATACAACAGGATTATATTCTCTCACTATACTCATTTAATCTGTTTGTTGAGCAAACAGTCAGAAGGTTTGTACTATATGAAGAGGAATAGGACATCAGGATTGGAGGAAGACTTATTAACAACCTGCCATAAACATATGACACAACCTTGTTTGCTAAAAGAGAAGAGAACTTGGGGCACTTGCTCATCAAGATCAAGGCCTGCATTCTTCAATATGGATTGCGATTCAATGTAAAGAAGATGAAAATCCTCACAACTGGAATAATGGATAATGTCATGATAAATGGAGTTTTTGAGGATTTTGTCTTTCTTGGGTCCACAATCAATGCTCATGGAAGCATCAGTCAAGAGATCAAAGGGCACATTGCTTTGGGTCAATCTCTTCTATCGGACCTCTTTAGAATATTGGAAAACAAGGATGTGGCTCTGAGGACTAAGGTACCCCTGACCCAAACCATGACCTTAAATACATGTTAATTGAATTCTTGTGCTAGTGAATTAGCATGGACTGCCAAAAGGACAAATAAGTCTGTCTTGGAAGAAATTAAATGACTAGACTGTATCTTAGAAACAAGAATGACAAGATTTTGTCTTACATATTCGGACATGTAAGGAGAATCCCTTAAGAAGGTTTGGTTAAGTAGAGGATATTGAAACAGAGGAAGGGGCTCCAGGAGATGGATCGACACAATGGCCACAACAATAGAGTCAATACTAGGAATAATTATGAAGATGCAGCAGTGTTTCATTCCATTATGCATGGAGTCCGGATGGGTTGTATCAGACACAAAGTCATCCGACTAGAGAATGAACTCAATTGCGGGACTTTTTTTAATCAGTTCATTCTTTTTTCTTTTTTTTTAATCACTGCCTTCTGGTGGTCGTGGGAGCTACCCAGCCTTGCTCACGGAGAGCTGCTGCTGGATTTGAACCACCAAGCCAATGGGCTGCAGTCCCGCACTCAATCACTACGCCACCAGGGCTCAGCCAGTTCATTCTTATTTAACAATCCCACAGGATTTGAATCATCATCATGGTTATGCATATGTCTTGATAACATGTGTATTTGATGATTGTGGTATAGTTGTATTCAGTAGCTCTTGAACATGTATAAACCCCTGGAATACATTGAATTTTTTTGTTTTAAAATATAGGATTTGTGTTGATTTGTAGCAAACCAATGTTATTTATCTGAGACCATATTGGTCCCTGAGAAGTTGTCATCATTTTGTAGAACTTTTAACATTAATTATTTCACCTTTATACTGACCCAAGTCTTATCAGTTCCATTTGTACTAATATGAGACTTTTAATTCAGGATAAATATAGCCCTTATGTGATGTACTCTCTACTCAGATTTCCACAAACTTAACTCAGATTCACCCCCCCCCCTACTTTCAATGATGGCAAAATGACGGCTTCTCATAGAATTAGTTGTTTTTAGTAGCAGGAACCTTTAGAGAATGTATTCTGTCTTAAAGTGCAGGGTTACTGATTATATACATTTTTTACTGGAGCTTATAATAGTTGGTCTGGATTTTATATCTTCAGTTGCTTTCCACATGTATAGTTGTATCTCTCATGTATTTTTCATCTCTCAATAATTTTTGAGCTTACTTAGATCAGGAACCATGTAGTCTACTTCAGTTGCATTCCAACAATACCTGTAGTGCACTAGATTTTCAATAAATGCCTGTTTAATATACATGGAAAAGTTCCGTGCTCTTTATTTCATCTGATCAGAATTTATGGTGGAAAATAAGGATGTGAATAATCTTGAGATGCTCTGAAAAGTAAAAGATAGGAATCCCTAAATGTGAACATACATGTCTATTTATAAAAACAGAATATAAATTCCCCTCTTTTGAAAATTCACAGGCTCTAGCTTCTTGTGCCTTTTCCCCTCACATTTTACTTCAGTGCTTTTGCTCCAACTCCCCAGACAGTATGATCAAAAGCATCAATACTATTTAATGCCATCCCCTGGAAAATAAAAGAGGTAAGGAGAGACACATGAAATTCTAACTTTTTAAAATATGGAATTTAAAATGTATACTTACTGAGTCTGTATCACATTTATTAATAATGCCATTACACATAACGGGACATTCATAGACACAAATAACAATTCTACCATGAGAGTTATTTGATGATAACAGAAGTATTAAAATGATAAGAACGGAAGTTCTGGGCTGAGCCCCGGTGGTGTAAGTGGTTGAGTGTGGGACTGCGGCTCGCAGGCTTGGCGGTTCAAATCCAGCGGCAGCTCTCAGGAGCAGTTCTGGGTAGTTCCCACAACCACCAGAGGGCAGTGATGCCCCCTCCCCCCCTAAAAAAAGTACAGAAGTTCTGAAATAAGAGCATTAATTTAAAGATCAAAGGGAGATGCATGGTCCATACTTAATTATCAGAGACCAGTGATTCAGAAGCTGTGCTTTCTCTTTTGGCAACCTAGAAGCTTCACTATGACCTTCACTAGAGGGTGGGTAGAGACAATTCAATGAGCAGAAGGTTTGTTCTTTCATTCAGAGAAATCTTAACCATTCTGATAGAGGAAAGAGAGGGAAGGTATTGAACCTTCACTTTCAAAGTAGATCTGTAAATCATGCATGTTCCTTTTGTTCCTTGACCTTGTTCACATTAATAATCCAAAATGTGTAGTATCGACAGCTATTCAGTACTTGCATTTGTGCTGATCAATATATATTATGCCTGAGGGTCAGAAATTCAGCAGAGAGAGCCTGTTGGCCAGGTAGACCCCCACATTATATACCTACCCAGGTCAAAGCTCTGAAATGAATCTTCATTTTCCAACTAGAAGCTCAAATATTGTCTAAATAGTTCTGAACTGTCAACAGGCCCTGCCCAAATAATTAAAAAGGATTGGCAGTAATGCAAAGCATATGATTCTTGAATCCAGCCCCAAATCTTTCTCACATTACCTCCTACCCAGCAAACGAAATTTGTAAAATGATGCTTGAAATAGGACAGCCCATATGCATTAGGATGTGAATACCATTGACCCAGACAAAGTAAGTGATTGGTTTTATTGGTTAGTTTTATTGGTTAGCTGTTATGTTGAAAAGCAGGCAACAGAGTATAACCAGCACTTTTTTCAAAACATATCCAGAGACTGTGCCGTCTTAAATATAAGTGCTTAGGGAGGCACTTAGTTCAGGGGAGTGTGTTTTGGCCAGTCTCTGTCACAGTGTTGTGAGAGACGCCCTTATGTTATAGCACAAGATCAATTAGTCCAGTGGTAAAGATTACCTACCACTAAGTCATTCGTGACTTAGAATATATTGAGTATATTCAGGATTTATTTCTGTAATCTTTAATTCACTTGAAACTATGTATTGTTAGAGTGAGGACACAGTGGGAAGAAGCTGACATGCTGTCACCATGCCAGGTTGGTTGCCACTGTGATTTTAGCACTGCCCTGAGCACTTCATGAGTGAGATGAAGTGAAGCAGCTCTGAGCTCAGCCTGATGATAGGAAATATATTATATATTTGAGCAACATCACTGGGAAGTTAGGTGAACCTGTATTTCTATCCGTGCTCTGGTCCAGGTTAGTGTTACACATTCTTTTTTACACGTTGAGATTTTTAATTTAATTTCAAATAAAAATTATGTTTCAAGGTATAGAAGCAAACAAAGTACTCTCTTCAGTCAAGTCAAGCTGGTAGGGATCTTACAGAGGATTTATGAGACAGTAAACCCATAGCAGTGTACTAAGAGTTGGAATATATACTTCTTTTCTCATGTCAAGAAAGTCTAGTAATGGTGTTCCCATAAGTTTTAGAATCTTAGGAAGTATGAATTAAAGTCAACTGTATGGAAGTGAGTTTCTGGTGTTTTCTCTCTCTTTTTTTTTAAGAGAGTGTTTCATTGGGGGCTTTTATAGCTCTTATAACAACCCATACCTGTATCCATTGTGTTAAACACATCTGTATGTATGTTGTCATCATCTTTTTCAACATATTTTCTTTCTACTTGAGCCCTTGGTATCAGTTTCTCATTTTCCCTCTGCCTCCCCGCACCCTCCCTCCACCATGTCCCCTTGATAATTTAAAAAGTATTTATTTTTATACATCTCACACTGATTGCTTTCTTCCTTCACCCACTTTTCTCCTGTGACTTCTTATGGCATATTTAGACTCTGAGTATGAAACCAAGCCTGTTGCCATCAAGTCAAGTCTGACCCATGGCTTCCCCTGTGTTACAGAGCAGATCTCTTCTGGAGTGCTAGAAACAGATTGCCAGGTTTGTCTTACATGCCACCATTGGATGGACTTGAACTGCCAGGCAAATGTTAATAGCTAACTTCAAATAATTTATGTCACTGAGGGACCTTTTACGCTGTAAGTCCATTTCCTTAATGGGGAATGAGGGATGTGGGTAATAGCACCACAGAGTACTTGTGTAGTTTAAATAAGTAAAGCCATGCAAAACATTTTGTCGTGTACCTGCCACACCATACATTTTGCAGTAATGGTTATCCAGTGCTTTCTAGTCAAGTTCACTTCGTCGCAGCTGGATAGAGGGTTTCAGAGGCTGTAGATTTCTCTCAGAGCAAGCAGGCCCATGTTTCTCACTGCAAGTGACTGGGGGTTTGGATAATTCACCTTTCAATGAACATTCCAATGCTTAATCAACAGTGTCTCTAATGCTCATTTATTTTAATATTACCACCAACTAATGTTATGTAATTTAATTTTATCACAGTCTACCATATATTAAGCATTGTGTCTGAGGCATTCTATGTGGTGCATTTGCTAGGGACCACTGAGTCAGTGTCCACCCATATTGGCCCTATGTCCAGCAGAGTTAAACACTGCCCAGTCCCGCACTGTCATCCTGATTGCTATGTTTAAGTCCACTGTGGCAGCTGCTATGTCTTCCATTTTTCACTGATTCTCTGCTTTATCAAGCATGCTATCTTTTTCCAGAGACTGGCCCCACCTGATACATGAGATGAAGTTTTCAGTTTTCTCACCATCCCTGCCTGTAAGGAGCATTCTGGCTATACCCCTTCCAATATGCATTATTGTCTTAATTCCACAGATAAGGAAATTGAGTCTCAGATATCTTAGGTCACTTACCTGAAGACACTTAGCCTGTAAATAAGGGACTGAGAGATGAATAAAGATCTACTTAATCCCCTAAACTATGCATTTCCTGCTGGTCCCCTTAAGCGGATATTTCTTGTAATTGTGGTTCAGTAGCCCTACTAGTGTTGTTGGGTAAGAATTGGGCTGCTAGCTGAAGATTGGAAGTTCAAGTCTATCAGCATCTCTACAGGAAATGTTGAGGCAATTCACTCCCACAAAGATTACAGCCTAGGAAACCCTGTATACTGGTGCTTTGAGTTGTAATTAACTTGATGGCCTTAGGTTTGTTCGATTTTCTTTTGGATGCTTGTTTTTAAGATCCCAGTTGAGCAGAAGAAAGTACATGTGGGAATTGGTTAACTTGTCATGTAGATCTAGAAAACGGTGTATTTGGGGCTGAGCCCTGGTGGCATAAGTGGTTGAGTGTGGGACTGTGGCCCATGGGTTTGGCGGTTCAAATCCAGTGGCGGCTTTCAAGAGCAGCGCTGGGTAGCTCCCACAACCACCAGAGGGCAGTGATGCCCCTCCAAAAAAGAAATCAGTGTATTCAAGATGTCAGCTTTCAGCAACCCTGACCATCTTTCATCATGATCCACAGTCCCAGCATAGTCAGCACAATTATGTGGCACTATAGACCTTAGTCCTTGGAACTCACACACATGCACCTATGGCAATAACTCTGTTGCTTCAAAAATAGAATACACTTGTTCAAGTTGAATTGAGTTACACTTGTAAGTGTATGGCCTAAATGTGTTCAAGCTTAAGACCCGCTGGTGTGTCACATTGGCTGAATTCACATTTGGAAAGGCATTCAGGTCAAAATACTGGTCAAGCATACTAGTGAAAAGTGAAATGTACAGGTGGTAAAGCACACACAGGTGGAGCAGTGAACATATATGGAGACTGACAAGAGAGTGGAAGATTACAGAGCTACTGCAACACCATGGAAGTCTGAGTCTGCAAGATCATTTCAACCACTGCCATTGCAGTCTCCAGAAGGGTAATTAGGGATTTCAGCAGCATAACACAGGGTAATGGAAGGGGCTAGGGAGAACTTCAGCTTGGCACAATAGCATGTGTCAGTCACTGAAAGGCTGTGCATTCAGTTTGAAAAATCAATGAAAGGAAGAAAATGCTATTAGTTCCTGTGATTGTTAGAAGGCTGACTTCAAGGTGATGGGTGAAGCTGAATCTAGTTTCTGTGATCTGAGAACAGACACAAGAAAGTGTAATTCCTCCCCCAAAACCATTCTAAAGCAGCTCTGATTTCTACATCTGCAAAATTTTAAAGTGACTCTGAATTGCAAAGAAAGCCAGGTTTAAAATATTCAGTTCTTTTCCCAGTGGGACTCATGAGTGCTCTGGTGCCTAAGTCCTAAACAATAGTCGAATAGCATGCATATTGACGAAAAAGTTAACCTTCAATAAAAAGAATCAAAAATAAAATTAAGTCTAAGGACGATACAATTTCATTTATCCCTGTATTTACTCAGTAGACATTTATTTAATACTGAATTGCTGGACAGAACCAGTTAGAAATATGTGCCAAATCAAGAAACCTGATGCATAGATGTTCCCTGAAGAAACTGAGGGAAAAATCGATGATTTTGCAGGAGTCAAAATGTAAAAGGCAAGAATAATTGATGACTAGGCATAAGCCTTACTGTACATGGTCAATAATTCAATTATTGGAATTAAATTAAACTTAAATTCTCTGAATCCCAAAACTCTCATAAAATAGCTTGAATCACTGTGATAATCAAAGGATTAAAAGTCCATGAATGTAGACTTCTCTGGGACATGGCACACTAAACGAACATAAGAGGAATTTGAAAGGCCGGTAGCAAAAACTGGGTTGCATATGGAGTTGGGGACCTAACGAGCAGTAGTGAATTCAATGGGTGATTTTCCTCCTTGCATCCTGTATTCCGGACTTAACCCGAAACAAAACAAAAAGAGTGAGTTCACGATTTTATAAATTAACTAAACAGGCTGGGAGCCTAGACTTCATCCCTTATCACTCTCTAAAAGATGCCCCAAGACACCACCGATAGCTAAGGAGCTAAATGTCCATCCTTGTCAGGCGTTGGTGATACATACAACCCTCTGCATTGTCAGTAAAGAGGATGTGAATAATGTGGGCTTAAGCCCACCCCGCCCTGGAATAATGGAAACTCTTGTGCCACATCATTGGATAGTGCCAAAAGGTTGGCTAATGGAGAGTCAGAACCAGAGTGAATGGCAGCTTTTGCAGCAATGAAGAATCACCACATGATGCTTATAAAACCAGGCGCCCTGGCTGTGTAGTGGTTATGCCTTGGGCACTGACCAGCATGGTCTGCAGATCGAAACTGGCGGCAGCTTCACAGGAGAAAGACGGGGCTAATTGCTCCAATAAACAGTTACAGTCTTGGAAAGCCACAGAATGTCACTATAAGCCACAAAGGACTCAATGGTAGTGACAGAACGCAAGAAATCCAACATGTTGCATCTGACAAATCTTCAAAACAAGGCCTTTTTAAAGTGTTAAAGAACAAGGAACTTCATCTGATTTAACCCCGGCATTTTTCACTCACCTTAAAATGCTGTGCGAGCTGGAAAATAAACATGGAATGCCCGAAGAACTGATGCCTGTGGATTATGGGGTTTTCAAAAATATGAACTTATTGAAAGAGCAACCGAGTCTGTCCTGGAAGAAGCACAAGCAGAATGTGCCTTATCAAATGAGGATGGTGAGAATTCCTCTTTGAAGATGATTTTGGCTGGAGTTAGTCCCTGGAGAAGAACATTGCACTTGGTAAAGTAGGGGGATCAGGCAAAAAGAGGAGTGAGATGAATTGACATACTGTTTGCAACAATGGGCTCAACCGTAGGAATGATTGTGAGACTGGCGCATAGTGTCACTGTCAGTCAGGACCGACTTGATAGTGCCTAACGGCATCAACAACAAATGCTAGCAAGAAAAGGAAGATTTAAAGGACTGACTTATAAGACTTCATGCATACCTTTTAAACTTCCAGTCTCACAAAATCCTTATGGAAAGAATGAGAATATCCATAGTCACTGTGCCAGAACTAACTCAGCAGCACTACACCCTAACCTACCATACACCATCCAGCTACAGCATTTCACTGTGAAAAGAAATTTGTAGAGACAAACTTGCTGAATATGAAACTCCCATAGTATAATAATCAAGTGTGTTGCTCACAATATATCTAGCAACAATATTGATGAAAATATGATTATGATTTTTAATCACATCTCACCTAGATGATTACCTAATTATCATCCCCATAGTCTTTGTAACTTTTAATTCAGCCTTATGCATTTTTAACAAAACAGATAAAGGGAACCACCTGAACAGAATACTAATAGAGGAAACACAAATATTGCCATAAATACAATAAAAATAATAAAAGACATTTACATTTTAGTAGATTGTAAGCAAGTGACAGAAAATCAACACAAAATTGTTTTCAACATCTTGAAACTAATATTACATGAAATATGTTTTAAGTCACCAATGACAAAAAAAGAATTTCCATGTAAGAAGTACCCTTAATTAAACTGAATATCGAATATGTCTGGTTGTCAAACTGTAGGGGAAAAGATTAATTCAGGTATAGACCATTTTTGGCAGGTTAAAAAGGACAAACTATGCATTTTTCTACCTACTGTGCTTGTGCATGGGTATGAATATTAAACATCAAGGTATGTGAATATGCAACTCTTAATACTGAGAAAATCTCCATATATAATTAATTCTCCTGATAATTGGTAAATTGATGTATCGAATTATAATAATCCCTAACTATCTATTCTAAGGAGCTCTGGTTTGCAAGAGAAAAGCCCTGGACTGTTAAACGCAAGGTTCATTGTTTAAATATCAGGAGCCCTGCAGGAGAAAGACTTCATTGTCTGCTCACATAAAGATCACAGCCCACAGGACCTTATGTGAAACTTCCATTCAGTCACATATGGTTTATGTACATTGAAATCTTCTCAACAGCATCCCAAACCAACAAGAGTACTCATTCTTACCCATATTTCCATCAACCAGATAAGCACACAAGAAATGTTTTTTTTAAAAAATTCTTAATTTAAAAATTAATTTGACAAAGTTTGATCTACCAAACTCTGGTCAATAAGAGTAGAACAACTCAGATAAGTGTTTCTACCTTCAGTATTGTTTCTAAAAGTTGGATTTTACAAAGAGCAGTTTTTGATATTTAAGATCAACAAGGGGAAATAAGTGCTGAGATGAACACCTATTGACACTCAAAACTAGTTTGCTTTCTGATCTTTCATGGGAGTAGTCAAATAAGCAAACACAGCAGTGGCAGATTCTATTGTAAGGGAATGGAGTTAGGGAAAGGGAGAAGCAAACATGTATCCTAAGCAAAACTTATAGTGACATAAATTGCATAAATATGTTGGGCATGCTAAGGGAGGCAGCAGATGACTGATAAACTCCTGACTTCTATATGTATCAGCAAAGGGGTTTTATTTAAGGTGTCCAGGGTTAACAAACCCTGTGCCTTGAATTACCTAATAATCTCCTGAATTACCAAAGAGATATACCTGTTAATATGTGCAGGTATGTGCACACAAGTATTATTTCTAGAGTCCCCTGTAATCCATATATTTTCACATCTTCCTTCAAATGCCTTTTAACCTTATGAAGGAAAGTATTATCTATAAGTAACAACAGAATACTTGTGGTGGCTGCTAGCTGCTAAAGAGTGGGCTCTCAATTTATGCAGACCCTAAGTACAACAGAAGTAAGTACTGCCTGGCCCTATGCCATCCTCAAGCACCATTTTGACCCATATGGATATATTTTGGCAACTGAATTGCCAGATGTATGATTTTATTGTAGGCTACAACTTCCCTGCAACCACTTCAATAACACAGCAATACACAAACTTCCACTAGTAGATATGTGCAGTTTGCGCATGACATGCGTTGGTCATGAATGAACCCAGGACTCTTACGTGGAAGGTAATTGTCCTACCACCGAACCATTAAGGCTCCTAAAACACTTATTAAGCTACTGTCATTGAACTGATGATGACTTCTGGAGACTCCATATAGGATTGCTGAAGCTGTAACTTCTTAGCAGAGCAAATGGCTTCAACTTTCTTCCACAGAACAGAGTGGTTTGAAATCACTGCCCTTGTGATTAGCAGCCCAATAGTGTCACCAGAGATTCTGTGATATTTATTAGAATTCATATAAGATTTATGTGTGATCAAAAGTATATGCTGATCAAGTTTAAGATGTCAGCATAGGTATTATATACACAGAAATAATTTCTATTGGAAAGGGTTCCTAAGTCAGACCAGAATCCCTTTGTTTGAGTTGCTGTAATGGGTGCCAAAGTAAGGCATTCTGCTGCAGTTCAGAAAAATACAGTCTCCAAAGTTATACTCAATTCTGGGACCTTCATATAATCAGAGATTCTAAAAGTGCAGCTGTGTCAGTCCGGGTAGGCTAGAAGAACAAATTCAAGGACACATATATATAAGGAAAAGGGTTTATATACAAAAGGAATGGGACATGACGAAAGCATTCCAGCCCAGTCCAGTTCAAAGTCATAAGTCTGATATAAACCGATATGCCCAAAATCAGTCTATAAAGTCTTCTTCTGGGCTGAGCCTTGGTGGCTTAGTGGTAGTGCACGGGACTGCAGCCCACAGGGTTGACAGTTCAAATCCAGCAGCAAGGCTGGGCTTGCTACTCCTACCAGGGCAGTGATGCCACAAAACAAAACAAAACAAAACAAAAAGTCTTCTTCTGACTCACGAAGTCACAGGTCAATGGGTTCAGAATCCCGGCGCTGGCAGGGGTCTCCCCATGGCTCCTCGCCTCCAGGGCTCAGGGTCCATCAACAGCAGAAGCAACTCATCGCTGGCAGAGGTCTCCCTGTGGCTGCCCCAGCTTCAGAGGTCTGGCTCCATCAGGGCAAAGCTGTGTGGTCTCTCTACCGGCTCCTCCAGCTTCTCCAATGCTGCCAGCTTATCTGTGATTAATCGTCTCTCAGACTGACTCCCAACAACTTTGGAAGATAGCTTCTCATCTTCACGAAGGAAATATCGCGAGATTTCCCAGAAGTCTCAGGAGGAAGCCATGCCCACATAGAGGCCTCATTGGCTGCTCAATGGCTATCTCCAGATTCCACCCCTATATTTCAATCATAAAATTAACATAAGCACATGACTGCCACAGCGGCCCCTAACTTGTAGCATCATATTCACTGGGTAACTTGGTAGAAGCACGTATTTTGATCTTACCCAAAACTCACAGACTAAGGTACCCTGGAAGTAGGCTCTCACTATCAAGTTCTAATGATTCTGGAGCATGTTCAAGTTTGTTTGAGATTCACTATCTAATTGTATAGCATAGTTGCAAATGGTCCAAATCTCAGTACATTAATAGGCCCTAGTGGTACTCAGACTGACCGGCCCCAGGTCCGACTTCGTTACAGATTAAAACACAAAACCTGGAATAAGAGCAGGTAGTTACATCCTTCCCACATGTATCGAGATCCAGTTGAGCCACCACTAAATGCAATCATATGAATGGGCCGAGATAAGATCAACAGAATCGGTATCCAGGTACATGATAAAAGAATACATAGGGGTTCTTTACATAACTGTATTTTAGGGGTGGTTTGCAATGTACCAAATTCTAAAACAAGGAGCCTGAAAAATATTCTAAAAATATGAATGATAAACCACTGTAATGTTTTTAGGAATGTGAGTGATAATATAATTTTTTTATTTTATGTTTTAAAAGACCACTCTACCTATAATATATATTATTATAGTTATGGAAACCTGAAAATTCTTGAGAGAGATACTAGGTGCTAAATCAAAGCTACTAACACCATTAAGTCTTAATTGTACTACATGAGAATAAAGTATTATTATAGCTCTAAATATACTGTATGTGAAATGATGGGATGTGTCTACGATATGTCCAAAGGCAGGATGTAACAGGGTCAACACAGTTAATATGCTGGTTGAGAAATATGAGGTTATCTCTTG
Source organism: Nesogale talazaci (assembly GCA_004026705.1). Classification (NCBI taxonomy): domain Eukaryota; kingdom Metazoa; phylum Chordata; class Mammalia; order Afrosoricida; family Tenrecidae; genus Nesogale; species Nesogale talazaci. The sequence continues at coordinate 447,291 of PVJH01000042.1, read as the reverse complement.
TAAATATTTAGAGATTCGGTAACTTTAGGAGGAGCAGTTTATTATAGCATCAGTTTGAGACAGACTTAACTCCTTGACAATGAGTTTTGAGCATAAATACGAATGCTACTAAAATTTTATGTGTTCTGCCTCCCCACCTAAATCTTGAAAAACACTTTTGTTGGCAGAAATATCTCACAGTCAGAGAAAGGCAATTGGTTAATGTGTTTGATTTGTTTTCTTTCTCCCAGCCCAATCTATATGCTATGTAACCCCACACTCTACCACACTCGATCTGTGAATGCATTCCTTACATATGTAACCATAGGTAAGCACTGTGTTCATTTAACAAGCTTACATCAGCGAACCTAAACCAAACTCATTGCCATTAAGTCGGTTCCAACCCATAGTTACCCTATAAAGCCCAGTGGAACAGCCTCTCAGGGTTCCCAAGACCACAAATCATTACAGGCGTTAGGTAGCTTTATCTTTCTCCCAAATCAATGAAAGCAGAGCAGTATTATGTAATCCCACTTATATGAAATAGGCAGAAGTTTAGAGGATGAGGTGCATTAATGGTTGTGAGGAGTAGGCAGCCAGAGGGAGGAGGAAAGTGGAAGTCAATGCTTAGCAGACTCCAAGCTTCTGTTAAGGGTAATGGTATAATTTGGGAATGAATGTGGGTGACAGATGGACAATGTGATGGACATGATTAAGTACTAGAATCAAATATTTTGTTATATATATAATATTGAAATCAGTTATTGTAACAATGGGAAGGGAGGTAGGTAGCAAACAGAATAATGATAGTCTGATCTATAAAAGAGGTATGCCATTGTGTGCAGACACAAACCAAATCCAAGCATTTCCCTACTCAGAGCAACCCTATGTGCAAGAGGAAAATTACCCCCATCTTAACTGGATGAGATTGTCGAGTCTTTCATCCATGAAGTGCCTAGTGGTTTGACCCACCAGTTTTTTAGTTAGCAGCTGACTGCTTAACCACCATACCACCAGAACTGTTTCCCAATCAGGTTTTCTGAAGCCCATTGTCATTGAGTCAATTCCAACTCATTGCAGCAACTCCTTCACGCTCTCACTGCAGTAAAGTCATTTTCAATTCCTAGGTGTCCTTTAATACAGAGAGAACTGCCTCTCTGGGATTCCAAAGATGCCAATCTTCACAAGAGCAGAAAGACCTTGAAGTGACCTGTGATTTTTTAACTGAGGTGTTTGCAATGATCAGCTCATTGTTTCATTCACTGTGCCACCTGGGTTCTTTAGCAACTCTGTAGGCTACAATAAACTGCTCCATTGGGTTTTCAAGACTGCAACCTCTATGGAAGCAGATGTTGACATCTTCCTTACAGGAAGGACTGGTGGATTAGAATTGCTGACCTTTCATTTACCTTTTGAACACTTTAACCACTGTGCCACCAAAGTCCCTTTGGATAGAACTCGAGGCCCTGAAATTCATCAACCTGGTTTTTAGTATCAGGTGTACATCATACCAAAAGTGTGACCTTGACAAATTAATGCCACTTCACGCCCTCATCCTTTATTAGTGATAAGCATCACACTGAGATAATACATTGTAAGTGTCTCAAACTGAAGTATATTCAAGATATGTTATGTTATATGGCATCTAATATCAGGAACTGTCTCTGGCTATATTTGACATTATTTCTTCACTTGGATCCTTAATTATTCCGTCTAAAAAATAAGGGTTTTTTTTTATAACCTGAGAAGCATTATTCTTTAAGAATTCAAGAATATTTCCACTTTGAAAATTTTTCTTTCAAGACAGAGTATATTGCTTTTTCTCACAGTGCTCTAGCAGGTGACTAAAATGAAAAAGAGAAATGGGCTGAGCCCCGGTGGCCTGGTGGTTGTGCGCGGGACTGTGGCCCACTGGGATGAAGGTTCAGTTCCAGCAGTGGGGCTGGGCCTCCTACTCCCACCACCGGAGAGCAGTGATGCCCCCCCAAAAAAAATAAAACGGGAGAAACACCTATAACTGCCACATTTCTATGTAAGTTTTTAAAAATACATTTTCGAAAGCTGTATAATGTTTACAGAATTTTTGCTTTTGACTCTCTCCTTATACTGTGGTTTTTGGGGGGTTATGCAGTTTTGTTTCAAGAGATCTTTTGTGTTAGACATGATTTACTCTCACAGGAAAGGTAATAGCAAATCCTGAAAGTTATAATCAGCAAGGGGCTCTTTAGTGGTTTTTGTTATCTATTCTTACTGAAACCAAAATTGAATGCCTAATCTACAATTTTTTATTCTATCTATATTACTTTAAAAAGGAGAAGTAGGCAAAGACCATTCAAGTCAATTTCTGAGTCCCTGTTGGTAATAATATGTTGCATTATTCTATTAAGAGTCCAGTTGCATTGGATATCCACAAAAGTACTCCCTCAATGCAAGAAAATTTTGTTTTATTAAACTGGCATTCCACGATGCCCACCTTCCCTAACCTGATCACTGAAGACAAAGTGGGTATAGCATCTGGAGTCTTAAAGACTTGAAGATAAACAAGCAGTCATCTAGCTCAGAAGCAAACAATCCCATATATGATCAAGAGGTATAAACAGGATCAGGTATCAGGCAGTAAAAAATAAAATATCATATCATTGTCAATGAGCGGGAGTGAGAAGTGGAGACCCAAAGTCCATCTCTAGACAACTATACATCCCCTTACAGAAGGATCTCTGGGAGGAGACGAGTCAGTCAGGGTGCAGTATAGTACTGGATGAAGCATATAATTTTCCTCTAGTTCTTTAATGCCTCTTCCCCCACCCTCCACTATTATTATCCCAATTCTATCTTACAAATCTGGCTAGACCAGAGGTTTTACACTGGTACAGAGAAGAACTGGAAACACAGGGAATCCAGAACAGATAAATCTCTTACGATCAATAATGAGAGTAGCAATTCCAGGAGGGGGGGGAGGTGAGGTAGAAAGGAGGAACTGATCACAAGAACTTACATATAACCCCTTCCTTGAGGTAATGACAACAGAAAAGTGGGTGAAGAGAGACCTTGGAGAGTATAAGATGTGACAAAATAATAATAATTTATTAATTATCAAGGGTTCCTGAGAGAGGGGAAGAGGCAAGGGAAAAATGAGGAGCTGATACTATGGGCTCAAGTAGAAAGAAAATGTTGTGAAAATGGTGATAGCAAATATACAAATGTGCTTGACACAGTGGATGGAATTTGAATTATGATAGGAGTTGTATGAGTCCCCAATAAAATGAAGACTACCTGATTCTCACTTTCCTTATAATTATATTTCTTAAACTTACTATGATTTTCTTTTATTACTCCATGGAATATCAGTTCTATACATCATAAAATAGTCACCTGGACAGTTTGTCTTCGATTTTCATTTGTGCAATTTACACTGCTAAGATCTGAAATCTCTCATCACTGCTTAAATGGTCACAAAAATCCAAGACTTAAGTCAGCATGTGCTGTTGGAAAAGAATGAAAAGTCTTCAGATCTAAAAACAACAATGTAGGAGTATAGGGCTTAGATTGCCTATTTTTGGAAAATATTCATTAATTTTCCATTTGTTCCTGAATTCATTGTTCCAGGGAAGTTCACACTGCCTAATTAACCACTTGAACACTTCAATCCCCTTCCCTCTGCACTAAAATATCACTGAAAATATTTATCATAAAGTATATTCCAAATTAATTAGTATTAGCCTCAAATCAATTTGTATATTTTTCCAACCTATATTTTCTAGCCTTTTTTGTTGAATGATTATTTTATTGGGGGTTCTTAAAACTCTTATTATAATCCACACATCAGTTGTATCAGGCATATTTGTACATATGTTGCCATCATTCTTTTCTAGACATTTACTTTCTGTTGAGCCCTTGGTATCATCTTCTCCTTTTTACCTCCTTCCCCTCCCCACCTCTATAATCCCTTGATAGATTAAGTTATTATTATTTTCCTATCTTATACTGACTACTGTCTTCCTTATCCCTTCTGCCATGGTTTCTGTTTTTGAACCTCTGGTGGGAGAGAGTATGTAGTTATATACTGATCTTTGGGATCAATTCCCCCTTCCTCCTCTCCTCCCTCCACCGTACCCCTATCCTTCTGGTTTTGCTGTTCACATTCTTGTTTCTGGATTCCATGTCTCTTATCAATATTTATGTATATGCTCTGGTCTAGTCTGAAGTGAAAGGCAGTCCTGGGGTCATGTTAGTAGGGAATTGAGGAAGCCTCAAGGAACCAGAGACATGTTGTTTGTTTCACTAGTGTTTGACTGTGCCCTGGTTGACTCATCCATTTTCTACTGGTGGATGTTCCATTGTCTACAGATGGGTTTTGGGTCTCTGCTCTGAAGGCCCTCATTCTCAATGATATGTTTTTTGTTTGTTTGCTTGTTATGGGTCTTCTGATGCCTGTCAGTGGGTCCTGATAACACCTCATAATGACATCAGCAGATGTGTTTCTTCCATGTGGGCTTTTTGCTTCTCTGATGAATGGTCACTTGTTTTACTTCAAGTCTTTAAGACCCCAGGTGATATGGGCACCATCTGCTTTTTTCATCACATTTGTCTATGGGCCAATTTTGCTTTCAGTGATTGTGCTGGAAGGGTAAGCATCACAGTATGCCAGTTTTTTTAGAACGATGTGTTGTTGTATTGAGGAATGTCATGAGCAGAGGCAGGAAGGTCATCCACTACCTCAATGTATTGCCATATAAATATATGTACATAGGCCATTTCCTCTATTTTTGTGATTAATGTGCTTACATATGTACACATCTATGATTATACATCTAGTCATAGTTTGCTTCCAAGATCCTTTTTCTGTTTCCTATTACCTTCCTCCTGCCAATCATAATACTCACCCTCCTTCCACCCCTTAGTACTTCTTCTTAGCTAGAGTGCTATTGTTTCTACACCCTTCTTATCATTGATTACAATTTTGTAGTTGTTTCCCTGTCTTTGGTGTTGTTTGCTTATTATACCCTTCCCCTGCCACCTTCTTCCTCCAAGTCGCTCCATAGCTGTTAGTATCATTGTTTTCTCTACAAGCTTGCTTCCCATGCCTCTCTTATATTTGTAGGAAAACCACCAATGATGGACCAAACAAAAAGAAAACAAAAGATTTTAAAAAGATAAAAAGAAAAAGCATAAAATTTCAGGTCTGTCCACTGACACTTGTACTTTCTCTCCAGTGGTTCTGGGGCAATTCTGGGAGCTGACCCTCTCAGCCTGAAGTCTACATTGGGGACTCTTTAGGGACTGTGTGGTTTTGCTTTGCTCCAGTTGCTACACTTTTATGTTCCGTTCTTGGTGTGTTTTCCTGCAGGGATAGGTGTGGGGAGGTGTCAGACCACCCTAACTCCCCGCAATGAGTGCCCAGTATTGTCCATGACAGAGTGCCCATCTGTCATGGTATGTTCCAATAAAGGGAAATAATGTCATGAGCTAGTGTCTGTCTTACAGTCCTCTCTGCTCTATACAGGAACATTGTCCATCAGGCTTGATGTGTAATATGGGGGCAAGACTAAATATCCCTTTCATATTTTCTTCCTTATTTTGCTTCCATGTAGATTTAATGTTGTTCTCTGTCACACGTACTTCTAGGGAGGGGTCAGTTTAGCCATGGTTGGGACCAATCATGGTGTAGAACTCATTAGAATACAGATTTGCATACTACTTTGTGATTATCCTTTCTATGTCATAGAGTCCTGTTGTGATTCCCCGTTTCCTCCCTCATTTGGGATATTGATGTCTGCTCCTTACTTTCTTTGTTTGAGCCTGCCAGTGGGCTGTTGATTCTGTTGATCCTTTCAAATAACCAGATACTTTTTTGCTGCATTTATCTTTGGCATTTTTTTTGTCTTCCCACTAGTTTAACTCTGAACTGATTTTTACTATTTCTTTTCTTTTGTTATTGAAGGGTTGTTCTACTGACTCTCTTCTAGTTGCTGGAACTTTTGTCGTTACACATCAGCAAGTCTCTCTTTCTTTTTAATATATGTATATATTGCTATCAAGCTACCTCTGATAACTAATTTCACAGTATCCCATAAGTGTTGATACATTATGGTCTCAGTCTCATTAGTTTTTCAAAACTTCCTAAACGTCCCTCTAATCTGGGTCAGTACCCATTCATGTCACAGAGGATCGTTATTCATTGTTTGACCTTGTTTTTCTGATCTTCCTTTTATTATTCTCCAGTTTTATGGTATGGTGATCCGAGAAAGATGTCTGAATAATATCTATGTGCTTGATTTTAAATAGAATTGATTTATGTCCTAGCATTTGTTCTATTTTTGAAAATGAGCCATGAACGCTTGAAAAGAATGTGAATTTTGTTCTGTCTGTATGGAAAGTTAGTTCTATATCTCTCTATCAGGTCCAGTTGCCTATTTGTAGTCTTTAAATCTGTAACCTCCTTACTGATTTTCTTTCCCAATGATATTTCTCTGATAGCAGTGTATTAAAAGCACCTATTCTGTTTGTTGAATCTCTGATTTCTTTTTTCATCTTTTGAACACTGATTAATTCCATGGGTCTCTCATTAGGTGCATATATATTTATTATGCTCACTGTTTCCTGGTTTAATGATTCTTTGAGCATTACATAGTGCCCCTCTTTGACTCTTTTTATGGTATGAGGCTTGAGGTAAATTTTGTTAGAGATTGCAACCCCTGTTTTTTTTTAAGTTGCCATTTGCCTGATATACTTTCTGCCAGCCTTTTAATCTTAGTCAAATTTTGTGTGAGCTGAAGATGTGTCTCTTACATGCAACAGATTCATGGGTTATGGCGTCTGAGTCAGTCTGCTAGCCTTTGTGTTTTAATGTATGAATTAAGACCATTGACATTCAGAAGTATTATTATGATCTGTGGATTCATTGCTGTCATCTTGTGCCTTATGTGTTGGGTGTTCTCCTAACTCCCTTCATATCAGTGTGCTATGTTTGTGTTTGGGCTCCATTCTTGACTTTTTTTTCCTCTGAGGCCATGCCAACTTGGTAATTGTTATCATTACATAGGCTTCTGGATGGAGTAGGACTATATGGTGCTCTCCTCATTGTGTTTGGTGAATGTTGGTCTTCTTATCCTAGTGAGTCGCCAAGGATCTTCCTCAGTTTGGGTGTCTTATGGCATATTCTTTACATTTTTCCTTGTCCCAGAATACCCTTATTTCACCTGCTATCTTAATAGATAATTTGGCAGGGTACAGGATTTGGGGTCAGGCATTTTTTTCGGCTTTTACAAGATGTTACTCCACTTTCTCCTTCTCTTCATGGTTTGTGACCATCTTCCTTTCTCATGCTGATCTTAAAATTTTCTCTTTGTCCTCAAAGTTGGATAATTTGACTATTACATATATTGGAGAGTTCTTCCTGTGGTGTATTCTAAAAGGTGTCAACTCTGCTTCCGTTATGAGTGTATGATTCACATCCATTAAGGTAGTAAAGTTTGCTTCCAAAAATTCTCTCTAGTTTAGCTGTCCACCTCTTCATGTTGTGTTGTTCAGGTAGACAAATTATTCGAGTATTGCTCCTCTTCATAGTTTCTATCATTGATCTCAGGTTTTCTTCTGCCTGTTTTATTATTATGTTTGTCTGTCTTTCTCATTTGCTAAAGTCTGTCTCATTGTCTTCCAGATCACTGGTATGATTCTCTACCTCCTCTATTCAGTTCATTAGATTATGATCTTGTTTATAGCTTCAGTTAATCATCCATTAGCTCCTGGATTTCCTTTTGATGCATGAACTTCACCCCCTCTAAAGTGGACTTCATCTTCATCTTCTCTATTATTGAGTCTTTATTCTGTGTTGCTTTCTTCATCTCTTGCATTACTCCAAGCAGCCTTCTGAACATCTATTTTTGTGGGAGATCCACATCTGATTCTTCTATGAATATCATTAACTTTTGTGTTTTATCCTTCTTGTTGTTTTCTTGTTTGGAGTTTCACGGTATTCTGCTGTTTACATGACAATTTCATAGAATTGGGCACCATGTTTTTGGGAAACCAAGGAATCCTGAGTTCTTTCTCTGTGTGAGTGGTATGATAGTTTTCAAGCATTCTATGGTGGTGGGTTAGGCTGCTGCTAAGGCAGGGTGCTGTGGTGATTCTGTGTTCAATGGCAGTGAGGGTGCAGGTACCTGACACTGGTCCAGGTACCATCAGAAAGCATCCACAGAGTGGAGGTGCCGGGCACTCGTGCAATCTGATTTCACTGCTGCCGATGTTGCGACACCCTGGCATGGGACAGGTAGCTGCTGATGTGGGTAGAGCATGGAGAGGAACTATGGGTCCAGTGATAAGGCTCAGGGCGGGGGGGATGACAGTTACAGGGTGAAGGCCATGTTGGGATCTGAGGTAATGTGGCTGGTATAGTCTTGGAATCCCAGGGACCAGGTCATTGACCCTGTTGTGGGGGAAGGATGCCTCTGGACCAAATATATAATCTCTGATCAGTGGACCAGGAGAGGCTGGGACAGAGCTGAAGAGCACTGCCAGGGAAATGGCAAGTGCCGTGTGCAGGAGGCACAGGAAACAAAGCTGCCATAGGGGTGGGGGCATTTCAAGCAATGGTTTAGAGACCCACCACTGCTACAGGGTCCCTGAGTGGGTGCTGGTAGGGAGCAGAGCATGGATGTGGAATTGCTGCCATGTGGAGAGAGGGAAACTGCTGAAGATGAGATTAGCTACTCTAGCTGAGTTCCGCGAGTGGACGGCTGCTGTGTGGTGGTCTAGCCACAACTGTGGTGACTCAAAAGAATTGCCATCCAGCTCCTTGAGTGGTGTTCAAGCTGCGGAGTAGGGGGAACAACAGAGAAACCGTGTGGCCAGCATGACCGGAATTCCCTGGTATCAGGCTACAGATCTCCGGTGGGTGCTCTGGGGTACGGAAAATGTTGAGGGTCACCTTCAGGACAGAAGAAGCACTCTGGAATGCTGTGTTCTTTTTATTCGCTTTCCACAATCCTTCCACTCCCCTCCATGATACATGAACTCACTGATGACCATGAAGCTCTCAGTATGGGCTGCTTACCTGGGCACTATATTGCCTCTGCTCCTATTAGCCACACTATTTATTACAGTTTCTAGGCTCCATCTATACAATAATTCAAACTATTCTCTGATTATATAAAATGCCTTTGCATATATGGTTTAATTTGCTTAAAGTGATCCCTATTCTGCTGATTTCTCCCTGATTTTTCTAGTAAATTAACTTCACCAGCACACTTTCTCTATGTTGGTCCTAATAGCAAACAACTGAAATTATTTTTTTTTTCATGTGTATCACTTTGAAGACATGGATATTTGCTATCCCCCCATTATCACAAGTAACTACTAGTGGAATAAAAAGGAGTAAATATAAATTGTCATTGTTGATAGATATTATATCAAGCTAGGACTGAGTGTACAAGGGGAAGTATCTGGCAGGAACCAATCATGAAAATGACCCAATTAAATTAAAAAAATGTAGATATGATAGGTTTTGTGTCAACATAGTTGGGCCAGTGTTCACATTATTCCTCACAAGGTGATCCAATATTAATTCATCAACTCCATGATGGGATTGGCTGGGACACACCAAGTACTTGTAAGAAGATTAGATTGCAGTATGCCCTAATTACATTAAACTTTCAATGCCATTGGAAGGAAGTTTCCTCAGGGGTGTTTCCTCTATTTTCTATAAGTGACTATCATGAAGAAGCTAGTTTGTTTCATGTTTAATCTAGATCCAGCATCTGGCCGATCAACGACTGGTCGTTTGGAATTGAACCAACCATCTGCCATGTTGTCTGTTGATTCTGTGAGCAATCAGAACAATCATGTGACCTTCTGGTTTATGATTGCTCCTACTGTGTACCCACAAGCCATGATCTACCAACTTCCTGGAATCCATAGGATTCAGACTTGAACTAGACTGAATTTGGGGAATTATCTATTTCTAAAGTAATTGAGTCACTTTCTCTCTCTGTGTGTATCCCAGTTGTGTTAGAATAGGTGCACTAAAGAAACAAATCTATGAACAATCATCTATGTATAAGAAAGAACTTTAGCCCAAGAAGTAATTATATATCAAGAAAACACCTCAGCCTAGTCCAACTCAAATTTATAAGACCTGCTAATTGCTCACTAAAGCATAGTCAATGATGCCGAATGCCTTAAGGTCACAGAGCAGTGGGTGCAGACTTGTATAGATCTAAACTAGGTGCAAACATGGCAGGGCTCTGGCAGTCTTCCAGGTGGCCAGCAATCAGGAAGGGAAAGGTTAAGTAAGAGAGGAGGGTCCTAGGTTCGTCTTTATAAGAAGGTCATACGTAATAATAGCTCTCTGTTGTTGACATGATTGCTAGTTTGGAGTATACCCCTCTACACTTTTATGCATCTTCAAATTGATATAAAATCATCTATCTATCACTACTGTCTTCCTCTTTTTTGCAAACCCTCTACTTTGCCAAGTATGATGTCCATTTCTAGGGACTAGACCCTCCTGATAACATGTCCAAAGTAGGTAGATGGAGTCTTTCCATCCTCAATTCCAATAATTCTATTTGTACTTATTTCAACCCAGATTTGTCTGTCTTTTGGCAGTCCATGATATTTTCAACATTCTTTACCAACATTGTCATTCAAATGCATCAATTCTTCTCTGGCTGCCTTATTCATTGTCTGACTTTCACATACATTAAAAGAAAGTAAAATACAGGGAAACTAATGTGACCAAGTAGGAATGGTAAAAGAATTGAGTGGAAAAAGTTTGAAAGGCCATTTGAATAGGTAAAGTATTATAATGAAAAGCACCAAGTCCTGAAATAGAGACCCAACAAGGAATAATACCATCAGAATATCTCAAGGAAAAATATCAGAAGAAGAAAATGTCGAGCCTCATTTGTAACAATGAGGGGTTTTATAGGCAAAATGTTAAGTGACTGCAGAAGTCTCAGATTGCTAATAGTAAATACAATAATCACAGTGTCAAAACAATTGTTTGGCATTCAACCACTTCAAGCATATGATGAAGAACTTACAGTATTGATGAACAAGTCAAGCATGAAAGCATTATCAGAAAACAAGGTTTCAAGAATTTCAGTTGAAATGTTTCAACAAACTGATGAACTTCTGCTTGCACTCAAAAGACAATGCCAAGAAATTTGAAAAATAATTACTTGTTCACATCTCTGAAAGAACTGCATACTTGTGTCTATTCAAGAGAAAAAATGACCCAACTGAGAAAATTTTCATTAATATAACATTTTAGTATGTCATACTAATATAACATTTTATTAAAGATAATAATTGCATAAAATTGAGAGAGAACTGTCGGTAATTCAAGGCAGATTCAACAGAGTTTATGGAGAAAGAGATAGAATAGTATCCCTGCTTACCTCAAATGAGTCTTGGCTGAAAGTAGAAAAAAAACAGAAAAGTATTTACTTGTATTGCATTGACTATTCAAAGTCATTAGACTGTGTGAATCATAGCAGACTATGTAAAACATTGTAAAGAATAGAGATTTTAATTCCAGAAATTTTCATCGGACTCATGTCAAGCCTGTACATAAACCAAGAGGAAGTTGTTCAAACAGAACAAGAAGATTCCACATGCTTTAAAATCAAGACAGGTCTGTGTCAGGCTTGCATCCTTTCCTTACACTTGCGTGGTTTGAGCTGGACCACAGTAATAGACTACCATATTGTTGGATCATTGGGCTACAGGCTCTTTGAGCACCTCCTGACAACATTCTACAAGTGTATCATTCACCGAGAATTTGTGGGACATCCTTACAGAGATGTTGCACGTCCTTTCAAAGGTAGCTTTTGTATGTTGCTCCATTTATCACCTTCTAGCCACTCTAGGATATCAATAATTTTTTATATCTGAGCCATGGAAATTCATCTTTCCATATAAATTAATTTTATTTCCCACATGGCAATTTCTTTTAGGATAACCCACCCTCAAGCTTATTTAGTATATGCTTTTTAAATTTTAAGGTTATTTCTTGTCAAACTTCTACCTGATTTTAATTTCTCTCCAGAACCTTATCAAGGTATTTTATACATTTTTTTGATTGCCATCTCACAGGCACCTTGCCAAAAGAAGTCTGACCTATTGTTCAAAGACATTTAATACCACACATAGAATATTATGGAAATATTTTTCTTCCTGCAATATGTCTTGTAGAGATTTTGCTGTCCCATGTGTGTTAGATTAGGTTCTGTAGAGAAGCAAAAGCAGTGACCCATATGTGTCTTGTATATAGAAAGAGATTTGTGTCAAGAAAGGGCTTACTCTGTTGTAGAAATGAGTAAGTCCCATATGGTTGAAGTCAGGCTTCTCCTGGCCAATGAAAGCTGATGAACTAGAATCAAGTGAACTAAGCAGACACAGCAAGGGGGCAGAGACTCTTGGCTGGAGAGGTCTGAAGTCAGCCAAATGAATCCACCATTGGTGTTCAATGATGGCTCTTAAGATCAGCAAGTGACACAACAAGAGATTGAAGAACCAGATGCAATATCGAGCGCTGGCAGAAGGTGAAGGGCCAAGGAGAATTATACTCTACTAGGTCTCCCTCTTTTCCAAAAAGCCTACAGAGCCAAGGAAGTGCCATGAGGCTGCAATTGTACCGATGGGTTGAGCATGTCCCCTAACCATATCCAGGAGTGTCTAGTTGATATAATCCCAAACCATTACACTCTACTTATCACTCACTCATTTCCTTTAATCAAAGACTCACTGAAGGATCTATTAGCACTTTCTCATTTTCGAAAGTCTTTACTTCACCAGAATCCAGTTCTGATGTCACATTTTTCTTTGTAAAGTCCTGGGTATTTGCTTAGCATGAAGACTGAATTAGCATGGTAAAGGGATATAACCCTGATACACACCTTTCCATTTTTATACACCTTGTAGTTTTCAATTAAATATCCTTCCAAAGAAATACTAAGGTTTTTCAGCCATTGTGGTCATTGATAATTGCATGTCAACTTGACAAATAAAAGGGTAGGAGTGGAGTCTGGTGTGTCATTCAGCTTACAGCCTGATGGTGCCTCCTGGTGGGCATGACCTTCTCATAAGGAGGAATCTGGCAAATCATCTTCTCTCTTGACTTTTACCTTCTTGATGACTAGTCACATGAGACCTTCCACCTCCACTGGAGTCGCAATATTTTCACATACCAGCATGTGATCCTCCTGCATTTTGCATCATTGCATGTGACATTGTGAGTCAGAAGAGAGATGAAAGCATTGGACTTGATTTTCACTGGACTGGGATGTTTTCCTTGTATAAAACTACTTATTGATGAAAAGGTCTCCCTTACACACATATTAGTATAACTGGAATTGTTTCTCTAGTCAACCTGACCTAATACAACCATTTTGTCTTTATATCTCTTATGCTTATAAATATTTTCTAATTACAATTATTTGACTACATCCTCTAAAAATAATATTTAAAGCACAATATCCAGCACTATGAGGAGTACTAGAGGACAAAGAGAATCTATGCTACATGTTTTCTTGATTAAATAAAGTGTAGGAAAAAAGCCATATTGACAAATAACTATACTACATCACTGAAGTAAGCATTCCCATTGGAGACCAAGACTGAACATTTTTGTAGTGAATAAATGGAGGTTATAGTAACTTGTATAGCCTAGGAATGGATTTAATAAAAGAACTATGCATAAAAGGTGCTACATTTTTATTATTTCCCCTGCAACTGATGAAGGAAATCTGTGCTTCTTTTTGAGTCTCGTACATTTGGATTCTTTTATAAAGTGAATGGAAGATGAATTTTTTCTGCAATATGCTGCATTTTTTTTGCAATATGCTGCACTATCAATAATAAGTCCCCGAGGAAAATTATAATATGAACACAAGATAGCGTTTCAGAAGCTCAGTTCAATCAATGGCATTTCTCAGAAGACTTTGATTGTATATTGATGAATAATTAACCACTCTGCTGTCCAGTATACAAAAACATTTAAAGGGCCTCACACGTGTACACATCATCACTGCATATGACTTTTCTATCTCATACATTGTTTAATACACTGTTGCCAGGCTCAATCCTGCTATCACTACTTCATGTGTATGTTGATTCCCGCAGTCCTGGGAAAAATTCAATCTCCCACATCAGGCTTCTGAAAAAACTTACTACACTTCTTTAGAGGCTCCTATTCTAGAGCTTTGACCCTGACTTTTTACTGTTCCTGTTAACATTCTGGATCACCTACATTTAACTTCATGAGTGAAGATTGAACAGGGTTTAATTGGGTTTAAGCCATGCTTAGAAGATGCATAGTTCTCTCTTTGGATTAGAGAATAATTGATATAATTTCTTATTGTAGGACAAGTGAGCATTGTCTGGTATCAGACAGACCTTTTCATGTGAGAACACTCACCAAATGTCTGCATAAATCCATTTCTCACCAGAGTGGATGAGGCTATAATTTTGCCATGTAGCCTCTCCTTCTAACACCTTTCAAAGTTTGGAGGGGAGGCGTTCTTTGTAACTTGTCGATGTACTCGCACCTCATATTCATGGACACTTGCACAGATGACTTAGAACAGCATGGCTTTGATTGCATCAACTCAATTGCTTGTTCGTTTACTCTGACAGTTACTAACGGTGAGCCCTATTGTTTTAAGTGTCCATTAAAATGCCCTGTGATGTTCATCCTTTTTACCTGAGCTGTTTGATAATAGAGAGATCATGGTCTAGTTTCTGGAGAAACAATTGCTCACAAAGAGATCATTAGCATTATCCAATATTTGAAGCAGATGCATGCAAAACTTAAGTACATTGTAATTGCAACACACACATGAGTCTGTATAGGTCAAATTCGTGTTTTTCAAGGGTCAGCTATAAATTATAGCTGAATTTCTGACTGTGTCAGAGTTCAATACGCTTAGCCCTGGTGTCTTTCAAGAACCAAATGTAAATGACAGCTCTGTGTCCTAAGGGGTATTGTGATTGCACCAAATAAGGTAACAGAGGTACCTAAAGATGAAATTTGTATCAAGCAATTTGTCATAGTTTCCATAGCTAGAAAGTATAAGAACCAAGTGTATAACTAGAAAAAACAAAGCCTGATTGCTGCTTTTCACCAAAACATTGCTAACAAATTGCTTATATGAACTATCACAAAGGGACTCTAGAAGAGAATGCAAACTCTAAAGTCCAGGAGAGGAATAACTAAAAAAACAGGAGTAAATAGCTTACCGATCCACCTGTGAATTACTGGATGGATTTGTGTTAACATTCCTGGTCTTC
The DNA here is from genome assembly GCA_004026705.1 of Nesogale talazaci. Classification (NCBI taxonomy): domain Eukaryota; kingdom Metazoa; phylum Chordata; class Mammalia; order Afrosoricida; family Tenrecidae; genus Nesogale; species Nesogale talazaci. Next base: position 432,018 of record PVJH01000042.1, on the reverse strand, counting down.
TCTGCTATGTCTGTGCTATCTATTTTCTTTTTATAAATTACTTCAAAAACTTAAGTTAGGTTCTATGACTTTCCTTAGGAGTTCCACACAAAACCATTCACCTACATCTGGAAGGCAAGGCAAGAACAAGGCAAGAACAATTGCCTGAAATGGAAGGAAATGAGAGGAAATGAGAGGTCACACACTTCCCTGTCATCCCCACTGTAAGGAAATGAGGGAGTGAGTGAAAAAATGGACAGCTTCCATCCTAATTTCCACCCTATACTTAGACATTAACTTAGACAAAATTAAAACTCCTCTTGTAAAAGACCACTGCTGCTCATGGCAGTCAGCTCTCTGACGCTGCCCACCATACAGCATATAGACAGTGAATGATGGGGCCGGAGATGACCAAAGAGAAAGAGGCAAAGACAAAAGTTTTTGGCAAAGAGAATGTGCTGTCACCCTCATTGGGGGGGCACTTGTGGTCTTTACCACAAAGAAGGGAGAGCTCGAGCTAAGCAGAAGACACAGAACAGGAGGGAAGCGAGCAAGCCAGCACCCCAGAATGCATCTCACATCACAGGTGCCGCTCCTTTTCAGATGTAAGCAAAAAAGAGTGGACTGCATTTTTTTTTCAAACAGCATAGATGGGACATTTCAGATCTTCAACTCAAGTGCCTCTTTGCACCTCATCACGAAAGTATTCCTTGAGTCTCTCCAGAAACTAAAAAGAAAAAGCAAATGAAAAGGAAACATCTGAAAAGAAAAAAAAATAATCTGAGGTTATATTCAGTAGGGAACATGTCAGGCCACAATTATATAATGCAAAATTATGAGACATGTAGGAAGATTGTAATGCTCTTCAGTGTAAGAGCTCAGTTCAAGATGGCATTAGGTACTTCTGAGTCTTTTGAATGAATAGAAGTGATTTTACATTCAGGAGCTTACTGGGACCCAAGTGGTACATCATATACACTTATTAAACCGTTCTTAAATGAAAAATGTCTGAAATATTGAATTAATAATCACTGCTATCTCTGAATGAAGTATGCCTCCTGAGAGATAACCTTTGTTATTAAAGTTTTCCACATTACCTAGTGTCAGGATTTGAATTATGGCCATCAAAATATATGTCAATGTGGCTAGGCCATGACTTTCAATTGTGTGTTAGAAAACCCATTGGTGTGATCTAATTATCTTTACAACCCTGAGAAGAATGTGAGGGGGTTGCAGTAGGTTTCCACACCCTAGCTTGGGCCACCAAGTAAGATAACAGGGATGGGAGTCAACAGCCTTCCTAGAGCCTTAGCCCTGATTTTGTGGATGGGAGAGTTCCATCGGTATGATCTATCTCAACTTTCCAAAAACATAAAATGAAGGAGAATCATCAGAAAAGGATGGCTGTACTTCCAAAAGAGAGACGAACTAGGTGCAAAACAAGTTCTTTGGATGCGGGGTCCCTACACTGAATACCTCTTAGAGCCAAAGAATAGTGAGAGAAGGACCCCCCCAACCAATATAGAGAAAATATACTTCTGTTGATAGTGTTAGGTTCCATTCAGTCATTTCCAACTCAGAGTGACCCTGTATACAACAAAACGAACACTGCCTGCCCTTGCACCCTCATCACACTGGTTGTGTTTAAATCCATTGTTACAGCCTCTGTGTCAATCCATTTCTTGAAGGGCCTTTCCCATTTTTTCTGCCTCTCTACCAACCACAATGACCTCTCCAGGCACTGGTTAACATGCCCCAAACATGCGCAATGGCCGCTCTCCATCCTTCCCTCTACGAAGCATTATGGCTGTACTTCTTGTAAGACAGATTTATTCATTCTTTGACAATCCATTGTACTTTCAATAGTCTTCAACCAGCACTACAGTTCACATTCATCAGTGTTTCTTTGATCTATTTGACTCAAAGTCCAAATTTAACAAGTTTGCTTCTGTGGTGCACAGGGTTGGTTTGGATCAGATCTGACGCAATGATACCTAATAACAATATGTTAGGTTTTACAACTGTAACTGTGAATTGAAAAAAAAAACATGATTAGTTAGAGTGATCCTATTTGAAGAGTTTATATTACAAAATATAGCATGTTGAGCATATTTTGCCATAACCCAAATGGGCACCTAACACCGACTAACTATCCTATTATACTTCCCTTATGGTTTACTTGTCTTACTACCCAAATCAATTTTTCAGTACCACTTTTCCTCAAATCTCTTCTAACACCTCATGGAACTAATGACCTGACTTCATATTCTGTTTAAAACACAGAATCCCATAGCTAAGAACTATCACCTCACCAGCAGATGGCTACATTCTTGTCCCAGGAGTCTTCCATGTAGATGCACTTTGACTGGCTACCCACTTATGTATTATAATTTGGCAAGTAAGTGTCTCTTTTCCACCCAGCAAGGCCCAACCTCACCCCTTATGCACTGAGTCCATTGATTTGTTGATTTCTCAAGGAATGAATTATCCCTTTCTCTTTCTCCAGTCTCCTTCTATCCTCTTTACACAGCATTGTGGAATTTGCCCTTTAAGAATGATTATTGCCATCAACATAAAATCCCCAAACCAAGCCACAATTGCTGCCTCACAGTAACCTCATAGGAGAGTACAGAATTGCTCCTGTGAGTTTTCAAAAGTGTAACTCTTTACAGCATTAGGAAACTCCATCTTTTACCATGGCGCTGGCCGTTGGTTTTGCACTACTGACCTTGCAGTTAGCAGCCCAATGCATAAACACTGTAAGATACATATATTCAATTTCTTACTCTGCTTAAAAGCACACCAACACCATTATATGAAAACAACATTCTTTGGAGCTCACAAACATTTTCAGCTATTGCCCCATTTTTCCTGTTTCATTTTGCAGCTAATCCATGCAGAAACACTTCAATGCAGAAATGCTAGTCTTTTGAAGATAGGGTGTTGGGGAAGTTACAAGACCATATCCAGATAATGAACCTCAAAGCTGCGCTAGAAATTAACTCATAGATCTAAGTGCACTACGTAGAACTACATGATTATTTAGAAAAAAAGGAAAACATTAGCAAAACCCCTCAGACTTTGTGTTTAGGGAAAATTCATTGACACAACAAATATAATACTTAAAAGGAAAACAAAATAAAGCCTAATTTGGACTTTACCAAAATAAGAATACTCATGCTTTCGTAAAAACTTTACTAACAAGATAAAAAGGCAAAGTAGAGAAAATATTTGCAAATCATGTATCCCATGAAGTATTTTATCTAGAACTGAAAACCCGGCATTAAAAAATAAGCAATTTAACAATTGGACAAAAGACTTTAAAGGACAATTTATCCAGGAAGAAATACTGTTGGTACATAAGGATATGAAAATGTGTTCAACATCATTATTAGGGAAATTTAAATTAATCGAACACATAGTCATTCAATACTGGCGGAAATGTAAAATGGACAACTTATAGAAAATTAAGCCAATGCAGCCCAGAAATACTGCCATAAGATTTTTTTTACATTCAAGTGAAAAAAAGTTATAGTCACACAAATTCCATCCATACTATACATCATAAAATACTAATAAATAAATATAATGGGGATGGATATAAAATAACTATTTTTAGTGAAAGAAACTAATATTAAAAGGAAACACATGCATGGTACAAGTTGTATCTCTTCTTCTCTAGTCCAAGCTATCTAGTGAGGAGCAGAACAAAGCTTGCCAGCGGGTTACAAGAAGAGAAAGATGTGGTTAAAAATGAGTAGCAGGAGGGATTTGTGGAACAGAGGGGATGCTTTCCTAATTGTTCTTAGAGACACACAACTATTTACCTGTGTTGAAATAGAATTGTATACCAAAGGACATATCCCATTGTAGGATAATTTTTAAAATGATAGTATCATTTAGATATAAAAACTCAAAATCACTGTCATCAAGTAGATAAGGACTCATAGAAAACTTATAGAAAAGAATAACTATGTCCCTGGGGGCTTCTGAGACTACAGCTCTTGACTGGAATTCAAAGTCTCCTCTTTCTCCCACGGAACAATTAGTCAATTCCAACTGTTGACTGTGCAGATAGCACATAACCCCTATGCTACTAGGATTCCATTCACTTAACTATCGACATTAATTACTATAGAACTGACTTTTTGATATAAACTTAATGAAAATTAGTCAGATTCATCTAAAATTCTTACAAGTAGTTATTGTCAAATATATTCACTCTGGTGAATTTTTAAAATACAGCTAAATGCCAGTTTAAACATCCTTTTGACATCATCTAAGTTGATTCAACAACTCTCACATCTCTACCATGTACTTAAAACCCAATTTCTACATCTCAGTGAGTGTCGGTGGCAAGTTCCACTCAAACTCTTCTTTAACAGTTTTCCTACATTCTGTTTTAAGCACATTCTCGCATGGTTCCATTGTTTCCTCCACCTTGCTAAGAGCCCTCAACAGCAGTTCAATGAACATGTCTTTTGCACTAAGTTGAAGTGAGAAACCTTCGAGTTTTGTTCTTTTCTACAATTCTGAGGAGGGGAATTTTAAACCAGGACTGACATTTAAAATTTCTACAATATCTCACTTTTGCATTGAAGTTGCATATGTAATAAATGCATTCAAATTAGTAATTTACTCAATGCTCGTATAATGAGAAATTACTAGCTGTAAGTTACTGTGCTCAGTGAAGGGAACACAAAGATGAATATGATGTGGTTCCTGATCATAGCAATATCAGTGTTGAAGAGAGATGACAGGCACAAATAGTAATATGAACAAAAACCACCTGTGAGTAAGCTATTCTGGGTGGATAATTTGTCACAAGGGGAGGAAATATTACCTTCTTTGAATCTGAAAGGTCACTCGTGAGTGTACTTATTAAATGCTTCTTGATAAAGTGTCTGTCAAATTGGAATAAGTTGTTCACATGTTAAATTTCACCAGGTTGATGATTTTAAATTGAGGTGTTCTAAAGCTAATTACAACTGGAAAATGATTTCCCCCACAAACCAGTGGGTTGAGGAAGTGAGAACAAAAAAGTTAATGTGGTGCATGACATGTGACCCTTAATTTTCCACTACCCTTTCACCAATCCCATTTTATTGGAGATGGGATATGGGTGAATAACATAACCTTGTTTTCCTTTAAAAATTCGTGCCCCTAAAGTATCATTCTATTGACATTAACATCAACAGAATTCATTTCGGTTGCATTCAAGAAGCCCTCTATTAAAGCACAAGGACTACATTTGAAACCAGAAACATATAGCTGACAAGAATCCACCACAAAAGTGATTCTTAATATTCTAGGGGCAGTTTGACCTATAGTGCATTTTAAGGAGAAGCAGAGAGTATATGACTTGATTGCAGATGTAACATAGGAATGTTATCTAGTTCAATGAGAGAAAAGAAAGCCTAGTTTGTATGTGTATAATATTTTTAATTAGTAGATAACTTGGAACACTTTATATTGTGTTTATTTATATAATAAAAACCTTACCTTAGTTTCACAATGGCACACTAGACTCATATAACTCCCATGGTTATTTGAAGTGATTTTCTATCATAATGACTAAGCATATCTTGAGCTGCAGGAAAGAAAAGAATCAAGCATAAATTTGGAATACTGAAAGACGGTATGGTCAAAATATTGAATGATGCAAGAAGCATCAAAAAATGAAAGAAATACAGAGTCAGTACACCAAACAGAATAGTCAACACTCTACATTTCAAGAAGTATCATATGGGAAAGAATCAATGGTGCTGAAGTAAGAAATTTGATCTATACTGAAAGTATTAGTTCCAAAATGAATAGCAATTGGAAGGTTTCAGCAAGTTGATGAAGCACTGGACACACACATCTTTGCTAGGAAATTTGGAAGACAACTACTTCGCCAGTTGACTGAATGAGACCCATATTTGTATCCATTCCTAAGAAAGTTGACCCAATAGAATGCTTAAATTATAGAATAATATTATTATCACATGCAAGTAAAATATTGCTGAAGATCATCCAACAAAGTTTGTAGCAATACTTTGATAGAGATCTGCCAGAAGTCAGGTCAGGTTACAAGGTGGAAGTGGAACAAGGGATATCATTGCTGAAGAGAGGTGGATCTTGGATCAAAGCAGATAATACCAGAAAGCTGATTAACTGTTTTTTATTGACTACACTAAGGTATCTGAGTGTGTGGAACCTAACAAACTATGGATAGCCTTGAGAAGAGTGGGAATTCCAGAACAGTTCACTGTGCTTGTGCTGAACCTGTACATGCATCAAGAGGCAATTGTGTGAACAGAGCAAAAGAATACTGTATGGTTCAAAATCAGGAAAGGTTTGGGTCAGGGTTGTATTCTCTAAGTATACTTATTAAAAGTATATGCTGAACAAATAATCAGAGAATCAGAAGAATGTGGCATCTGAGTTGGAAGAGGTCTTATTAACAATCTGTATGATATGCAGGATGATACAACAATACTCAATGACAGTAAACAGGAATTGAAACACTTGCTGATGAAGATCAAGGATTGCAGCCTTCATTATGGCTTAAACTCAATATAATGAAGACTCAAAACCTCAAATGTAAACCAGTAGGTAAAATTATAATAAATGGGGAAAAGTTTGAAGCTGTTAGGGATTTGGTCTTAGTTGGTCCACCATCAAAACTCATGGATCAGCAGACAAGATAGCAAAAGACATATAGTATAAGGTAAATTGGCAGACATATCTTTAGAGTATTGAAAAGCAAGTTGTTACATAGAGAAGCAAAGTTTATCTGACTCAAGCCATGGTATTTTACATTGCCTCATATGCATGTGGATGTAGTTCATTGCAAAAGGAAGACTGAAGCATAATTGATTCACTTGAATTGTGGTGCTGGTGATAAATATTGAAAGTACTAAGTATTCCTAAAAAGACTCACAAATCTGTCTTGGAAGAAGGATAGGCAGAGTGTTTTTCTAGAACCAAAGAGGATGAGACTTCATCTTACATAGTTAGGAATTATCATCTGGAGCAACATCATCCTTGGTGAAAAATGGAGGGGCAGTGACAATTAGGAAGGCTCCCCACAGGCTGGATTGACAGAGTGTCTGTAGGAAGGCATTCAAACGTAAGAACAATTGTGAAGACCATGTAGAACTGCGGGAGGTTTCACTCCGTTAAATGATGTTGAAATTTGTTTGAACTGACAAGATATCACCTAATAATAACAACTGACTCACAGATAGATACCCTATATACAACAGAATAAAACAATGCTCATTTGAGCCCATTGTTGAAGCCCATGAGTTCATCCATCTCGTTAAGTGTTTACATTTCTCCACCTGCTCTCTGCCAAGCACGCTGTCCTTTCCTAGGGACTAATCTCTCCTGATAATATGTCCAAAGTACTTGAGATGAAGTCCTGCCATTCTGGCATATGAGAAGAATTATGACTATACTTATCCTAAGACAGATTTGCTTGCTCTTCTGGCAGTCCTTCTTACTTTCATTATTATTCACTAGCATCACAATTCAGATGCACCAATCCTTCTTTACTCTTCTTTACTCATTGTGCAAGTTTCACATGTGTAAGAGACAAGTGAAAATATCACGCCTTTGGTTTCATTATGAAACCCTTATCCTTCAACACTTTACGTAATTCTTTTATTTTTTCCAACAGTTTTATTGCCAAGTGATTTACATATCAGACAATTCGATAGTTCAAGGTTTTAAAGGGGTTTGTGCAGTACATTTGCTCAATGCAATATGTTTTTATTTCTTGACCGCTGTTTTCATGAGCTCCGATTGAGGATTGCAAGAAAGATGAAATCTTTGACAGTTTATTTATTTTTCCAGTTATCATGATGCTGTCTCTTGGTTTAGTTGTGAGGGATTTTACATTGAATTGTAATCCATCTTTAAAGCTATAGCCTTTAATCTTCATCAGAAAGTTTACATATAAAATCCTCCTGACTTTTAATAAGCAAGATTGTGTCATTTTCATGTTGCAGTTTGCTAATGGGTCTTCCTCCAGTCCTGATGCTGAGTTTCTCTTCACATTTTCCTGGTTCTTAGATTGTTTGCTCATTATACGGTTGAATAAGTAGGGTGAGAAGAAACAACCTTGATACACACATTTACTGGTTTTAAACCACACAGTATTATCTCGTTCCCGCTATTGCCTCTTGATCTATGCACATGTTATCGCATGAGCACAAGGAAATGTTTTGGAATTTTCTTCTTCATCATGTTGTACATGGTTTATTATGATCCACACAGTTGAAAAATGTATGTATAGTCAATGAAAGACAAGAAAATATATTTCTTGTATTCTTTAATTTCAGTTAATATCAATCTGAAATCAGCAACAAAAATCCTTCATTTCATGTCCTCTTATGACTTCAGCTTAAATGACTGGGAGATACTTGTTGATGGACTGCTGCAGGTGTTGTATGATGTTCAACAAAAGTTCACTTGCATGTGATTGTAATGATAATGCAATGATTAAAATGTTTCATACTTTCCACATTCTGTTTGTTCATCTTTCTTTGGCCTGGGCATAAATTCGAATCTCTTTCAATCAGTTGAGCAGGTATTTCTCCTCTTGCTCCTCCTCCTTCTCCTCCTTCCTTTCCCACATAGAATATTGTGTGTCTCCATTGCTTTATCAGTTTTTAGAAATATTTCAATTGACATTACCTCAACTCTGGCACATTTCTCTTTGCTAATTATATTCTGTATTCATATTTTATATATCCCACGTTCTGTTATTATGTATGTTTTGTATATTTGCAAGCTCCATCAGTAAATGGAGGTCCCAAAAGTTTTGCTCCATTTGCTCTATTTGGAGCCTTGGTTGTAGCATGGTTTCACATTGGACTGCTAACTACAAGGTCTGCGGTTTGAAACCACTAAGTGTTCCATGGGCGATGGATGAGGCTTTTTATTCTTGTAAAGAGTTACAGTCTCAGAAATTCACAGGCGCCATTTTCCCCTAACTTTTTGGGTAGCTGTGAGTTGTCATTAACTCAATGGCAGTCATTTAGTTCCATTTTGGTGGGGTCACTCTGGGGCTCTCATTGTGTATTGTGTTAAGAAACCACAAGGTCAGCAATTTAAAGCTACCAGGCTCCCTGCAGTAAAAAGATGAAGCTCTCTACTCCTTTGAAGATTTACAGGCTAGGGACCACATAGGGGCAGATCAACTTTCGTCTGAGAATCAACTTGTCCGTGAGTTTCTGTTTTATGGAGTTTCTGAATCCACATTTTATGCCTATATGCTCCCCTTTGCCTGAACTGCCTTTAGTTTCGTCCTTTTAGTTTCTTCCTTCTCATTTTCCCACAAGTCAACTGAAATATCCCTTCTTTACCATAACCAAATTTAATATCTTTCCTCTGCATTCTTATTATAATTTTTTTACTGTACTTTGTTTCCTTCACTCTTTCCTTTGAATTGTACCTCCTGCTTTTGTGTTGACATGGCTCTGACCATCAGCTCAGGAAGGGAAGAGACAATGCCTTATTTTCAGTACACAACACTTTGCCTCATGTGGTTAGATGCACCTATTCACAGGGAACACAGAGAGAACGAAACGCTGCAATGTCCAATGCCATCCTCACAATTCTTCTTATATTGAACCCCCTGTTTCAACAAATGTGTCGATTCATTTTGTCCAATGTTTTCATTGTTTGGGATGTTCATCTACTTTACCAAGACCATGGTCATTTTGCAGTAACTAATATCTCTTGATAACATTCCCAAAGTATATTAGACGAATCCTCACCGCCTTACTTTATAAGAAGCATTTGGACTGAAGTTCCTCTAAGACAAAGGTTTTGTTTTATTTTTCCCCTTCTGGAAGTCCATGGTATTTTCAATAGTCTTAGCCAGCACAATAATTCAAATACACAAAATCTCCTGCAGTCTTCATTAGTTGTTGTTGCGCTTTCACACATGCATATGAGGTCATTGAAAGTACCATGGGATGGTTCAGGCTCATGTTAGCCCTCAAAATGAGTTTTGGTTCTGTCTCATAATTGTTGTCAAGTTATATTTTGAAATTCATTTTTGTGGTTTGTTGACTGATTACTATCTCCATACTGAAATGTAAGGTTTATTAGGGGGGTAAATATGTTATTTTTCTCTGCACTGTATTCCTTGTGCGTAATCCACTATTTTAGGATCCCTGGTGGTGCTGTGAATTAGACAAGGTCAGTACTTCAAACTGACTAGCCACCCTTCCAAACAAGATCTAAGCCTTGGAAATCCTATGAAGCAGTTTTACTCTGTTCTAAATGTTACCTGTGCATCATAACCCACTCAATGACAATATGTACACACATGCAATATTTGGTAGAGAGTACATGTAAATAAAACTTCACTAGAATGCCATCTGTTTGCCAAGTAGAGAGCTATGAACCTGGAACTTAAAGAAAAATTAATGAATCCCTGGTCCCTGCTTTCTGGGAACTTATAATTCTGGGACATGAAACTAGTGATAAATGAAACTATAGAAAATGTGTAAGTGGTAAAAATCATAGGCCCAATACTGTGATCAACACCCTTCATGATAGTGAGGTGAGAGGAAAATCCAAGATTCAAGTGACTTATGTGCTATAAAACAAGAGATATCATAGGATTTGAGTTTTTGGATGAAATATCAATACATCCTGATGATAAAAATATTTTTAAAAAAACATGATATGCCCACTTCACCTTCCAGTGTATAATTCCTTCATCTGACTCATGGAATGCATGCAATGATGGATGAATTCAAGAAGATCACAGACCATTGGGTGGAAAGTCTTGTGGTTGCAGGGCAGTGTAAGCATCTCAGTACTGGGGTGGGTCTCCATGTGGTTCTTCCAGTTACAGGGCTCTGGTTCCATTGGGGTCTCCATTTGGCTTGTAAGCAGGAAGACAGGCCTCCAGTCTGTTATTCATCCTCATCATGCCAACAAATGAGGTCATCAAGCTGTGACCTTACTGACATGCTAGACCCCAACCTTTCTCAAGTTGACAGAGGATTATGTCATTGCCACAAGTCAAATCTCCAAGGCTAACTGCAATGATCTTTCAAAGATGGCATATATTTGATACCTAAATTTGTTTAGTAATTCCACAAATGTTATAGCTTCTAAAGATTTTCTGTACATGCGTTATTCCTACATAGAGTGGCTATATAAGTCTCTGATAATGCTCTTTCAGAATTAGATGGCATGGGGTTGGGGTTCCCTTCCCAAATTCCTTACTCAGATTTCTGTGATATGAGGACTCAAGACTACCCTCTTTAAAAACAATGCTCAGAAAAATGAAGTTAATTCTACTATATCACAAGCATACTAAGTAGGACAGTCATGATTCAAAGGATGCTATGATTGATAATTTTGTGTGACAAATGCCTGGCACCCAGTAGGCACTCAGTCATGCTAGCTATTGCTCTAATTTATCCTTCTTGGAAATAAAATGCTGAACAATACAATCCTTTCAGGTCTCTTGCAGTGCTTTGAAATGTGATCTTTTCTCAAATAACAAAGGGTATTATAAGGATCATGGTTTATCTCTCTAAATAGAGCCTATTAAAAAAGTATGAGCCATCCACATGTTGAAGATATTTTTCTAAATTTTAGTGGAATACATATACCATGACATAATGAGTCTACGTGTCTGCATAATTTTTACTTTATTTTATGATTTATTTAGCCCCAGTCTTTTTCTTGTCCTTTGTTTTGGTAGGTGCCCTCTCAATTTGTAGTTTAAAAAAATATTATGAGGACTTTGTAATAGACACCACATATTCACATGACTGACAACTCTCGTCCTGGGATATTAGAACATGTTTATTTTATTTTATTTTGTTTTTTGGGAGGGGCATCACTGCTCTCCGGTGGTGGGAATAGGAGGCCCAGCCCCACTGCTGGAATTGAACCTCCATCCCAATGAGCCGCAGTCCCACCCACAACCACTATGCCATCGGGGCTCAGCCCCATGTGTTTCTTTTTGTTTTGTCACTTTGTCCCAACTAAATAATAGACAATAATTTTTAAAACATTGTACTAAGTTTGGTGTCTGAGTTTTATAAACAAGTGAAAACTGTGTAAATGTGTCAGATTTTCTCATTGCCAAATATCAAGGACTATTGCTATCAATGATTTTTTATTGCTATCCTTTTTATTAGTATTCCCCTTCTTCTGAGAGTTCAAGTGTTTGGCATACTATAGACTATGGGCTCAATCTGAACAACAGCCTATTTGTTTTTTGTTTGTTCTCTGCTTTTTAATATGAATCACATGAAAGTGTACAGAGCAAATCAGTTTTCCATTCCACAGTTTAGATACCTTTATTTCATACTATAGAATGTAGCCCTCACAATCATAAGATCACTTATCCCACTTATCTTCCTGTGCTGCCACCTTTCATTCCTCCTTTCCTAACCCGTCTGAGTTTTGTCCTTCTCCTGGTTCTTAACGTTTATGGTGAACAGTGCACAAAATGCCAACATTTGATCTTGAGAATCTCTTGATGCTACTTTCCAGAAATTGTACTGGGGAAACTCTGACACCTTCCTGAAGGATCCTGCTGCTGCACATATTGCAACAACTGGTTTTCTTTCCCTATGTTACCATATTTGCAAGTCTGTGAAAGAAATGAAGGTTTCCTGACCTTTTAAATACAGAGAACTGGACTTCACTACTACTCTATACATGGCTATGACTGCTAGTCCGATTTTACTTTGAAATGTTGTACATATTTCAACAAAAAGATTAAGAAAGCAGTTGCAGATGAATTTAATGAGCCCATGAGGGAACATTTCAAACTTGTATTGGATGTAATAAATAAAGGCCAGACTGACTTTGCCAAAAAAAATCTAATATTTCTAGATTAATCAGAAAACTTTCAGAAAACATAATGAATGACTGAAGAATAATTGTTTTAATAAAATGGAAGGTTATGAGCTTCTTAATAGGTCATATCAACTTGGATATCAACTTGGATGTGCTCAAATCCACATCTGCTTAAATTCACCTCTGGCATTGCATTTTGCTTCAAGTCTAGCATAATATTTCCTTTATTCCGAGTCACCCAAGGGTATAAATATATACAATATAAAATATCTATTGAAAAGAGCCATAGAATTAAAGTTATATATTATTGCCAGGGCAGGTCTATAAGTGAAGGATAATGGAGCTGAATATTCTAGCTGGGATAATTAATCCCAAACCAATAAATTTGTTCTGCTGCTTTAAAGTAATTGACTCTACACTAGCCAGTAACACGGAGACTCAGAATCCCATCGGGCTAAATGCTTTAATAACAACCAGAAAGATGTTTTATTTTGTATATTTTGTCTGGTCAAGAGGGACAGCCTCTCAGAAGACTGTCAGTGTAGCCATCTCTCATTTTCCCCTCATTTTAGGTGATAAGGAAGACTCCAGTGTAGCAAAATACTTGTAAGTGTAAACTATATCACACACTTGATGGGAGCATAACCAGCCTACCTGCTGTAGGTATGAATACATTTCCTCTTCAGGAAGCATGACTTCCTACTTCTGCAAAAATAACAGGCCACTCTGCTCTTTGGCACATCTACCGTGGCACCATTTCGAATGCCAAGCTTGTTTATCTGGACTTTCAATGCATCAGTAACTGTTGATTCCCTCTTGGACTATTTGGATCTTGAGAGCATAAAAAAGTCTAATTCTAAGGACTTCAAAGTTATAGGAATCTTATGGTTCCTTTTTAGCACATCAAAAACTTATTCTGGTACCTTGTAGGAGATAAATATATAATATTGATTTGGGGTTAGTATCTAGTCAATATCCAAATATCATTTAAAAATAATATATTCATTGTTGTTTGGTGAGGCCCTTCCTTATATCCTGAATATTTTAAAAGGTTGGGCTTTCTGTAGTATATAAAAGACTTAAAATTCCATAGAGAATATATACAATTTTAAAATTATCTGAAAACCTACATAGCCATGATCTCAGTGAAGAAATGAAACACTAAGTGCATATTTGAAATTCCAACATGCATTTTTCAATGGACTCTCTTTCTTTCCAGGCCAGAAGTAATCCCCACTGTGAAGTTGGTATTCAGTATCTCTTGCTGCCTCTGTAGTTTGACCAGATACCTATCATCCCCATCCAAAAGATGCACTGATTTTTATGTTTCATATACTTAGTGCTTTTTAAATAAGATAGGATTTTACATTTATTCTGGAATTTACTTTTTCACTAAGTGATTTTTGTTTTAATTTTAATAAATCATTTTATTGTGGACTCTTGCAAGAATCCATACATCAATTGTACAAGCACATTTTTACATATATTGCCATCTCATTTCCAAAACATTTTCTTTCTATTTGAGCTCTTGATATTAGTTCATCTTTTTCCCTCCCTCCCCTTTACTACCCCCTCCCCCCATCATGAACCCTTGATAATTTATAATTTTAAAATATTTTCACATTTTACATCATCTGCTGTGTCCCTTCCCTCATGTTTCTGTTGTTCATACTCCTTGGGTGGGTGGGGGTTGTACATTGATGACTATGATCGATTCCTCCTTTCTTTCCCTTCTCCCCTTACCTTCCCCCTACCCTCATGGCATCGCTACTCTTATTATTCATCCTGAGGGGCTTATCTCTCCTGGATTCTGTGTGTTTAGAGCTCTTATCCATACCAGTGTACATGCTCTGATGTAGCCAGATTTTTAAGATAGAACTGTGGTCAAGATAGTGGGAGGAGGGTGAGGGGAGGGTGAGGAAGACTTAAAGAACTAGAGGAATGTTGTGTGTTTCATTCGAGCTTATGCGCCCTGGCTGGCTTGCCCTTCTTTGTGACCCTTCTGTGAGAGGATGTCCAATATGGGCTTTGGGTCTCCTTTCTGACCCCACTGGTTCATATTGAAATGATTGATTTTGGGGGGATATTCTTAAGCCTGATACCTGATACTAAGTGTTATTTTAAAAATTCATGTTGATGTGTGTATTTGTATCTTCACAGCTGCATAATGTTCTAGTGTGTGAAAGTGCTATTTATTGATCTCTGGGTAGCTATGTTTTGTTAATTATATTGCTTACTGTCTTTCTCCTCTACTTCGATATAAGCTCCATTAGGCAATATTTTCCTGTCTCATTCACTACTTTATCAATGAGACAAAAATATACACTGTAGAAATTCAATAGATATTATATTAGAATGAAAACCCCCTTCTGTAAATAAGGTGCAAAAGAAAAATAGAAATCTCATAGATGTCAGTACACAGTTTATATTCATATAGTGTTCATCATCATTAGCCATGAAAAGAATACCAATGTAAAGCAAATAATATGTCCATGAACATCCATAAAATTGTAAAAAAAAACAAATAAGGACAACAATGATCAGCAAGAATTAGGAACACAGCAAGTTAGCCACTGGTATGGCAAACATTTAGGCATTATCTAGTTTACAAAAAAGGGAGATAAGGATAACACATGACACTGTAATTCTACTTCTATATGTTGCTTTTGTTCAGGGATCTGACCCATAATGACCCTATGCACAACACAACAATCTTTCATGGTCCTGTGCCATCCTCACAACTCTTCCGATGCCTGAACCATTCATACAGACATTGTGTCTTTCAACTTGTTGAGGACCTTTCTCTTTTGGAACCCCATTCCACTTTACCAACCATGACAATATGTCCAAAATATCTGAGAGGTAGTTTTGCCATATTTGCTTCTAAGGAGCACTCTGGCCTTACTTCTTCCAAGACAGATTGGTTTGTACTTTCAGAAAACCACAGTACTTTCAATATTCTCTCCCAGCACCACAATTCAAAGGCATCAGTTCTTCTAAGGTCTTTCTTATTCAATGTTCAACTTTCACATGCATATGATGGAATGGATAATACCATGACTTGGGTCAGGCACAATTTGCTCCTCACAGAAGTCCCCTTGCTCTTCAATAATACTCTAAAGATCTCTGAGGCAGTGGATTTACCTAGTTCAATGCGTCATTTGATCCCCTGACTGTTGCTTCTATGAGCATTGATTGTGGATGAAAGCAAGATAAAATCCTTGGCAATATCTATCTTTTCCCACTTATATTACTTCTATGTATATGCCCTAAATAACATTATACCAAGTGATAAATATAAGAATGTTCATATCAAATAGTTAGAACAAAGGTGCAAACATACAAATATTGTAAGATCAGCATACACACTATAAAATACAGATATTATTTATCAATTTTAAGTACCCAGTATAGTGTATTCACTAAGGATCCTAATATATTAGTTATTTCAGTTCTTGAAGGAAAAAAAAAACAGTGAAATAGGTACCCCTATAGTTATGCTCATTTCAGAGGTGAGATAGCTGAGACTGATAAGTTAAGTAACTGACCCATAATCCTAGCTATGCAGTGGAGGAACTGTCATTCTAGCCCAGGGAATCTAGCTTCATAATTGAAGCCATAAAATCATCTACCTAAGAGTGATAATTCCAGAGTGAATTTGAAAATCCCAAAGAAGGTCAAGAGTGCCTAAGCTCTATTGAAAGTCAAAAGAGTGAACTATTTCCAGAAAAGGTTTTCACTTTCATATTTATATATGGGTTAATCACAAAATTATTTCAAATGTGTTTTTGTGGTGACCTGGGCAATTTTATCCTCATTTCTTCATAATTTGAACTGATGTTCTCCTGCGAAGTGGGTTAATAGGCTGAGTTGCCTCTCAATGGCTATTATAGCCTTCAGCCTTTAATGATTGAAGTTTTATAAGTAGGTTGTTTACCGCATTGAAAATGAAGGAAATGCATCTATTAATCTGTGGCAGTCACCTAATCTGGTATCAATTTAAGGATAGAGTGTAGGTGTGGAATCTAGCTTGTCAATCTGGAGCTAGCCAATGGAACCTCTGGGTGGGCATTGCTTTCTCCTGAGAATTGTGGGAAATCTGGCCATAACACCCCCGTGGAGGTGAGAGACTCACTACTGAGTCCCTTGAAGATGCTATACTGCAATGACACAAGGCTGAATGTGTGTGAGACATTCCAGAGAAGAAGTCACATGGACCTACTCTGATGAAACCAGACTTCCGATGCCAGAAAAACTACATAGAAACCCCTGCAAGTGCTGGGATGCTTCTGCCACTGGAAACAAAGACCTTCTATCCACTGTCCTGATGTTGCCCTGCATTTGATTTCATTGCATGTGCCTCGTGAATCTGAAGAAGATTTTATAGTCTGGTATCAGACATATGAGCTAATATCAGACTTGTGGACTTGGACTGAACTGAGTTACTTTCTCAATGTCTCATTCCTCTTTTTTATAGACCTCTCCCTTATATAAATATGCATATTTATGAATTTGCCTACTCAACCCTAACACATTATGGTACTGACTGGGGTACTGGAGAAACAAATCATAAATATGGGGAGTAGATTTTTATTTGACTGCTGCCTAGTGATAGTGCTTCTTTGGCTAGCCAGAAATAACATATACCCATGCAGTTTACTGGGTTGTTCTAGAAGCAATATTGGAAGTTAAAATTTTAATTCTTTTGTTTGGATTCTGTCTTTGGTTATTCCTTTATGAAATGGTAAAAATGAATGTTGTTAATGTATATTTTGAGCTCGGGGCAGAAATCTCCATTTGAATTTCTCAGAAACCATGCTGCTTAGGGAAAATGGTTGAACGAGGGTAAAATGGCTCACAGAAATCATGGATCTAGTTTGATGCCTTTAGAGACTTAATGCCATATTTTTCATAAATAGAATAGTTTAAATAAGTATTTGGATAAGTTAATAGGGTTTGAACTTAACTGTTTTAAGAATTGAGTTTGATTTTGTGCTAAATATACTGATTTTATGCTTATTATTTTAGATAAAATGATGCATAGAAATGCTTATTGGAAAGCATGGAAATAGAGAGCTTGTAAACCCACTTGACTCAAGCCATTAATTTGATCTCTAGATGGGTTTAGAATATGCCTTAAGAGTAGGCTCTGAAAAGATAAGCCTCACCCAGTACTTTGGAGTACTCAGAATATTTGCATTTCAAGGGACAGGTTGATAGATTGAGGAAACAATAACTCCAGTTTTTGTGAAAATCTTGAACTAGTGGTAATTTTCAGAAGCTGGAAAAATATGGAACCATGTAGAAAATTCCTCTCTGGGACTGAATGCAAAAGGAAAACTGCTTGCAGGCTAAAATGCTTGCTAGGTGACCATCTGGACCTGCTTTTTGAGTGGAAGTGGAAGAAATGCAGAAATAAAGAGATGGGTTGTGTTTGGCCACTGACACTTGTGGACTTGGTTCACAGGAAATAGAGAAGACAAGAGCAGGTTGACAGGTCTGAAGTTCATGACCTACACCAAGAGGGCTAGGCTTGTTGAGAACTTGTGATGGGACCTTGGTCTAAGGCAAGGAGATCAATGGACACCCTGATGAGACTAAGTGAGACAGCCCACATTTAGTTCACTAGAATCCAAACAGATGAAGAGAAGTCATTTGAAGCTGTGAACTGGTGTATATTGCTGCAGACTTTATGGTTGGCCTGTCCTGATTTGACTATGCTTACGGATGCAGACTTCACAATTTCCAACTAGAATGAAGATATTTCATGTAAAAAAAAACATGATTGTTTCCTCTGAACACTGGGTTGATGTAAGTGGGCAATATAGAAATTGGATACCCAAAATGGGCAATAAAGGCATGAAGTGGTTGGCTTACAACTCTCATAGGTGGGGATATATATATGTGTGTATATATATATATATATATATATTCATAGGATTATAGGATTAAGGTATGGATTTTACCTAACTGCAATTGTTAGACATATGATTTTTTTTGTTTTGTTCAATTATAAAATGTTATGTTCAAATGAGGGTGCCACATGTTGACTTGTGTGCATTTTAGGTTTATCCTGTGAAGTACAGATATGATTTTATTATTGTTTATTTGAAAATTACATATGGTTACATAGCTATGTGAAAGTGTCAAATGGACAAGTGGTGATCTGTCGCAGTCACCTAATCTGATGTCAATTTGAGGATTTAGAGTGTAGGGGTGATTTCTAGCCTGCCATTCTTGACATAGCCAGTGAGACCTCTGTGGTGGCATGGCTTTCTCCTGAGAATTTTGGGAACTTGGTCATATTTCCCCCTTGGAGGTGAGAGAATCACTACTCAGTTCCTTGGAGATGCTCTACAAAGACTAACATATAATCCCTCGGTCAATTCCAATAAAAAAGGAATAAATTATGACTTCCAGAGGAATCTTCCTCAGTATAACAGCTGAAATTTAGATGTGTCTTAGTTTGCATCAAAAATACCATATCCTGAATGATAAAGATTAAAAATAATGTTCTATCTTCTGACAATCACTTTTTCAGATATAAATATGAAACAGTGATGGAGACATCTAATTCCCACTCATTATTATTATTATTATTAGCAATTGCTTCCTCCTATTTGCAGAGCCTTTGAAGTTAACCCTTGGCAACTAATGGAAAGGTTGAATCCATCCAGAATTGCCTCAGATCAATGGCTTGGCAATCTACTTCCCAAAGGTCACAGTCTTGAAACCCCAATGAGGGGCAGTTCTACTTTGCAGCCCATGGGGTCTCCATGAGTGAGAATCAGCTGATAAGGATGTTTTCATGTTAATTTCAACTATGTTAAGCTCCTGAGCACCTCACAATGCTCTTGTTAGTTTACTAAGGCAAAGATCATACATGTTTCTGTGTTTTCAAAATTGGTACATGGAGGTTCCTTCATCTTCCATTGGCTTCAAGACCAGTTTTATTCTGATTTAATATTTACTGAATTGCACACATCACATTGAGGACCTGTCTGAGATAATATACATCTTCCATTGGTTTGCCAATCTGAGATCAGGTAATTAAAATATAAATCATCAGGTGATGATGGGTGGCTGGTACTGAGGAGATATATCTGATGACTGCTGTCATTTAATTGCTGTGTGCTGCAGAGCCCAGACTCTTTATTCAGAAGCTAGAAAAATTGATGGTGAGGGAGGATTCCATTTAGAATTCTGTTTGGAGGAGGGATTTACACTTCAGTGATAAAGTAAGCAGCCAGAAAAGGATACTGATCACCAGGTTGGGGAGTGGGGTGCAATTTAGGTAATTGCACGAGATGAGAGAAGACCTCTACCATGGTAAAGAGAGGATTCATTTGCTTGAAATATATTTTTGTATGGAGAACAATGATAACAGCCTCATCAGACTTCTACATTGTTAATCCACTGGAAAGGTGACCTGGTGACACAATTGTTAGACAAAGCATGGCTGCTAAGCAAAAAGAGAAAAGACTTGATGTTCTGCTCCTTTCAAGAGTGCCGCAATTAATTGGACCTGGTGTGGGGTGGGGGTGAGGGCCCAAACAAGGCAGAGAGAAGGGCCTCTGGGGAATTTCTCCTGGTAGGAAGACTGTGGCATTCATGTACTCATGTCAATTTCATGATAGGGAGTATATGGAGTTGAATCTATCTAGTCAATCTCCAAACAGCCAATGAGACCTCTGTGTGGGCATGGTTTTCTCTGAGAATTCTGGGAAATCTCACGGTTTTTCTCCTGTGGAAGTGAGAGACTATCGACTCAATTCCTTGGAGGTACTCTTCTGACAAGACAGAAGGCTGATTCCCTCTGAGCTGTCCTGGAGGAGAAACCACATGGACCTACCCTGATGGAACCAGACCCTTGAAGCCAGGAAAGCTACATGGCGACTCCTGCCAGGGCAGAGATGCTTCTACCACCACTGGATACAAGACTCTGCTCCCAGTGGCCTCTGATTGTCCCGCATTATCGCATGTGCTTTGTGAGTCTGAAGAGGACTTATGGATTGGTACTGGACAAAGGGGCTAATATATTACTTATAGGCTTGGACTGGACTGGATTGGGATGCTTTCTCAATGTTCCATTCCTCTTATATATAAATCTCTTCCTTATATACATATGCATGTTTATGAATTTGTTTGTCTAGTCTACCCGGACTAACACAAAGACCTTGTCTTAAAACTCCTCCCCGGAGGGGGAACGGGAGGGGACCCACTAGGGGCACTGTGCCCAACAGACCCCCACCTGCCTGCTCTTCCTGAGCCTCAGCGCCAGAGACAGAGTTCACAGAGGGTGGGGCCAGCCTCAGGGAGCAAAATTGGACGCCCTTGTTGAGATCCTAAGGAATGGCAATCCCAATGCCATTTCTGTTCCATTGCCTCAGTACAACCAGCTGGGAAAGGGGCCGGGGAAGAGCAGAGCAGGTTGGATCCGAAAGCTGTGGGGGTCCGCAACTAGGAAGCTCCACCCCCACTCCTTGTTTAATGCCCAAATCATCTCCCTTATCCTGAGATGGGGTTTCATGGGAGGAAGCGCTGAAGGGCCTGTGCCTTGTCCGTGGCACCAGCAGCAGCACGGCCCTTTGATCTGTCATCCAGTTTCCGGGGGAAGAATGTGCAGGGCAGCCCCTCCCCTAGGGGACGCTCACGCTGACTCTTTGTTGAAGAAAAACAGACCGCCCTCGCGATTCATGTACTGTATGACGGAGAGAGAGAAAAAACAAACTAATGGTCCCCCAGACTGTATGTCTTGTACTTTGTAAAATGATGATTAAGAAAAGAAAAAAGGAAAAGAATCCTATGGCTTATCGTGTGTCAGCATCAACCGTTTTTATTTTTAATTTTCTATGTTAATTAGGTGAAAGATTGTCTTTTATTTCTTTGTTTTTATTCAAAGTGGTCAAGTGTTATTACATCTATGATTTTAATTGCTTCCCAGGGAAAAATGTAGACATGAAAGGCTTTATGGTAGGATTCCTAATGAAGTTACAGACCTTAATGGGTTAATTACACATGTGTGATGGATATAAAGAAAGTGATCATCACTCTGGTTGCCAGATGAATCTTTTTCTAGGCACTAGTTAGTCTACTGCTTTCTTCTGTTTACCTTCCTTTACTCAAGGTTTTACCCCTGTAAAATGCGTAATATAACATAACTTCTTGGGGTTATTAGACTACAATAAATACATCTATAATTCACTCACAAAAATGTCTGGTACACATTTCTTGTTCTTACAGTCACAAGGGTTTATTAACTGTCTACTGGAGTTCTCAGTAGTATTGTAAGCACTAAATAATACCAGGCATTTGCTACTTGGCCCTTAAATTCTAATGGGGAAAGGAAATTAAAAAATAAATTAAAAAGTAAATCATTTTTTGTGCTAGAGAAAAATATAATAGGGTGCAGTAGATATAGAGGATGCCTGTGTGGGTGACTGAAGGTGCAATGGTTAAGCACTCAACTATTAGCTAAAAAGATGCCAATGCCAACATACCTAGCAACTTTGTGAGAGGAACATCTGGTAGCAAAATCTAGAAGGATTACAGTTTAGAAAACCATACAGAGACGTTTTACTCTATCACATGGGGTAATTCTCTGTCACACATCAGCTCACTGTACTCACCACCACCACTAGCAATATAGTGGGGAGAGGAAATGCTAATTTTGATATAGTTGCCATAGAGTTAATTGAGTAGCGATCTTAATATGATTTCAGGTAAGACAAAGAGCGTATGTAAATTCCTTGGGCAGAGAGCATGCTTGCAGTGTTGGAACATGTGGGCCAGGTCTCTGTGGTGAAACTCTGCCACTAAGGGGAAGGGTAATGGGAGATGAAGTCAGGGAAGAAGATTGGAATCAGCAACTAGTAGACCGGGCAGCGGCTCATCAGTTAAAGGAAAGAGCCAAGGAAGGATTTTGAAAAACAGCGGCAAAAATTGAACTCACGTTTCCAAGTGTTCATTCGGCTTGCACTTTGAGAAGACACTGTAGGCGACAAAGGTGAATGTCGTCCGGATCAAGGATGAGATGAGAGATGATGGTGGATTGGACTAGGTGGTTTCAGTGGATATAAGGAGTTGACTACTCGATGTATTCAGAAGCACATGCAGGAGTGAGATGTGAAAACACCCCCCGAAAACGTGGTTGCTATAACCACTAAGATAAGCAGGCTAGAAAAAACTATGTGTTGTTGGTTATGGGTAGGATAAGAGTTCAGTTTGATACAAGTTAAGTTTGAGATGCCCATTTCTCATTTATTTACTCATTGTTATATATGCATATAATGATCTGAAGTCCTGTTTACTCATGCATCTGATAGTTTATATTGATGTTATTTGGGCTTTAGGTGACTTGGGCTTTCTCATAATATAGTGCCTGGTTTGATGGACACGCATAACAAGAAAGAACAGGGAAAGTTATATGTTTCTTCTGATAATCTACCCTTAGAAGTCTACAATTGTCAGTTAAATCACATTGATTGCAGAAGGAAAACTAAAAGCCCATTCAAGTCCAAGAAGAGTATAAATAGATACCACCTCTGAATGGGGAGTTGGAGCAGATGAGAAACATGGTGGGAAAGTTCTAGAAGAATATGTGGGGTTGCAAACATTGATGTTTCTAATTTTGGATACTATAATTAATCAAAACATTCAAGTAGAGATGGTGAGTAAATAAATGGTTGAATTCATGAGCCTAGATTCAAAATATAGTTGTAGCAAGATGTATAATATAGAAATCATTGAAGTAATAGACCAGGGGAGCTCAAAAAGGTGATCCATATCTCCTAGTTGATCAGTGCAAATGTAGTGTGCATAGATCAGATGACATTAAAAATAGACATAAGTCTATCATCAATCTCATCACTTAATTGATATACAGCACAGTCAATCAGATGCAATCTTAGGTGTCAAACGCATGCACAATAGACTGTGCTAAGTGCAGCAAAACTGAAAAGCGAAGTTACTGCCAATTTTTAGGCCCTTTCCCCCCTCTTAAACATAAGAATAGGAATTAAAATGAGTGGGGGAACTGGACCAAATGTGAAGACAAAGGCATATCACTTTCATATGGAACAGGAGATTTTGACACTACAAGCTGATAGTCAGCTGAAGTCCACAGTGCACAAACAGTTCTGAAAATTACTCACAGAGGGAAAGTACCCAAACATGAGAAAATGTGCTACCTCCTTGACTGCATTATTTGGCCCTAATTATTTATGTGACTCAACCTTTTCCCACATAAAGATCACTAAGTCCCAGTAACGTTCCACCATGACTGATGATCATTTGGAAGTGTTCTTCAGACTAGCTGTCAGAAGCTACTGTCTGGAGTATGCATACTTGGCTCCATCTATTCAGTTCAAGTCAGAGTAAACTCAGATAATGACCAAAATGTATATAATTAATTGTGTTGTACATAATGGACTCATGCGGCTATGTCAGGTACATAAACATACATTGTACATATAACGAATTCTCACTGCATTTCTGAATAAATGTAATAAATAATAAAAATAAATATATGTTTTGCATTTGTGTAGTTGGTAGATCATTTTGACTTGATCATTTCATAAGTAGATCACATGCTGAAAAAGTGTAAGCACCCCTGTGATAGACATTTAAGAAACCAGAACTCATTAAAATGCTCTAAAATTAATATGGATAAGAAGAGCAAGTCTAATGTGCTCTAACACATAGACTTGAAGAGATAAACAGAAAGCAGCAAGAATAAGCATCTATGAGTGCAATTGAAGGAAATGTAATGGGAAACCAAACAAAGAAACTATTTGGAGCAGAAATGGCTAACCATATAAAATACAGATAATGAGTTAAATCAGGTAAGACTGGAGCAATGACCATTGGCCTCAGAAAGAAGACAATTATTTATTACCTTCATAAGCACTGTTTTGATGGAATGTTAGCAGCTAGAGTTTGATTTTAATCAGTCAACAAACAATTTGGAAATGGAGAATGAAGACAAATATTTTGAGTAGACATATCTTAGAATTACCTTTATGGTTTGCATAATTTAAGGCACCCCAGTTGGATAAGTTTTGATCTGCTAACTACAAAGTTGATAGTTCAAATCCATCAACAGGTCCCAGGGACAAAGATATGGCTATCTGCTACTGAAAAACTTTCCAGCCTTGGAAACATTGTAAGGGTAGCTATAAGTCAGATTCAGCTCAATTGGCAGTGTGATTATCAAAAGACTGACATTGTTTATTTTTTTCTGTACTCTTTATGGCTGCCAGAAAAAAATAGCTCAAATTTGATCATTTTAAAACAGTAATTTATTATGTCACTGTTCTAGAGGCTGGAAGTCTCAGATCAGGGTTTTGATTGGACCACTCATCCTCAGCCGTCCCTTGGCTGGAGAGAGTGCAAAATCATTCTATTGACTCCATGTTCATACCGTCTTCTCTCTTATGCCTCTGCCTCTATTTCAAGTCCCCTCTTGCCTTTCTCTTAAATGTACCAGTTTATAGAATAAAAGTCCAGTAGAGATCCAATATGATCTCATTTCTAGATACTGAATTTAGTGATGCTACATTGTCAGGGAACTGCCAGAAATTCAGGCTGGATTTAGAAGTGGCAATGGAACAAGGATATCATTACTGTAGTCAGATGGATATTGGCACAAAGCAGAGAATGCCAGAAAGATATATACTTACTTTTGTTTCATGAGTGGGTCATAATGAACCATGGCTATCCCTTAGAAGAGTGGTTCTCAATCTTCCTAATGCTGTGAACTTTTCATATAGTTCCTCATGTTGTGATGACCCCCCAAGTATAAAATTATTTCGGTTGCTAGTTCATCACTGTCATTTTGCTACTGTTATGAATCAGGTGCTGCTGTGAAAGGGTCATTTGACCCCCAAAGGGGTCGCGACCCACAGGTTGGGAACCATTGCCTTAGAATAATGGTAATGGTGGAACTCTTCATTGTGCTCCTTTAGAACTTGCATAGGGATTTAGGCAGTTGTGTGAACAGAAAGGGAAGACTACAAGGCTTAATTAGGAAAGGTGTGCATTAAGTTTGCAGCTTCTCACCATACCTGTTCAATCTATATGCTAAGCAAGTAAACACAGAAACTGAATGATATGAAGAAGAGTGTGGTCATCAGGATTGGAGGAAGTCTTATTAACAATCTACCATATGCAAATGACACAATCTTGCTTGGTGACAGTGAGAAGGAATTGAAGCACTTGCTTGTGAAGATAAAGAAGTGTAACCTTCAGTATGGATTACAACTCAGCGTAAGAGAGACAGAAACTACAACATAACCAATAGGTATCATTATATTAAATGGACAAAAGATTCATGTTGTCAAGATTTTTCTCTTGCTTGGAACCACAACCAATGCTTATGGAAGATGCAGTCAAAAGAGGACAAGATGTATTGCATTCATTAAATCTGCTGCACAAGACATCCTTAATGTATTGAAAGCGAGGCTGTTACTTTGAAGATTAAGGTTCACCTGACCCAAGTCATGGTATTCTCTATTGCATCATGTACATGAGAAAGTTGGAGACTGAATAAGGAAGATCAGGAGAATGATATTGATATTAATATGGACTGCTAATGGACAAACTGATCTGTGTTGGAAGAAGTAAAGCCATAATGCTCATTAGAGGAAAGGATGGTAAGACTTTGTCTTACATACTTTGGGCATATTGTCAGGAAAGACCATTCCCTAGGGAAGGAAACCATGCTTGATCAAGTGGAGAGCCAGCTAAATAAAGGAATCCCTCAGTGACACAGTTTGACTCAATGCCTGCTTCATCATTTTTGGTAGAGTGAAGGGGCAGCAAAAAGGAGGAAGGCTCTCATAGAGATGGATTGATACAGGAGCTGCATCAATGGGCTCAGGCAAAAGTACAATTATGAGGTTGGTGTGGGACTGTGCATACAGCTTCTGTTTTTCCTAGAGTCACTATGCGTCATAGCCGACCGGATGCCACCAAAGAACAACCACTGCTGCTTGTTGGTCAGTAGGTCATGCTGTGGTGACTTGAATATTACAGTGGTGCTGAAAGCTATGTCATAGGCATTTCCAAGGCAGGGACTCAAAATAAGCTTTCTCACGTATTGAGGATCATGGATGTCAGTTCAAGGACCAAAATATGTCTGGCCCAAGTCACGGTATTTTCAATTGCCTCACATGGAATAAGGGAGGCTAAAGAATAATGAATGTGTTTGGGTTGCGGTGCTGGGAAGTATATTGAAAATACCATGGGCTACCAGAGGAACAAACACATCTGTCTTGAAAGAAGTACACCCAGAAGGTTCCTTAAAAGTGAAGGTGGATAGGGTTTGTCATAAGCATTGTTGACATGTTGGCAAGGACTAATAACTAAAGAAGGGGATCATTCTTGGTAAAATAAAAGCAAGTAAAAAACCAAGCTCACTGCCATTGAGTCAACTTCACTGCATAGCAACCCTACAGGATAAGACTGTAATTCTTCACTGGACTAGGAAGCCACATCTTTTCCCACAGAAAAGCTGGTGGATTTAAACCATAAACTTCTTTGTTAGCTCAATATATAACTCAGTATACAATGAGGAGTCCTCCTTGTAAAGTGAAGGGTAAAGTAAAATAATTATGACCTGAAGGAGATGGATTTACACAGAGGCTGCAATGGAGTCTTGGACCATGGAGTGTTTTGTTCTATTGTACATTGGGTCCAATTTTGACTCTCTTTATCACATTATTTTCTTCCATTGCTAGCTTACCTATGACCATGTTCTAAGGAACTTTGTGTTTATAATGGACCCAGGTAATTATCCAAGATGATTTTCCCATTGTATGATACTTATTTTATTCACGTCACAAAGTTTTCTTTTGTCATGCTAGGCAATATCAGGTGCCAGAGATTAGGACCTAAATATCTTGGACTGGGGTAAGTGTTATTCTGCCTACTTATCAACCTGAAAAGAGAAAATGCAGATTGAGAATTGTCTTTAATATTTTAAATAGTTTTTCCCATCTCTATGTGGATTGAAAATGGTCTTTCTTATTTGAAACAGTTTTTCTCCCTCTATGTAATGTATGATTTTCAAATATTCTACTTTTTCTCTAGTTATTTTTCTCCTGAAAGAAGTATAAATCATCCTATGTCATCAGTTTTTTTTCTATATTATGAGAACAAAAATGTAATGGGTGCAAAATGTTTAAAAGACAAGCACATAGTGACATGTTCTTAGAAACCTATTTGTCCTCATCTATGCGGGGAAAGAGATGGTAGGAAGCTGAGTGTATACCAGGTGCAAAGACAGTAGAAACACATGTTTTGTTTGACTCAAACATGACTGCTCTGCAGGTGTGAACACTGGAAAGCCTTGCTTTCCTGACATGAGCTGGAGGTCAATGTTAATAACAGCAATATCACAGGCTACTGCAGCCATCTTTCAGAACCTGTGGAGGCAACTCAATTTAATAGGATGCATTGCAGAAGTCAATGAGAATAATGGCATGGTGTGAAGGGCCGTATTGAATTCTGCCTCCTATAAGATGTAAAATTAATATGTCAAATTTTACACTTAGTGGTATGTAGCACAATTTTATGGAGACCTGGTAACAATATGATTCAGCACTTGATAGCTAGCAGAAAGGTCAGCATTTTGCAATCACTGTTTTCTAAGGGAGAAAAGACCTGATGTACTCTTATTGAGCTTGTATAAACACTCACTGCTATTGAGTCAATTCGGACTCATCGTGACCCTATAGGACAGGGTAGAACTACACTTGTGGGTTTCCAGGACAATAACTCTTTACAGCAGTAGAGAACCCGATCTGTCTCCCTAGGGATTGCTGGCAGTTTCAAAGTTCTGACCTTGTGGTTAGCAACCCAACACATAACTTGTATACCAGCCTGGCTCCTGGAATATACCCAAACAAAGTGACATACAATCTAGGAAACCTTAGTGGTCAGTTCTACTTTGTGTCCCATAGAATTGTTCTGTGTTAGAATCAACAAAATGCCGCACAACCTGGAAGCTAGCTGAGCCCAGAATGTGATGGATCAATGGGAAACTGAAATCCCACCCCAAATGTAACATAATACCTTATGTAGATACATCATAGACTTGCAAATGAAGATGTCACAGGCCTCGGCTAAGCTTCATTTTTTTATATTCTGAGAAGAAGGAGGAATAAACAAAGCACCAATCTGACTCTCTTCCACACATATAAGGAAATGGTGTTCAGCATGGAGGTACCTAAAATCAGGTAACTGAGGAAAGCATTAGGAAACTGCAGACAGGTAAATAATATCAAATTCTTTTCTTATGGCCATCAGGCTGCTTCTCCTCTTGTGTTTGTCCCTTTACCAGTCAATATAGACCACTACTGTGAATTGAGGCCTAGCGGTGCCCTGGAAAATAATCTTCTCCTAATCACCATCATCCCTACCTGGATAACATGACATGATTCCAAGTTTTGTGTCAAATTGGCTGGGTCCAAATTCTCAGTGGTTCGGCAGTTAGCACCTCTTAGTCCCCTAAGAGTTGACCTAACACAATGCAATCATGGAATATCAAAGTTCCACAATGGAATACAATTACAAGACAAGGCAACACACCTCCTCTTACTCAGGTCCCAGCCCTGATTCAGTTATTTTCTCAAGTGTGTAACTGCTTCTAATCGAAGTAAACACTGTAGAAGTTTTTTCGGTTCCCTAGTTACACACTGGTCTGTGATCCAAAAGGTGAGCAGTTCAAAACCATCAGGAGAAAGGCAGGACTTTATACTCTTTTAAAGAGTTAGCCTTGGAAACTCAAAGGGAAGCTCCATCCTGTCCTATGGGGTCACTATAAATTGTCATCAACCAGATGGCAGCAAGTGAGTGAGTGAGTGAGTGGAAATTTTGCTTTTTGTAGGTCTAGATCCTGTGTATGGATTAGAGGCCTCAGGTCTTTGGACTTCAGCTACTGCCCTACCATATTGTGTGCCAATACTGGGGGTCATCAGAGCCTACTCCTGAAGCCATACCCTGGCCTGTTGACCTTGGATTCATTTGCCTTTGTTGTCACCACCCTTCTCCCTCCTGCCACTCTTAGTTAGGGTAGTTAACACCTCTGAAGAGAAATCAAGAACAACTGCCAGCCTATCATCTGACGAATAGACTTGTAACCTCCTCATTTTTGGACTAGCTCACTTCTCCAACTGCATGAGCGATATTCTTGCTAGAACATGTTTTGTGTAGTATATACATAGATAAGCCTCATTAGTTTTACTTCTCTAGTGAACCCAACCTAAGACAACAAGCATCTGCCCTAAAAGCAAAAAGTCTCATGTCCATATCCCCTAAGTTGCAAGCCAACACAGATTGCCATAGGAGACCCGTGAAGTGCATCAAAGCTGTCTAAATCCCCATAGTTCAGGCCTCTCAAAACAGAAATACCTACTTAGAGGTCAGTTCTGTTCTGCCTGTTTATCTTTCAAAGGTATTGGAAAAAAAAACTAAGGCATCTATGTACCGAAGAGGCAGACATCCTTAGTGGAGGCATCCCAGGAGGCTCTCATAGCAATAGGGCAGACCTCCCTGGAGGGTCATTTGGGTCATTCATGATCCTTCCTGGATCTTGACACTATCCCTTTGAGCCTGTTTCAAACCTGCAGAAGGGTCCTGTGCCCTGTCTGCCTTCTTGTGCACCTCATAGCTCTGACCTTTGAAAATAACACAACAGATGTCTCTGTGGGTCATTTAGGTGTCATCTTCCCCACTTTAAGTCGGTGGTGAGGATGGCTGACTGAGCCTGTTGTCCGTTAGGAAGCAAAACTGTTGAGTAGAGGCAGAATTCACAGCCAAGGATCTACTAAGGCAAAGCATGAGAGCAACAAATAAGACCTCCATACGCATCTCACCACGTGGTAACACTCTCTCTCATACATGATAATTGTTCACTGGCCTACTTCTAGTGGTATTCAACTATCATCACCATGCTGTTGTGCACAGCCACAAAAGGCCTCCACAGCAGAGTAATCTCCCACAGTCAGCACTCCACCCGCCTCCCTGTGCACTCTACAGCTCAGGTCTCTGCTTTCAACAAGACAGGGATTAATGTTTGCAATGGCACTTACCGTTGATGTGTTTAACAATTATATTCCTCTAGGTGTCTCTTCCTATAACCATCATTTTTGCCAACCTCTCACTTATTGGATATTGCTTTCCCATCCACCGAGTTCACATGTCATTACCCCCATTTAGTAATTAGCCATGTGTTTCCCTTATACCTCTGCAAGCTCTCAAAGAATGTTTCTTTTCATATGACATTTAACACTAGTGATCTCATTCTATTTCTGTCCTTTTGTAATGAACTAATTTCATTCAGTGTAATACCGTCCTCCCGTTTCATCTATATTGTTTTATTTTGGTAAACTGAGGGACTGGATAAGAAGGTAAAGCAGCTAAATCATTCTTTCTCATTAATTATGGGTTTGAAAAGCTTACTCTGATGGGGGAAGATTCTCATAGTTATGAGATATAAATAAGTCAATATATACTCTCATGACTGGACATAACCCCTCCAATAAATGCCCCATAAAGAACTGCCATGGAGGAACTACCATGTAAGAGGAATCCATTCTGTGTCCAGTTACTTCACATTATCTAAATATTATCTGCAGATAAAAGCTATCAGGTTTTAAACCCAACTCACCGTAAATGTAGCAGCCCCCTGGGAAGGAGTAAAGGGGGTTGACGTGAACTAGTCAAGGCACTGACTCACCTCATTGCTTGTTCATTATGTTACTTGCTTATGATATTGCCTAGTTAGTGTGTAATATGTTAGCTGAATAGCGTGCATGACTTATGTAAGCTCCGTTATATATACCCTTTGGAAAATACATTCTTTCTCTCAGCCCTGGTATCAAACCAGAAGGCCCTGTGCCCCACAATCTATCTGTCTGTCTTTAATATTTTCCACAATTACAAAGTCACTCCTAAGCAGTCATCTGAATTTTGGGAGCTACCTCACCTTGACATCTTATGATGTATTTCACATATTTCTTGTTATTCCTTGAGGTTTAGTAGTAGTTCATTGTACTTATGTGCAATAGTTTATCTACCCATTCTCCAATTGTCCACCCAAACAATCTGTGTTTCTGTGGTGGTTATGGGAACATTTAGATGACTTACATTCTGACTCCACTGTAGGCAACTTGCTGTAGCAATTCACATTAGTCCAGCAGCTAGCAGTTACATTATGTCTTACTTCCATTTTCACACACAAAAAATTAGAATACCTGCTTATATTGATGCAAGGAAAAATAACCCTCTCTCATTCTTCAGATCTCTGTATCCTCATACCCTAGAGATGGCTCAAGAAGAGCTTAAGATGGGTGAGTTGTTGTTCCCATACCTGGCCGCCCCCACACAGGCCACGTGATCAACATGCAGCATGAACCCCACATATCTGACCACATCCTGCCTGACCACATCAGCCCAACCACATCATCTGGTCCATCTTCAACATACTCTTCATCTGCTGCTGCTTGGGCTTCATGGTCTATACCTATTCTGTGAAGTCCAGGGACTACAAAGTGATGGGAGATGTGACTGGGGCCCAAAGCCATGCATCCACTGCCAAGTTCCTGAATATCTTCTCTACAGTCTTCGGTCTCCGGGGAATACGCATTTTCTTCATTCTTTTTGCCATGGGCACAGTGATTAGCTTCTGAGCCCTGTCACAGATGGTGGGCTAGTGAGGCCACTAGCCAACTGCACCATGCTGTGTCCTGAACCCTCCAGGCCAGCCCTGCTGGATGACCTGGACTCTGACCCCTGGCCTGCCTGAAGTCGTCCCTGTCCACTGCCATTCGTGCCTATATCTCCATCTATCAGCAAGCTCAATAAAGCATTCAGGTGTAAAATGGTGCTGCGAAAAAATCAAATAAAAAACACAAATTATCTAAGAGAATCCACCATCAAATTCTGTGTATCCAAAAAAGAGGGCACCTAAATATTTAAACCAAACACTGAAAAAATGTAAGGGAGAAAATAGAAAGCATGGCAGTTATAGGTATCATTTTCAAATTTGGGCAGAGACCCTAACAAGGAGATCATCAAAGAAACAGAACCTGACTGACACTAGAAACCAACTAGATTTAAAAGACACATATAGAAAATTCTACTCCCAAACAGCAAAATCAATATTTTACTCCTGTGCACAGGGGTTATTCCATGGATAAACCACATATTTTGTCACAGAGCCAGACCTGATAAATTTATAAAGACTAATCACAAAATCACAAAGGGAGACTAGAAATCAACAACAGATAAAAAGAAACCTGGAAACTACCCAGACAAAAGCAAATTAAAGCATACATTATTTAAAGCACACACAAACTAATGGGTCAAGGGAAAAAAATAAAAATGGAAAACTCAGATTTCATAGTCAAATGGAACAGAAAGTACAACATACTAAAATATATGGTATATAAAGGCAACACTCAGAGGGAAACTTATCACAATAAATGCCTACATAAAAAAGGGGGACTATTTGGTGTTGAACTCTCACCTAATAACTTCAGGCTAAACTGAACCTAAACATAGCAAAGAGAGGAAATATACATGGATCTGAGAATAAATAAATTGAAAACAGAAAGGCAATAAACAGATCAATAAAACCACAAGTACTCAGAAAACATATAAAACATTGGCTATACTTTAGTTATACTGGCAAAAAATGGAGAGAAAAGATACAAGTAGCCAAAATAGAAAATGAAAGAGGGACCGCTACAATTGACCTGGTTGAAATAGAATAGCAGAATATTATTAATTATATGACAACAAACTGAATTACCTAGATAAAAAGTACAAACGCTCAGAGTCAAATAAACTATCAAAGCTGACTCAAGTAGGGAAATCAAACCAATAGATGAAGAAACGGAAACACAGAGAGAAATGAGTTCCCTGAAATCACACAGCTAGATCTTAGACTCTTGATACTTAGAATGAAATCACTCCCTTGTGACCTTGAGCATATTACTTTGTGTACTTGTGTACAAGCCGTGTTTTTCAACACAGTGTTAGGTAGCATTGATGGTAAAATAAGGTGCCTTGGCTGATATTTGGGTCAGCTTATACTTGTGTATATGTGGTACTTAACCTGATGCCACACAGTGGAGTTCTTGTCAGTTTGAGACTTTTAATATTGAAGGGTGGAGTTTAGCCTGTCAATCAGATGGCAACTTGATGACTTCATTTGGAGATGCTGAAGATCTTCATTCACTCCCGCTGAGCTACTCTTGTTGACAAGACATATTGAGCTACGTTGGAGACACAAGGGGAATTGCACCCGCACTGAGATGCTAAGTCGCCAGTGGATCCACAAAACTTTCCATCCACTTGCCTGTGATCTTCTTGCAGTCAGCGTAATTGCATGTGTTTCATGAGTTTATAGAGGAATTTATAGATTAGTATTGGACACATGAGCTTATATCGAATTTATGGATTGATCTGGACTATGCTGGGATGTCTCCTTAATATACCATTGCTCTTTCATATAAAGTACTCTCTTACACACACAGATTCACTCAAGAGAAAGTAGAAGGTTTCAATAAACCCATAACAAATGAATTAATCAAATTAGGGATCAAATGTTCCCCAAAACAATAAAGGCTTGCATTAGATAGCATCACTGGGGAATTTAAAAATATATTTAGAGAATAATTGGCACCAAGACATTTAAACTCTCTGAAAATATAGAGAAGGAAGGGGTATTCCCTAATATAACTTAATTCTGGTGCCAAACCAGAAAAAAACACAATTAAAAGTGTAGGCTAATGTATCTTATGAGTATAAATATAATATAAAATTCCTCAGCAAAATACTGGCAAATAGAATCCAATGTTGATTAAAGGAATTTCCCCCTGATGAATTCAGGGATGGCTCGACATTAGAAAATCAATCAACATAACAACATCATCAATAGCGAAAGGAAAATATATATCATTTGTCGGATGTAGATAAAATCAAAGACCTATCCTTGATGAACACCCTAAAAATTATTGCAATCAATCAATAGTGTCATTATAAATAAGCCAGGAGCTAGAATTTATTGAAAATATTGGTGTGTGTATGTGTGTGTGTACTTAATGGTATTTAATGCATACTGGAAAAAGTTCCAAGCATTTTACTTATTTCAATTAATTTAATCTTATGATGTGAGGTTTTTAAAAAATACTTACTTGATATAAAGATGAAGTAACTACTAATTGTTGATGCTAAATTTTTTTCAGTTGTATCTTATAATCAAGCTTCCTCCCAGTCCACCGACTGGTATTGAGTGGCCCAACTCAGTGATGAAACGTTCATCCTGGACTCCTTCTTGTTCAGGTCAGGGAACAGGGCCCTCCCTCAGAAAGTCTGGTTCAGAAGGTCTAGATTGCGGCCTGGGAATCTGTAGGTTTATTTCCAAGCTCCACTTGGAGATTGTGATGCCCTTCGGGATGCAGTCTTCACCATTCTGTTGGAGGACAGTCAGAGGCCCAAAGAAGATGAACCGAGGCAGGCACTCACCCTGAGCAGAAAAAACACAGATGATGCCAACAATTCACTCCTCTATAGCAAGGGCATTTTAAGCAAACTTTTTAAACATTTGAAAGTGGATGTAAAGGTTCCTTGCTGAACAAAGGAGCGCACATTGAAATCAATAGGACCAACGTCGGCCTCATGGAGTCTTGGCCTAATCCCATCCCCACCTTGGCCTTGGCGCCAATAAAACATTATTTCTAAAAACAGACAGGCTACTTGCAACCTGTAGTGGGCGGGTATTTCAATTGCATCAAAATAGTATTTATCTATTTTAGTACGCCAGTCTTGGTTGCTCATAGTAATTTTCAATAAAAGGAACAAGTGGCTGATTATCAGGTTGGGGCAAGTACTATATAGGACATTGGGACAAGATATAGAGAAGAGGGACTTTTTGATCCTAAAATTTTAACCAATTCATAATCTGTATATATATATATATACACACATATATAATCCACTACATTATACAGATTCTTTGCTTCATGGGTTTTACTTGGGTTTTTTGTTGAATTTAGGTTTATTTGTGTAAATTTGAAATATAAGAAAAATGTTGTAGTCAATTATCTCATTGGTGTTTGCATCATAATTTCACATCATATTGTGGGTGTGAAAAAATATTATCTGGCTTACAGTACATCCTAGGCAAATGGCTATTAGCTCATAACCAAAATAATTTGAGTTTACATATGCAGTTAGTTTTTTCTATTCACATTTTTTGTTATCCTCATAATCCCCTGTGAAGAATGCAGCATCCTAATTTTTAAAATGAGAAACTTAAGTTCCAAAAATTCCTGAGATTTTTCACAGTAATACCAAAATTAGTAATCTTATTATCTCAAGTGAAACTTTCTTATGTCTTCTCTGGAACAGTCTTATTCTTCTCTTTAGCATTATAATGAAAACTATAGCCCCAAAACGTTTGTGTATGTGTGTGTGTGTGTGTGTATGCTCAGGGAGGTGTCCAGTAAATTATTGTTAACCATAAATTTTTAAACATGGAGTACAACAGTCTTCTTTTCTCTAGTATGACCTGCTTGAACATGTTAATAGATAATATGAACTAGGTTTTTCCCTCAGAATCTGAATATTTGTCAAAGGTCTTTATGACAGATACATTGCACAAACTATGAATCTTAGAGATTTATACTAAACAGGGAATAAATAATAGGTGCTATAAAAATACTCAAACTCCAAACAAGTTAGAATCATAGATGGCATTTCCCTTCCCTTTAAGCCAATGGTGAATTCAGTGGACAGTTTGTCCCCATGTGAAACTCATGGCTCAGCCCTGAAGTAGTCATCTGTTTATAGTCACAAGAAAGGTGGTATGGTAGAACCTGTGTGTTTGGGTAGAGGATTTTAGAAACCAGTCATGGAAACGGTGTGCATCCCAAGCACACACAGTTTAATTGCTCTGAATTCTATCATATAGCCTCTCATGAACAAAGGAGGGGAAAGAGAATTATGGTTCTTATTGTTACCCCTGTGTTATGTTTAGTAGGTTTAGTCAAGCTGGGTCTAACTCATAATGACCTCGAATGAAACTACCCAATCTCGTGCCACTCTGGTGATTGTTTTTGA
Organism: Nesogale talazaci; assembly: GCA_004026705.1. NCBI lineage: Eukaryota > Metazoa > Chordata > Mammalia > Afrosoricida > Tenrecidae > Nesogale > Nesogale talazaci. Next base: position 395,079 of record PVJH01000042.1, on the reverse strand, counting down.
ATCCGTGCATGTAATCACTGGGTCTATTCGTCTCTTTTACACTGATCTTTTACTTTTGCTGAAACCTAAGTTGGGAGAAGAGACTCAGAGATCAAAATTTGACAAATATTTAACACTCTATACTATGAGGGGAATACGTCAAGGGTTTCTTATGTGCCAAATATATATCCTATATGCCCTTTCCAGATGATGGCAAATTCTCATTCATAAAATCTCACATGTGGAAATAAGAGCAGGCAGGCATGTGCAGCATGCAGCAATGAAATGATATCAGCAAGCAGTGCCATCACTCTGACTTACTATAGAAAACTCAGCTGTCTGGCATTTCTACCATTTATTTGAACGTGCCCTAAATCATTGTGATTGCTGTGGTCCTACTCCATCACCTTCAGCAGTGGCAGCCTTTATAAAGTTGGTTACACTCTACAAAGGACTTCACAGATTTGCTCTCACTTGAGCCTCCAACAATCTTCAAAACCAGGGCTGTGAGGGGGAACCCTGGTAATCGCCACATCATTTCTCCACAGAATCCGATTTCTATGTGAAATGTTAAAAATAAATTGCATTGAAGCTACAAAAAACAACCCCATCAGAGTCTGACCTGATGCACGTGATTCTTGTAAACAAAAGCAGGTCGTGTTCCGGTCACTCGGCGTTAGTTGGCATTGTTATTATGCGTTGTTTAAAACTTTTGCGGCTGGGCTCCAAGCATTTTGTTCTAACGTCCATAGTTTTTGTGACTTTTTGTACTGCTTTTAGATGAAATGCGTGGATCCTGAGAACAATATTTTTTAAACAATCATCAGGATAAGAAACTGGTTAACCGTGTGATCAATATTGCTGACGATAATGCAGTAAACCCTTAAACAAACAGTTAAGGAAATGTCAACAGCAGACCACATTAGACAGATTTTTTGAGAAAGCCAAGTCCTAGTGAAGATAAAGAGGTAAAGAAGAGGAAAATAACCTCCCAAACAGCAGCTACCAATTGACTTTATTCCAAGCAACGACTCTGTCTCCATACCTCCTCCCCACATCAGTGTCCGCAGATCCAGAGCCTCATCAATCTCAAGGTATGGGCCACACTGTAGTTGCTAAAAACGTTTTAAGTGTTGTGTTTCTTATTTAAGTTATATTATTTATCTCTAACTTACACCGAAATTCCTGTGTCATGTTTAGTATAAAAAGGCAAGGTGAGGGTTAAAACTTGGTGATTGAGAATGGATTCATTCGTTTTCAGTTATTTCTTATGGGGAAAATTGATTTGGGACTCGACTACATGTCATCCTGACACTCCTTCTAGAAAAGATTAACGTCATGGTCTGGGGTTCTACTGTACTTTACAAGAAACTAAAATGCTTAGAAGTTAATCAAGGCCCTTTAATTTGACTCTGCTAAGCTAAAACCAAGGCCTGGCCAGCTTGTAACTGACTACCACCTGAAGGGTTGATAAGGATTGAACACATTCAGTGACACAACATAAGAAATACTTATAACCTAGAGCAAAAAGTCTATCATTGTGGATGAGCGGAAATGTGCAGTGGAGACCCAAAGTCCATCTCTAGGCAATTGGATATCCCCTTACAGAAAAGTCACAGGGTGCAGTATAGCACTGATGAAACAACTTTCCTCTAGTTTTTTAATGCTTCCACTCCTACCTTTCTATTACTATGACCCCAAGTCTACCTTACAAATCCAAGTAGACCAGAGCATGTACACTGGTACAGATCAGAGCAGGAAACACAGGCGATCCAGGACAGATAAACCCCTCAGAAACCAGAGATACCTGGAGGAGAAGGGCAGGATGGGGGGAAGAGACAATCACAATGATCTGCATATAAACCTCGCCCAGGGGATGGACAACGGTGAAGGTGAAGGAAGACGTCAGTCAGTTTACAACATGAAAAAATATATATAAATTATGAAGGGTTCATGAGGAGGGGAGGAGGGAACTGAGCTGATACCAAGGGCTCAAAATAAAGAAAATGTTTTGAAAATGACGATGCTAACACATGTAGAAAGGTGCTTGATACAATGGATGGATGGATGAATGGATGGACTGTGGTAAGCACCGTGTGAGCAGCCACTAAAACTACTTAGAAAGAAAGCCAGAAAGATCTAGAGATGTTTCCATGGAGATTATTTATTTATTATTTTTTATTCTGTCACACATGGATGCCATAAGTTGGTATGGAACCGTCAGCAGTGAGTTTGTTTTGTTTTCTGTAGGATCTACTCAAACTGCAGCTAGAATGTGCACACTTATTGACTCCTACCTAGCATTGACTTTTTGTTATGCTGACTCACCTCTCATATTGGACAGGGCAGAACAGCCCCTGGGGTTTCTGAGACTGCAAATCTTTTAAGAGGAGCCAAAACCCTCCTGAGCAGAGCAGCTCTTCATTTCAGACTACTGATGTTGGGATTAGCAATCCTACCAGGAACCCACCACACCATCAGGGGCCCAAGATTACTCTAGCAGATTTAAACCCAAAGAAAATCCTAGCATCTATATACTGAAATCGTTTTAAACATTTTATATACAGGCATCAGGCATTCACTCAAAAGTTCTGTCAGTCAATAAGTTTTTACTGACTGCCCACACGTGGGAATAACACTGCTATTCAATGTCCTTGAAAAGAATTTATATCTTGTGACGTGTTTGAAAATTGACTTTCAATGGGGGTAAAACTTTTGCCTTACATTTCAGCAGCATATCGATCTGAGAGCAAAATCTTTTGGATAATTTCAATAGAGCAAGATTTTACATGGTCTTTAAGTCAGTCTCAATTTTCCTGTGGCCTTCAAATATGAGATGGGACAGTAAAATAAAAATCAATTAATGTGGATGAAAACGGAATGGGGGAGAGGGAGGGTAGAGACATCCGACTTTCTGTGGCTTCCGTTTTAGTAGGGAGAAGGAGAGTCCAACCACACCAAGCTAAGTCCAATGGCCCCAAGAATGCAGCCCATCATACCTCCACCCTCTCTCACCCTGTCCGTGTTTCCCCCTGGTCTGATACATCCTATTGCTGTCTGGCACACTAATTGGCTGTGTTTGACCATCCACTTCAGGGGCCTCACAAAACTCATGGGCCTCACAATTGGGAATGTTTGTTCAGGAAGTTAGTGGGTTACCAAGAGTAAGGATCCAGAACCATGAAGAAGACGGTCTTTTTCTCCATAGCTGCACCTCCCCGCAGCCTGCATGCGACCCCTTAGAATCCACCTTGTCTCGGGTGAAGGAAATCCACCCCTCTGCTCCAAAGGTCTCAGCACCGCTCCTTTGTTCTGCCACAGGGCATTAGCGCTGTTGCCTCTGTGCCTTCACTTCTTCCGACAGGGATCATCCAGCTAGTCCACTGGAGACTTTCCTTTTGTGAAACTTGCAGAATACCTCCCATCCTGATTCCGAGATTCCTCAATGATTCCCAGAGAAATAGTGAAACTGACCAATCCCTGAGTTAGAGAAGATGCCACCATATTTGCATGTTGTCCCGAGTCACTGGATGGGAGTACCACAGACTGTGGCTGAAAGAGTTATACCAAACCATTTAACTCCACTACAGTGTGTTGGGGGATGGGGGTGAAGGGTTTTCACTGTTCACACAAGGAATCAGTTTCCTCCCAGTTTGATAGGATGAGCATCCATCTGCTGAGAACAGAGAGTAGGAAAGAGTGAGGCAACAGCAGCTCCAGAGGGTGGTGTTTCTGGGTTGTGGGTATAGCCATTGGAATGGATATGACTCCAGGTCAGAGATGAGGTGGCACTCCAGTGTCTCCACGTGTAGAACTTGACTATAAGACAACCCTTTAGGAAGTGAACTCAAAATTTGCATTTGGTGGGTAGAACTAAATCTCTACAGGAAAAAAAAAGTTGATTCTACACTTACAAGATTTCACTGTCTTCCATCAGGAGGAACGCACATCAGCCATAAAATGAAATAAGGACATGTGCCAGATAAATGCTAAACACATTATCTTCATTAATTTAATTAGTCTGCCTGTGACAACTAGTGGAATCTGTGCCCCAGTAATCAAGAGAGAAGTGTCTGGATATCCATTCCTCATTATCCTCTTCCCAGAACCTTTATTGTTGTTATGATAGATAGATAGATAGATAGATAGATACACACATACATACATAGAAGATAGATAGATGATAGATGGATAGAGATATGTCATATCTACACTAATATTCTGTTCACTTCTGTCTAGTATGTTTATAAAGTCATCAGCTCCCCTTTGCCCCCTTTCCTCCCTTCTCCTCATGCAAAAGAAGGAAAATATTTTGAAATGGATGTGGTAACAAGTATACAATACTTCTCGATGTGACTAAACTATGGAATGTTATGATATCTGTAAGAGCTCCCAATAAAATGATTTTTAAAAATGGATATCATGTCCTAAAACCGATTTTGATGATAATTGTACGACAATCATTGCATGATATGTGAATTATGTGATAATATGATTGCAATATAGTTGAAAATAAAGAAAATAATTTTTGAGAGAGAAAGAAAAGAGCCTGGAATGGAGCACTTTTTTCGGACTCCTGAATCTCTGTTCATCTGAAGACAAAAATGTTCTGCTGTCAGCAAAGCAGAAGGGAAGTAGCAGAGGAACAGCATCAGCAGAAACAGGAGCCAGAACGTGATACTGAGCTTCTAGCCTGTAGATGATTAAGGCTGTATGCTTACTTGCGGAGTTGAGTGTCTCAAGGAACTTAATGGAAGAGGTAGGCTTGTTGCACTAGTGATCTAGTGTTGAGCCCTTGTAGACTGAGGCTTTTGGGCACTTATCAACAGTTCTGAAAAATCTGTATAACACTGCCCAAACAGGCCAAGCCCTAGAGAGGGCTGCATGTCGGTCTGGCAAAACCAGAGGCTGTCCAAATTGAAAAATTCGGAAATATCTGTCCCAGAATTGAAACCTGTTTCCTTCCCTAATAAGCCTTGGGGGTGGGGGATACTTACAGGTGCTTACAGATAAGGCAACTGAGATGTCTACAGAAAATGTAATACTCCCATAGTCACACAGCTACTAAACTATAGAGTTAGAACTCTGATTCAGGTTAATGTGGATCAAATTTCAGAACTGAACAGGAAGTCCAGTAGTTTGCCACTTTTTTGGTTATCAGAAACATTTACTGGTCTTAAAGATACAAATGCCTTGTTGCTGCCTCACAAGCATTAGATATACATTATAAGGATGTGATCTAAAATTTGTACTTAAAAACAAAGCAAAACAAAAACAAAAATACTTCTAGATGGTTTACTAAATTCACTAAACAACCACAAAAACTGTTTCTAAAGGAGAGTGTCTGTGGTTGGTAGAATTCTCAACTGATCTCCAGTCTTCCAGACCCCTCATGAACGTACTCTGTTGAATGATCTCTACTTAAGTGTGTGTAGGGCCTGTTAAGAAGATGGACTAATTGATCTCTTTAAGTTATGTTATTTGGTAAAGATGATAGGATAGTTGGTACCTTGATGATGTTCTATGTCAGGACCCAGGAATTAATTGGCATTTTTCTTTAGACCTCTCTTGGTCCTTTGGTTAGTGTGTGTGCTCCTTAAACAGTGCTGGTTTTGTGTGCTCACAGTCCAGGTTTCTGGTGTAGCCAGAGGAGCCCTGCACCTCTGTTTTCTTAATGACGAAAGATGTATCAAATGCCTACTACATAAGACATAATGCACTATTAGCGAGGAATATTGAAAGTACTGTGGACTGCCAAAAGAAATAAAAGATGTGTTTTGGAAGAAATGCTGCCAGAATGTTCCTTAGAGTCAAGGATTATGAGTCTCAGTCTCATGTCCTTTGGACATGTTGTCAGGAGGGAGCAGTGCCTGGAAAAGGACACCGTCATTGGTAGGCAGTAAGTGGGAAAAGGTGAAGATTCTTCACAAGATGAATTGACACAGTGCACTCAAGTCTAAGAACAATTGGGATGCTGGTGTAGGACTGGGCTTCTTTAAGTGAGAACCACCTTGACAGCACCTAACAACTTTAACACACAGGGACCCTGTTATTGTGCCGCAGGTGCTTCCATTGAAACCTCTACCTTAACAAGCTCCTCATGTAAGCTAGCGAAGCAATGGAACCCCTCAAAAATCAGAGTGGTGTGGTCGGTGGTGACAGGAACATGAACAAAAAGTCTCTTACATAAAACTCAGGAGAGTTGATAGCTCACAATGTCCAGCATCTGTGTCCTTTCTATTATGACAGAAAGCTTTGCAGTCCAGCATTCATGAGTTTGACAGACACTGTGTTTTATTTGGGATTTCCTGGCTGGGAAACTGATCTCAGTGAGCAGAATGTGCTGGGATTCCACTGCCATTTATTTTAATAGCTTGTGTAATGGAGGGATGCTGGGACAGATGTCCTCCATTTGTCCTCTACTGCAATCTCACTTGACGAGCTGCAGGAAGCAGCAGCACAATAGCTAATTTCTAGATAAGTATATCTTAGAACACGATCCCAAAATCAGCTGCAGGTTTGGACTGCCAGATTGAATTTTCTAAACATAATAGCTTAGTTGTAGCAGAAACACAGTAGATATTTCTTCTCTGATGCTTCCTATGCATGGATGCTATAGATGGGCAGTTAAAGGGATGGAGTCTGTTATTATCCTTGCCCTGCTAGCACAGATTTACCCCAGATTCACACCTCTCCCTGGGCTTGGTTACAGGGAAGTTTAAGAAATACTTCAGAGGGAAAGGAATGTGATTGTGTAAGAATAAATGGGACCTCTATTTTTTTCCCCAATTAGGGATTGGTGTCTAGTTCTTGAAAGTGAAAATTGAGGTTTGTGCCTTTTGCTAAGAAAATTCCATTGCTCTGCTGGACACTTCTACTTGAACCTCACGATGAGAGAGCACATGACCCATGTGAATTCTGTGCCAAGTTATGGATAAGCAGGGTGGAACTCAAGTAGACATACTTTCTGTTCTAATGGCACCTAGAATCTGGTGGAAATGTCAAAGAAATGCAAGCCAACTACCAAAAAAGTGAAAAAAAAACCCCAGCACATGTGCAGACATAGGTACAGTAGAAAAATAGCAAATACCTGGCACATTTGAAACCTGTGTTCTAGGTTAGTTTTGATTAATAGTTCATGAGAGAGATGTGATTAATGTCCATTGTGCTGATGAAGAAGTTGAGGTGAAGTTCATGGGGATGTACTGGCCTGTGACCGTGCATTTGACATTTAGTTCGCTGAAATCCCTTCTTCAACTTCAAGTGTAACACACACACACACACACACACACCCATTAATGCTCAAAGCAGACATTGGATCTGAAGAAAATAAGTTCTCTAGTGAGCATGGTCTCATGTGAGTGAAGATAATAAGCAGGGAGGAATAAACAACCCAAAAGAGAATCAAATTAAATGCTTATACTAAGAAGCATCCTTGAGAAGAAATGCAGGAATCCCCATGGTACTTTGGGTGAGGAACTGGACAGATATTACATGTTCAGTGGTTCAAAGTCACCATCCATCTGGTGGAAGAAAGAGAAAATTGCTCTGATGAAGATGTTCAGCCTCAGAACCCCTACATAGAGTCATTTGAAGTCAGTTTGCATTTGATGGCAGTGGACAGTTACAATCAAGAGGAGTGCCTGCATGATACAACTGTCTCCCACTTTCTACTGTTAGCTGAGACTGGCCCTTGGAGTCTACACAGTCTCTCTTCCCTTCCAAAGATTTCGCCATTCAACATTCAACGGATCACAGTTCCTCTCTGTAACATTTGTTATTACCAAATATCAGACTTGACAGCATGTGATGTATTCTTTCATTTGTGTTTTAATGTCTGCAGTCGACATTGAAAGGATGAGAGGATAAAGCAAGCCCCAGAATGCTGCCCACCTAGCCACCTGACTAGTAACATGGAGGACCTGATATAAATTTCACCACATCCTCCTATCTTCATTGTATATGCACATGTACAACTGGCTAAAAGGACTCCCTGTATTTAGTCATCAGGGCAGGAAATAGGCAAAAGACTGATAGAGATCAGCTTCATGGCCTCTGGGGAGTGGTGAGTGGCGAGTTTTCCCATTCTGCTCCCTTCTGCATAGGTGAAATCAACAAAAGAAAAGGTCTGTCACTCTTGTTTTTCCACAATGAGTGCTGCCATCTGGATTACTGGAGATCGGAATGCAGTCATGGAAGCAAGTTTGTGCCACTTCTGTTAAGCCTATTTAGTGACTCCTCTGTGCAGAAGGGTCAAGTGTCAAGGAACAAGGGCAGAACATCTTTTTCTATATTCCACCTCTCTTCTAGTTCCCATCTGGTGGGGATAGAGAGGAAAAAATATCATGGATACTGCGTGAGAAGACACCATTCAGCTGTCTGAGTAAGACTGAGGCTGATACCACTCTTCTTTTTGCACCTGGTTCAATGGCAAAAACAGGCTGCTGTAGATGCCTCCATCAATTGCATCTGCTGGACCAGAAATAATGCAAGAGAAAAGAACGAATGAACTTTGTAAGAGGGGGGGGTCTTCAAAAATGTCCATGAAATAAGGTTAATATATAAAGGAATGTCCCCACAAAATTTTGAACCCCCTGACATTTCCTGATTTTTGAAGTGGATGCAGGAGTCTCCAGATTTCTATCCACAAGAACTTAGAAAAGAACTGGCAGTGAGTTTATGTTGGCCTGTAGCTTCTCCCAATGGCCTTTGGTCTGTAGTTTCCTTATGGTTCGTTATATCATATATATGATTCTTTTCTGCATTAGATTAGCCTTCACAGGAAAAGGTAAGGGGATAGACACATGTGACCTTCCCTGGCTTTCCTGTTGTCGTGAAGAAGACATCAGACAATCCTCAATGGCCCCTCCTTCTTTACCTATTATGGCATCAATTATTTCTCCTACCCAATGCTATATCTTTGCTGAGTTCAATAATGTATTGCTAAACCACACAGAGCTCACAGACAGTACTCAAACATATGGCATAGGCATATGGCATATGAATAGGTTAGTACACATCAGGATCAGCAAACAGTAAATATATAGTCACTGGTCTTCTTAGCCATAGCCAATTCTCTTCAGTTCTGAGCTTCCTTGCCATATGGTAACCAAATATCTCTTTGGTTATCAGCCTCTCAGACACAGACATGTGATCATAGGGTCCATTTATGGTCTTAGTCTCTCATCCCTATGACCTCTTGTTATTTACTTCCATGGTCTAGGAAGCCAGTCCATGTATCCCTCTGCCCCACATTTCTATAGTCTCAGGCCAGATACGGTAAAAGTATGCCATAGCCTTTGAACTGCTCCTCGGAGTCACCGTTCCCCATCTGTGATGCATCTGGTTGTGGTAGCCCCTGCCAATTCAGACAAAGGTCTTAAAACTACACTTCCAAAGTCCTCTGTGTGTTTTCTATTTTCATGCTGCCTCACATATGGTTTCTCATTATAACCATGAGGGTAGTTATACACACCCTATTTGTAAAGTTCCACCCAGTTATTTAGTGAGAGTTACATAGCATTGGATAAGAGTACAACATTAACAAATTAATGTAAGCTATGACAAAATAATAATTTACAAATTATCAGGAGTTCATGAGGGAGGGGAGTTGGGGAGGAAGAGAAAAAATGAGAAGCTGATACCAAGGGTTTAAGTAGAAAACAAGTGATTTGAGAATGATGAGGGAAGCAAATGTACAAATGTGCTTGAAATAAAATGTATGTATGTATGTATTGTGATAAAATTTGTATGAGCCTCCAATAAAATGTTGAAAAAAAGAGAAATTCCACTCCATCATACCCTACAACTTCAAGAAAAACAATGATGGTCACTCAGAGAAGGAATACACTTTCCTTAATAGTGACATTGTAGATTTTGCTACAGGCAAAAAAAAAAAATGAAGCATGGTAGAAATATGCATTAGATAAAGTTCCAATGGAAAAGAGATGATTTACTTTTATTGGAGTAATTTCAATTATCCTAAAGGGACACTATATCTAAATATGGTTTTATGCAAACTGAGTGTTTAAGATACAGTCTTATAGAATTGCCTTGAGATTTAGAGTGACCTTTGGTTTTGGATACAAGTGATCAGAGATAGCTCTTTATAAAAGGAGGCTAAAGCTATTAATGCCCTAGCTAACTTTTAGTCTGGGATTCAGGTTTCCTGTTGGGAGCTCCAGTGGACTAATGCATCCGGAAGGCAGAATATCTGGGAACCTATCGATGCTTTCCATACATGCCAACCTTCTGGGGTAAAGAAACTGACAGAGAAAGACTGACTGACTCTAGAGAAGCAAGCAGGGAGTTATCTGGATTCCAATTTAAGCATTCCTATAAATGAAGAGAAAGTAACAGATTATTTATGTTAAAGAGACTTAAATCCTGTTTGTTACTTGCTATTATGATGCCTTTAACTTACTTTCAAGGCTTATCCTAGATAGTAGGCAAGCCATCAATAACAGTGACCAAACCAAAATAAAACAAAAGATTGGGGAGAAATAAGAAAAAAGAGGCATACATAAATTCCAGATCTGCCCACAGACTTTTATGTCTATCTTCTCACTGGTCCTGGAGAATTCCAGGAGTTGCCGCTCCTAGCCTGAAGTCTATTTTGGGGACTCTTCAGGGACTTTTTGTCTTTGCTTTGCTGATCTGCTATGTTCCCTTCTTGGTTCTACCTGCTGAGGGGGTTCAAACCAGGCTAAGTCCCCATCATGTGTCCCCAGTACTGCCCTCTTTTGCACTATGCTCCAGTGAGGGGACAGCATGCCTTGCGCTGTTGTGGGCCCTACAGTCCTCTCTGTGCCTTAGCAACTCCATGCAGGGACATTATACCATAGGTTTTGTATGCTGATATGGGGTCTAAACTGTCCCTTTGACTTTTAGTTTCTTGCTTTCTTTACTGCCTGCCCTTCTTTCCTGACTCTAGGTCTAGTGTTGTCCTCTGTAGCACATACTTCTAGTGAGGAGGGTCAGTTTGGAAAAATCAATGGGACTCTCAATTCTGCAGGGATTTAGTGGGAGAAGGAGGCAGGGGATTAAATGGTGATCACATGGCACCATAGGTGGGAACAAGGGAATTAAAATCAACAAGGAGGGCTTACAGATACAGGGGGTGTTGGGGCAAAAGCAATCAAGCTGAGAAGAATTGCAAAGAGGCAGAAGTAGGGTGAACCTCATGGCAGGGAAGGTCAAGGTAAAAGGAAACAAAGAAACTGTCTAGGAAGCAATGATGTGAATAGAGGTATAATTATAGGTGTGTACATATGCACATATGTTAATTCATAAAAACAGAGACATTGGCCTATGTACATCTATTTATATGGCAATACACTTGGGTAGTGGACTAAATTCTAGCTTCTGATTCTATTCCCATCCCCCTCTTAATGCAAGAGCATTTTGTACTACCAAACTGGTAATCTGTGATGCTCACTCTCCTGGTTCAATTGCTGAAGACAAATTGGGTACACAAGCAAATGTGGTGAAGAAAGTAGATAGTGTTCAGCTATCAAAAGATAAAACATCTGGAGTCTTAAAGGCCTGAATTTAAACAAGCAGCCTTATAGCAGAGAAACAATAAGCCCACATGGAAGAAGCACACCAGTCTGTGATCATGAGGTATCCATTGGATTGGGTAATGTGTACCAGGAGACCCCAAACAAATATCAACAACAAAAATATTGTTGAGAACGAGGGGCATCAGAGTAGAGAAAGTAGACAGTGTGACATCACCTCACAAAGGGGTCACGGAGAAATGATCAGTCAATCAAGGAACAGCATAGCACAGATGAAACACATAATATGCCTCTAGTTCTTTGAGGCTTCCTCACCTCACCATCGTGACCCCATGACCGCCTTTCACTTTGGGTTAGACTGGGGCATGTTCATGTGTGCAGTTACAGATAAGAGATAAGAGAATCACACTGACTCCAGGAAGCAGAATAGCAAGAAGGGTAGGGGGAAGGTGGGAGCAGAAGGGGAGGAAGGGGGAAGCTATCACAATGATTGACATATAACCACTGCCCCTCCCCAGAGGGATGAACAATTATAGGAGAAGAGAGACAGTGGTTGGTGTGTGATATGAAAATAATAATAATTTACAATGTATCAAGGGTTCATGAAAGAGGGGAAGGGAAAGAACAGAAGGTGATACCAAGAAGTCAATAGAAAGTAAATATCTAGACAATAATGATGGCAACATATGTACAAAAATGCTTGATACAATTGATGTATTGAGGCCTGTAAGAACTACAAGAGCCTCCAATAAGTGATCTTTTAATAATAATAAAAATTGCCATCAAAATGCCCTCCAATCTGTACATCAAAGCCTCTTACTCATTTAAGGTGAAGGTCAAATAATTCTAATCCCTAGAGTGACCATATAGGATAGAGGATAAATGCTTCTTAGGATTTCTGAGATGGTAAACCTTTATTAAAGCATACAGCCTCGGGCTTAACCCCCGGTGGCATAGTGGTTGAGTGCGGGACTGCGGCCCACGGGCTTGGCGGTTCAAATCCAGCATTGGCTCTCCAGGAGCAAGGCTGGATAGCTCCCATGGCCACCAGAGGGCAGTGAAGCCCCCACCCCCCAAAAAACATTCAGCCTTATCTTTCTCTGAAGGAGTTACTGGTGGATCTGGATCACCAACCTTGTGATTAGAGCCACCTGGATCTTATAGGGTTGCTATGAGTTAGAGTCAACTCATTAGCAGTAGGGGTTGAAATCCTAAACTTCACCCTAACTTGGACATTTTATGAAAATCACCCTCCCAAGCGAGACTCTTTCATTCTTTTGCTACCTCTAACTTAATTTCTTTTATTATAGTGATTTTGATCATGTCTTCTCACCCACTGCTCTGGGAGTCTCTGAGAAAAGAATCTACAGTAGATAAATCTCCATGTGTCCTCCATTGCTCACTCTAAAAAGAGTCTGGTGGTAGTGAGTTTGCAATGCCACCAATCTTCCTTAGTAGCTGATGCCCCACATTCAATGTCCTACAGGTATAGCGAACATTGTATAACACATGGTATAAATCATTCTTCCAATAACTAGCTCTGTGACAATGGGCAACTTTCTTAACTTACCTGAATCAAAGTTGCTTCATTTTTGTGAAACAAAACAAAATTAATGATGTGCTTCTCAAAGAGTTGCAACAAGAAAGCATGAAACACTAATTTCAAGGCTTATACTTAGTACATGTACCATTTTTGTAGCTATTACATTTATTATAAAACAAGTAGTGTGACAGTCATGTACTTGATGTCAATTTCATGATCGGAAGTGTAGAGATGGACTCTAGCCTGTCACTCTGGAGATAGTCAATGAGGCCTCTGCGTGGGCATGGCTTTCTCCTGAGAATTCTGGGAAGTCTCATGGTATCTCCCAATTGGAGGAGACAGACTAGACTGAGTCTCTGAGAGATGAACTACTGACAAGATGAGATGACAACATGCTGATCGATTCTGATTCCTGGAGAATGGAGGAGCCAGAGGAGAGGCCACATGGACTTGGCCTGATGGAGCCAAATCCCTGGGGCCAGAGATGCCATGTGGAGACTCCTGCCAGTGCAGAGCTGCTTGGGAGGGTTGGGGACACCTCTGCCAGCACCAATGCTTCTACTGTCACCACACACACAACACTCTCTACCCACTGGTCTGTGATTGTCCTGGTGTCACTGCACATGCTTCATAAGTCAGAAAGAAATTTTTTTAGACTAGTATCAGACATATGGGCTAATATCAGACTTGTGACCTTGGGCTGGACTGGGTTGGGATGCTTTCTCAATGTTCCATTCCTCTTGCATATAAACCTTTCCCTTGTATCCATATGCATGCTTATGAATTTGTTTCTCTAGTCTATCCAGACTAACACAAATAGTTGCCTAAATGTGACATCAACTATGTCCACAGGAATTAGCACAGCAGCCTGTATGATCAAAGAATTATGAAAATAAATTCTGAAACTGGAGGAGTAAGTGGTATCAGAGCCTAAATTCTGAACACCTGATTTGCAGAAGGCTGTGGATGACAGTGGAAGTTCAGAATCCATATGCAGCTTCCCTATGTGGATTAAGACTCTGTTGAATATCCTCTGAAAATAGCAGATTGATAAGAATACCTTCTGATCAGAGAGCATTGTAGAGCTGATTATGGAAGATATTGTTAGGTTAAAGTGTAGCAGTTGACATAAAATTCAGGAACAGGAGGGACATAGCAATACCAGAAGGGTAGGGGGAAATAGTGGAATGGCAGGGAGAAAGGGGGAACCTATCACAATGATCGACATATAACCGTACATCCTCTACAGGGGAAAGAACAAAAAACATGTGGGAACAGAGATGGCAGTTGGTGTGAGATATTAAAATAATAATTTATAATCTATCAAGGGACCATGGGGGGTATACCAAGGGCTCAATAGGAAGTAAATGTCTAGAAAAGAATGAAGGCAGCATATGTACAAGCAAGCCTGATATAATCGACGTTTGGGTTGCAACAAGAGTTGCAAACACCCTCAATAAAGTGATCTTTTAATAAAAAATGTATCACTTGATCTATTTTTGACCTATATTAAATTTGTTCCAGTTCTTAATGTTTTCTGTTTTCTTTTCAATTGTGGTTTTTCTCTGTTCTGTTTTGTCATTTTTCTTGGGCTTGATTTTTATATGATTTTCAGTACATTAAGGTCAGAGTAGGTAAATCAATAGAAACAGTAGCTGGATGAATAATTACCAAGGGTCAGAGCAGGGATGTCTTGAGGAAAATGGGATGCTACTCACAATGAGTATGAGCAAGAAGAACATGCTCTTTTATGGATTTCTTGTGGTCATCCTTGTACATCTCTTCTTAATAGGAGTGGACAATTGAATTGTATATGTGAATTATATACCAATAAACTTTTTGTAAGACTTGAAAGAATAAATGGATAAACAAATGAGTGAAAATTAAGGGGGAAAACTGAAAGGAAAGAAATAGAGCATTACCTTTTTCAAAGTCTTCTAATCAGAAACATTTAAAATATTTCCCCCAAATAATGTTGCTTGTTTATGGGGTTTCAAAGAAGACATATATCCATAAATAAATAAATTTTGTGCTCTGCTCAACTGAAGCTAATCTGGCCATAGAGTGAAGTATTTGAGAGCATTGAAGCTTACATATCCAAGTTTAGAAGGATTTACAGAGGAATGAAGCTTGGGAAGCACTTTCTTTTTAATGTGAACACTAATAATCTTAGTATAATCATTTTGGGGTTCTGAACAAAATGGACTAATTGCCCAAACAGGCACCACTGGTCTTCATCGAGGACACCAGTAGTTAGCAACAACCTGGACCCTTTCTATTAGCCCGTAAGTGTCTCTAAATGTTTCTTAGAAATTCTAATGATGAAAAGAGAGTTTGGGTTAGCTGACTACTTCATCCCACGTTGCCCTGCAGAGATGGCCAATTAGGCCCAAATCCTACACTGGAGGTGCAGCATCCCTGCCTGTAATCATTTATCTATCCCTAATGATGACTGACTCACATCAAGGAGCAATTTCTCTGTACAGTGTAGCATGATTAATTGAAATCAAGCTCTAATTTGAATGTGATTATGCCAATGGATCACATACTTTCTTTGCGATGAAATCGCAGTAATGCTAAAACTCTTGTTCTTCACACAGTCTTAATTTGCAATTCCTGATTACCTAGACATGAGTAAAGAATGCCCTATTAGTGAGGATCTATGACTTACTTTATTTTTGAGACTCAAAAGGAACATTATGCTTCTACTTGTCTCCTGGATTCCCAGACACGAATTGGCCAAATCACCATAGCAGAAACTCATGCCATTAAACCTATTCTGAAAGTTTCCTGTTGGTGTTGTAGTGACAGCCACAAGCTCAACACTTCAAACCCACAAGTTACTCTCTAAGAGAATGTCTAAGCAATTTGCTCTGGTAAGATATACAGACTTAGAAACACTACATCTTATCTCTGAGTCAAAATCTACTTGATGACTGTGGTTCATTATTGCTTTGGATTGTGTTGTTACTAAAGCCAACCTAGCGCCTCCTGAGAGAGCCCTTTACTACCAAATTGTTGATGCTGCACAGGGTTATATTCTTAGATGTGGCTAAAAGGCCTCTGAATCCCCAAGACCAATTTAAAAACCTGGAACCCCTAACCTGGAAGGATCTAACATCTGTGTTGAAGTATACAGGAAATCCTTCACTCTCAATCACGTTTATCTAGCACAAAATCTTGTGAAATGACCAATTGTCTAGCAGAAACCAATGTGCTCTAATTGTGCATTCATAACTTGACTTCTCTAAAAAACAGTTCTATTATGAAAACATTATCTGGCCCAATGTAGTCTGATAAAAAACCACTAGTATGCTATCAACAATATCTTATTTGACCCCCAGATTTGACTAGATTAAATATGATTCATAACAGCCTAGCCTCTGCTTGATTCTTTTTAACCTTAGAATAATTTGTGGTAGTATATATGGTCTATGTTCCTATTTCTACATCTGTACTTACTCCAGATGGACAGGGAAAGGATTCTACAGTCATGGTGGCATACGTTACATGATCGCCTGAAATTCACAAGGTCGACTGTTTGAAATCACCAGCCAGCCTCAGGAAAGAAAAAAATATATATATATATATATGTACACACATACATACATACACACATACACACATACACTTTTATTGTGGACTCATATCTCAAGCATGTTTGTACATATGTTGCCATCATCATTTTGAAAGCACTTTCTTTCTACTTAAGCCTTTCTATCAGTTCCTCAGTTTCCCCTTCCCTCCCCCACCTGCCCTCCCTCACAAACTCTTGATAAATTATGGATTATTATTTTCATATCTTAAATCATACTCTCTCACACTTAATCCACTTTTCTATTGTTTGTCTCCCTGGGAAGGGGTTAGATATTGATCCTTCTGGTCAATTCTCTTCCCCCACCTTCCTCTTATCCTCCTGGTATCTTTGTTCTCATTGTTCATCCTGTGGGGGTTTATCTATCCTGGACTCTATGTTGCAGGCTCTTGGTTGTAGCAGTTTGTATGTTCTAGTCTAATCCGATTTTTAACATACAATTGAGGTCATGATTGTGAGGTAGAAGCATTAAAGAACTAGAGGAAAGTTATGTGTTTCATCCATGCTCTACCGCACACTGACTGAGTCATCTCTTCCTTTTGACCTTTATGTGAGGGGGTGTCTAACTGTCTACAGATGGGCTTTGGGTCTCCACTCCTCATTCTCCCCACTCCCATGCACATTGGTATGATTTTGTTCTGGGTCTTAGATGCCCAGTACCTTATCCCATTGACACCTCGTGAACTCACAAGCTGTTGTGCTTCTTCCATATGCTCTTTGTTGCTTCTCAGTCACCTTTAAGAGCCCAGATGCTATATCTTTTGTCAGCCTGGAACCATCAACTTTCTTAACCACATTTACTTATGTACCCCTTCTGTCTTCAGCAACCATGTCATGAAGGTGAGCATTACTGAATGCCAAATGTAGAAAAAGAGTGTTTTTGTGTTGAATGAGTATTTGAGTTGAGCCCACCTGTCCATAGGCTACCTTAATTCTTAACTTGATGAGTTTGTTTGGTTTGGTCCAGTCAATTCTGAGTCATGGAAGCTTTATAGGATTGAGGAGAAATGTCCTCCCGTGGTTTTATGGGACTGTAAATCTTTACAGGAGCAGGCTGCTGCTTTGTCCTCTCCAGTGACTAGTGGGTGCCGTTAGAGGACCAACACTTACCCCACAGCAGCACCTTAAGTAATATCTTATTGCCATTGAGTTGGTTCTGACCCATGTAACAGGCTAGAACTCCCACAGTAGGTTACTGAGGCTGTCGATCTTTAGTGGAACTGATGAGCTGACTTTGTGCTTAGCAGCCCAACTGGTAATCCACTAGCTTCCAGAGATCCTTTGAAGTCACATACCAAATTTAGATAGAAATGGATCATTTACCTATATATGGGAATTAAAACTTCAAAACAGCTAAGACAAATATAGAATACATTTTCATGGAACATTAAGAAAAGACACATTTGCGTTTATTCCATTTAAAAACAGTTTGTTTTACAAAGGATATTTAAAAAACGAAGAGGCAAATCACAGACTGGAAATAACCCAAATGTTCTTCAAGTAATGAACAGATAAAGTGGTTGTGTGTTCCACAAAATGAAATACAGCTCAGTGAAGAAAAGGAATGGATTACTGATACATAGGCATCCATAAGAATCAATCTCAAAAGGAATATAAAAAACATACCAGACACAAAAATTTACCTACTGTAAAATTACATTTATACAACACTGTTAAAAAAGCAGAACTATAATCTGTGAAAGCAGATAAGCATATTTGTCAAAACTAATCAACCTGTACAATTAAAGTTGGTGAATTATGTTTATGCACATGATACCTTAATAAAAATGATTATTTGCTGAACTAATATATACTGTATTTTAATGCAAATATCATACTCCTTCTAGATTGTTGACACTACACTACTTTTTCTGCCCCCCCAAGTATGTTGCTAAGTACTATCATGTCAGTTTTATTTACTTGTTACTGGTTTAAAATAAGGCATAGTGCATGTACAAAATTACCTTGCAGGGGGAGGGAACAATTGGAGGGAAGAAGCTTGAGAAGGCTCTTGCTATTTTCATGAAATATACTATGTAAGTATGCACATATAAATGTATTTGTGCACACGTGTGCTACAGTAATCCAAAAGGTACTACTACAAAATCATAGACACATTTATTAAACAAAAATATCAAAATATGAAGCAATTTTTCACAGCACAACCTCCATCTATATCTATTCTCTTCTGAAAGCAGGGTGCCATCTTTCTAACCCTTCCTTTTCAGATTCTGTGCTCTTTAATTTACACCAAATCAAAACAGCAGTCTTACCACCCTCAAGGGACGCAAATTGCATTCCTTTGAAATGTTCTTTGAGATTTGGAAACAACAACAACCAAAAATGTGAAGTAGCAATATCAGAGCTTTAGACTGGATGCTACAAGTTTTCCCAATGATATTCTTCTAGGACAGATCTTGCTAATCTCCAAAATTGAGCAGAAGCACAGTCGTGATAGAAAAATAGTTTCTCAGCTCAACTTGATTTATAATTTTTTCTCCAAGGCAGTTTCCAATTTTCTTAAAACTTCTTCTTAATAAACCCCAATAATCTTCCTGTGTACCTTTAGGAAATCTATCAAGAATATACCTTTGGTGTTCCCCTAAAAAGAGTTGATATCTCTCCCTTAAATTGAACTAACTTAGAATATCCCCACCTAAACTTCATTGGCAATTTTAAGGCACCCTAACAAGTGCATTGATTGGAGAACTTGTCAGCAGTTATTTATGGTACTCAGAGACATGTCAAATATATTTTATTTGGAATGTACCGATTATGCTCATGTATAAGCCAAGCTTTTCAGCACATTTTAGGGAGTTTTGTGGTAAAATTAAATGCCTCAGCTGAGATTTGGGTCAGCTTATACTTGAGTATATACGGCAACTGTGTAATCATGAACTGGAACCCTCGTAATATTTTTAACTTATCTGTATGTGACATTCAAATAAAGATAAATATGAGCTCTGGAGCTGAATAGTTACCATGACTATGCATAATTAAACTATGCAACTGAAAATGAATCATATTGGAATTGGTGAATGAGGCTCATAGTAATTATGGTCATACTCGATTCCATAAGAAATGCATAATTACAAAGGAGCATGGGGTCTCCATGAGTGCATTTGTTGACTGACTGTGGACCTTGGTGATTATCTTGAGAATTGCTGCAATTGCCCGAAGGCTATGTTACATATAGGCGTTCCAGTTTGCAAAACAAGCAATTAAAATATCAATGAACACAACTCATATTCTGTCTGAAAGAATCTGAGATGAGCAGCAGGAACAGAAATGCAATGGATAATTGCCAGCGCTTGGGATATAGAGAGCTGAAGAATTCAAAAGCATAGAAGACACTTGAAGCAAATGGGATCAGATGTGAAAGATGATAAAGAGGAACTAGGATAAAAGCTTTGAAAGGAACAGCCATATGTGTGCAAACAGTATTTTGCTTCATTTCTGCTATCACTGATTAACCAATTAGCTGAACTATCATCACAGAATAAATATCTCAGCATTACATACCTATTGCATAATGAAGAATGCTTATTCTTATCCACAAAGGAGGTCAGCAGATGATGGAGGCTCTGCCACCCTCTGCCATATGGGACACTGTAGAGTTAGTTGCTGCATGGACACTATGGGATATATTAGGATATATACATATATGCATATATATAGTCAACAATTATTTCACCTTCTATATTGTAAGTGAATGTATAAATACCAGAAGAAATGTACAAGATAATTTTTAAAAGTCCATGAAAAATGGAATTAAAATCCAGATATGAGGAAAGGAAAGGTATTAGAGCATAAATTGTGACCACGCAATTATCTAGATACCTATAGAGGACGGTGGGAGTTCTAAGTCCATGACCAGAGTAACTGTTCAGATTCGGATTCAGTCTCTGAAAGACCTGTCTGGTCACTCAGAGCACAAGAATAACCTTAACATCAGAAAGAAATTATTGCAAACTTGATGATGATGGATGGAATGGTAGCGTAATATGATACTTGGTCAGTTGACCTTTCTCTTGAATCATTCTGAATTTTCTCTAGATTGATGTTTTTTTTTGCTTGTTCCTAGATAGGAATTTCCTCTCTGGCTTACTTTAACATTGCCTGTAGTCGTTTCTTTCTTCCTTTTATTTTTATTAATATTTTATTTATATTTCCTAGTTTATGAAACACAGAACGAGTGGGTGTAAAGAGATAATAACTGATATAATAGCTTATTGAGAACATGGGCAAAGTGGAAGGGAATTGGGGAACAAACCAAATCAGACCATAACAAAACCCAGATTTATTGGCATGGAATTGGATTTCAACTCCATAGTCACCCTACAGAGCAAATTAGAACTGCCCCATAGAGTTTCCAAAGTTGCAAATCTTCACAGAAGCAGACTGCTTCCATCAAATGACTGTTAGGTTCAAAGTGGAACAGAACTACCACCATTCATTTCAGGTGTCAATCACACATTCAATCATTGCATCACTGGGGCTCCTTTCACCTTAAATAAGTATGAAGGAATAAGAACACTGTGTGTGTTTGCACGTGTGTGTATATTTGTATGTATGGTGTGTGTCATTGAATTTCTGGATTCAAAAGGAAGCTATAAGTAAGGCATTCATGAAAAAAAGACTCCAAGGATTGGCAGAATACCAACTGAAATGTTTAAACACACTGAGGAAATTTGAAGAAATTTGAAAGACACCTATCTAGAAAATCCCCCAAGCGAACCAACAGAATATGGAAATTATATTGCATTATCAGTAATATCACATGCAAATATAATTGTATTGATAATGTATAAAACATTGCAATATTCTGTGGATAGAGTTTTTGTTAGGTGTTAGGTGTTTTTGTTAGGTGTTATTGAGTTTGTACTGATCCATACTGACTTGATGCTCAACAGAATGAAACAAGGGTGCGTCCTCCACCATCTCAAAAACAGTGCCCATGCTCAAGGCCATCGCTGCAGCCACTTGTCAGTACATCTTCTAGAGGACCTTCCTTTTTTCCTTCTGCCCATGCATGATTAAACTTATTGTTCCTCTCTAGGATCTGTTCTCTCTTGATATGTCCAAAACATGTTAAAATGAAGTCTTGCCAATAGACATTCTGGCAGTACTTGTTCCATCAGTAGGGAGATGCCAGTACTTCAAGCTGGTTTCAGAAGAAGACATGGTATGAGGGGTATCAATTGCTGATGTCACACGGATCTTGGCTAAAAACAGAAAATACCAGAAATATGTTTACCTACACAAAGAAGCAAAGTTATATGACTCTATGGATCGTAACAAACTGGATAGCATTGCTAAGAATGAGAATTCCATAGCACTTTACTGTGCTCATGTTTTACTTCTACATGGATCAAGAGACAATTGTTCGAACAGAACATAGGAATACCACATTGTTAAAAATCAGAAAAGGTGTGTGCAAGGGTTATATCCTTCCACAATATTACTCTATATGAATGCTTAGCACATGATCAGAAAATCTGGAATATGTCAAGAAGAACACACATCAGGATTAGAGGAGGGCTATATTAACAACTTTGGCTATGCAGATGACACAACTTTGCCTACTCAAGTCAAACAGACTGGAAGCACTTACTGATGAAGATTGTAAATGGAGGCCATCATTATAGTTTGCAAGTGAATGTAAGGAGAGCAAAACTTCTCACAACTGGATGAATAAAAAGCACCATAATAAGCAGAGCAATTGATCCAAGATGTGAATAATTTAATTTTACTTAAAGCAATCATCAACTCCCTTTGAAGCATCAGTAAAAATATCAAAGAAGCGTTTGGCAAATCTGCTACACAGGACCTATTTAAAGTGTTGTAGATATGGATGTGACTTTGAGGACTAAAGTGCACCTGATCCAAACGATAATATTTTCAATCACTGGCAATGCATGTGAAAGTTAGACAATGACTTAAGGAAGACTTCAGAAGAATTTATGCATTTCAACTATGCTGTTGGCAAGTGATATTGAATGTATCATGGAGTGTCAGAAGAACAAACATATCTGTCTTGGTAAAAGTGCCAACAGAATGTTCCTTAAAACAAGTGGGGGTGAAACTTCATCTCAGGTATTTGGGACATGATCTTAGGAAATACTAGTCTCTGGAAAAGGTTATAATGCTTGGTAAGATATATGGTTAGCCAAAAAACCGAAAGGTGGGATTTTCTGCTCCCACAAAGAGTTACAGTCTTGAAACCCCTGACCTACATGAGTTGGCATCAACTCGATGGCAGTAAGGTTTTGTATTTCTCTTAGTTTGTTTGAGGTGCTCCACAATTCAAGGAATTCTCCATTATAGTTCCCTTGAAAGGGTCTTATCCTTCAGGATCCAAAACAGATAAAAGTAGCACACACAGATATAGATTATTTAAAAGTTTGCATTAACCAATGTTAAGTGCTATAGCATCAATTCCAACCCATATAAACCCAATTTACAACAAAACAAACATTGCCTGTTCCTATGTCATGTTTATAGCTCTTTCTAACTTAAACCCGTTGTTGAAGCCCCTGTACCAATCAATCATATTCAGGGCCATTATCTTTATCACTGATCCTCTACTAAGCATGATGACTTCTCCAGGGGCTGCCCTCTCTTGATAATATATTTAAAATATGTGAGGTGGAAACCTGCCCATCCTCATCCCTAAGGAGCAGACTTGTGGTACTTGTGTGCTTATTTTAAGAGAAATCTGGAAGTCTATAGTTTATTTAATATTTCCATGAAAACCATAGTTCAAATGTATCACGTCTTCTTTAACCTTCTTACTTTGCTGTGTAGCTCTCAGGTGCATATGAAATTTGATTTTGGTCTTCATGGTAATGTCTTTGTTGTTTTTAAAAATTATAGAGATATATTTTATGGTACATTTACTCAATGCAATATATTGTTTGAATTTTTGACTGCTGCTTCCATGGACATTAATTTTTGAGCCAAGGGAATGGAATCCAAGACAATTTTAATCTTTTGTCCAAGTGACAGACACAAATCTGTGTCAATTTTGGCACTGAAAGTGTAGGGATGGAGTCTAGCCTGTGTGTTTGGAGATAGCCAATGAGGCCTTTGTGTGTATATGGCTTTCTCCTGAGAATTCTGGGAAGTCTTACAATATTTCCCCCATGGAGATGAGAGACCATGAACTCAGTTCTTGAGAGACATTGCAGCTGACAAGATACATGGCAGCATACTGATAGACCCTGAGTCCTGAAAGATGGATGAGCCATGGGGAGACCCCTGCCCTCGCTGAGATGCTTCTACTGCCGCTCGGTACACAAGACTCTGCACCCACTGGTCTGTGATTGTCCAGGCATCATTGCATGTGCTTCCTGGGTCTGAAGAGGGCTTATGGATTGGTATCAGACATATAGGCTAATATCAGACTTGTGGATTTTGACTGAACTGTGTTGGGATGCTTTTTCAATATCCTATTCCTCTTATATATAAACCTCACTTTTAAATATGTATACATGTTTATGGATGTGTTTCTCTAGTCTACATGGGCTAGCACCGTCCATTTGTGAGTATTTCTGTTTTTTTATGTTGAGGTGAAATCCATATTAAAGGCTATAGTCTGATTTCAACAATAAGTGTATCAACTTACTGCCATGGAGTCAATTCTGGCTCATTCCGACCCCTCTATGGGTTTCTGAGACTGTTGGCAGAAGGAAAAAAATCCAATCTTTCTCTTACAGAAATGCTGGTGATTTCGAACTGCCAACCATGTGGATCTCTGGCCAACGCTGTCTGCTTGAATTTCAGCAAATAAAATTGTGTCATATTCAGGGGTTTTAATGGGCCTCCTGTGATCCTAATGTAGTTTTCTTCTTCACATAACCCCAATTCTCCGAATTTTTGTTCAGTAAAGAAATTGAGTAAAGGATACAACCTTTCCTTATTTTAAACCTTGCAGTCTCCTCCTTAGATACTGCCTCTTGGTCTATCTGCAGATTCTACAAGAGTACTTTAAGTGATCTGGGATTCCCAACCCTAACCCTAACCCTAACCCTAACCCTAACCCATACTTTATTTTGATCCACATTTATTTGTGTAAATGCCTTTACACAATAAAATATACATAATTATTGCACTATCATCTGTCATTTAAGATCCTTCTAACACCATCAATGATATCATTCATTGTACACCATCTTCTGAATTCAGCTTCCTCGTTTAGGTAGGCACCTATTTATGTAGTGCTGCAACGATTTTAAAATTTTCTTCAGTATAAGCTTACTTGGATATGATATTAATGATGCAATTCAATGATTTCCACCTTCTGTGAGAATGGGAATGGATATGGATGCCTTCCCGTTGGTTGGTCAGGTAGTTGTCTTTCAAATTTCTTAGCATAAATTAATGAGAGCCTCCAACACCAAATCCATTCCTTAAACTACCTCAATTGGTCTTCCTTCCATTCCTGGAACCTTCGGTTGTTGTTGTTGTTAATACGATAATCAAAATTTGATACTTCTTTCTTCAGTATCAGTGGTTCTTAGACTTATGCTACATCTATAAATGATTGAACATTAGCCATCATTTTTTGATATAGTCATTTAAAATATTTCTTCCATCGTTTTTTGATTTGTCCCAGTTTGTTCAATAAAGAGCTTAGGTGGCATAGACATGTATATCCTGTAGGTACAGGGACAATTCTGTTCTATAGGGTCACAGTCATTTGAATTTATACTGTTCTATATGGTTCCCCTTAGTATCCTTTTAATACTATTAAGGCCTGTGTTTTCTTCTTTATTCATTTAAGGTTAAGAAATAAGTTTGTCCTATTTTGCTCATTTAACTCAGTCTTTTCAAATTTCATTATAGCCTAGTTTATTTGACCTCTCAAGTCTAGTTTTGAAATCTTCAGGTCTTTTCTTTCATCATTTCCCCCATGTGCGTCATATTCTCTGTGCTCAAGAGCAAGTTTCAGGGTTTCCTTGGACACCCCCTTTAATCTTTTCTTTAATGCTTACTCTTTTTAATACTCTTTTTTATACTCTTTTTTAATACTCTTTTTGTTTTCTTCCTATATGATGCCCTTTATTATTTCACAGTTCTTCTGGTCTTCTGTCATTAATGGTCAATGGTCTTCCACAGGTGTAGTCAACTTGATTACTTTGTGTTTCATTAGATGAATATATATATATATATATATATGCCATTTCTATTGACAAACATATATTTTTTCAATGAACAATTTCTTGGTCTTGCAAAACTCTATCCTGCTGTTTTTCCTTTTTTTGGGGGTGGGGGAATCACTGCCCTCTGGTGGTCATGGGAGCTACCCAGCCTTGCTCCTGGAGAGTTGCTGCTGGATTTGAACCGCCAAGCCAATGGGCTGCAGTCCCTCACTCAACCACTATGCCACCAGGGCTCAGCCATGCTGTTGCTTCTATCAGTAAAGCCAATGCTTCTTTGCTTTTAGCTTTCACTTCCTTATCACCAACAATTTTCAATACATCTTGATTTCATATTGTATGCCTTTCAAACTGCAGAACTTGGCAAAATGTTTAATTTCCTAATCTATTGCATCAGTTGTAGTAAAAAAAAAACATGAATAAATACATAAATGTGTCTCTGTTGTAAGCATGTGCTTATTATCACTGACAAGATTGTGTTTCAGGATAGATCTGAAAACATGCTTTTGATTATAAATACGATGTCATTCCTCTTCAATTTGTCATTCCCAGCGTGGAATCCATCTGATTTTCTAATTCAAAATGACCAATAGCAGTTCATTTTAGCTCACCAATGTCTTGCATATTTATGCATTAGATTTTATTTTTGATTACTTCCCACTTTCCTACATTCATGTGTCATCTATTGCACATTCTATTATTAAGTAATAGTTAACCTGCTGTTTCTCATTTTGTGCCACCAAGCAAATGAAGATCCTGTCATTCAGATGGACTCTCTTTTGAGAAAACTGCTCTTCCTCTCATATTCTAAACATTTTTGCAACTTGAGGTGGTCATCTTCCAGTACTATATCTGGCAATGTTATGCTGCTGCTCATACTTATTATCTGGCATAGTCTGGAAGCTCTGTTGGCACATGTCCATCATGGATGACTATGCTGATAACCACCAGTGGCATAGCTTCCATCATCACAGTGACCTCAACATGCTAGCCGCCATAGTAAAACAAATTGATGAACAAGTGGTGGCTTTAATGGACACCCATTACAGGGTTGTAGATATAGTTTAGAGGGACTGCAAGGGAGAGTCGACTATCCTAAGGTTAGTTGCCATGAGCATTACCACCTCTATACCTGAGTGGACAATCGGAGGGGGAGGGATACAGAAAGACACTTCCTTCCCTATAGAGGGTGCAAACATGAAGAGAATCGGTGTGCTTTGCTCAAGTCATGCAGGCAAGCTGAAATGCCTCAAAGTGAGACAGCCAGGGAAGTACATATCAGGACCTAATCACTCTCCTTCCTCTCTGTCTTTTGGTGTGGATCTCCTCTGGAAAAGCCTGCTGGAAGCCAGATCTCCAGTGAAACTTTTGAGGTAATACATCCAGCAAGGTCAGACTTCAGCATCAGGCGGGTGAGTAGAGAAGGCTAGTGAAGAAAGGCTAGTGAATGGAAGCTAGTATCAGGATAACTTTTACTTCTTGGTACTTTTTAACACTGTTCACCAGATAAACCAGTTCAACTAGTTATTGTCATATTGATTAATACTCATAATGACCCCTTGTGTTAGTTTTCATTTCTGTGACTTTCTTGGAGCCCTTTGCCACCAAAAGACATGCTCTGAAATCTTCATTCTGTTTCTGGTAAATCTGTCTCCACTTTAGTTGGTTCTGTTGGATAGAATCTTTGGTAATAGGAGCATGGCCATCCCGGTTTACAAGAAACTTGTGTCTGCTCTTGATAAACTAACAGAAGTGTATGAAATTGCATTTCTTTGGTTCAATCATCAGTGAACTTCCAACCTACTTAGTGTTGCAGTGGGTTAAATGCTCTGCTGCTAACACAAAGGTAAAAAAAAAAACAAGCTCAGAGCCATGGAATCCATGCTGACTTATCGTAACCTCCTGTGAGTTTCTGAGACTTTAACTGTTTATGGGAAAAGAAAGCCCAGTTTTTCTCTGCAGAGGTGCTCATGGTTTCAACTGCCCACTCTGTGGATCGCAGCCCAACTCTTAACCACTATACCACCAGCAGCTGAAAAGGTCAAACATCAGAGAATCAGGGACCTTTTTTTTCCAAGACACAGAGCCACGCTGAGATGACTCAAAGAGAGAGATTAGGGAAACACCTTCTGATCATAGTTATTCTCTTATCAGCTTTTTAAAAATATCAACATCTAACAAAGATACACCGGCCACTCGGCTGGAGAAAGCTGTGTTGGTCTGCTTCGGTAAAGATTTACAGCTACAGAAACTCTTGAGGCCAATTCTTCTCTGTCCTATAGGATCATTATGAGTCAGAATTGACTCATTAGCAAAAAGCTTCAATTTAGGAGTGTCTGTGTGTGTTGGGGTCAGCTAACCAGCTTGTATCATATTCTTTCAAGTTCTTTGTTGTGGATAACAATTGGTCTCAACTGGAAGGGACAAAAGGAGAAAGCAAAATAATCCCGTGTGATCCTATTAAAGAGCCTTTACCTAGTCTTGAGCAGAGGGGGTGGAACTCACTCACCTCTATTTATGTTTGAAAATCAAAGAAAACTCTAGACACACATTTTCAAAGCATAGCATAGTCTGCTAAAAGAAAGCCTCCTTATTTCTCTGAAAAAGTAATGAAACTGAATCAAACCACATGTTATTAGGGACATCTTTATGACAAGGGCACCCAGTGATCACAGTCCTATGATTTCTCCAACAAAGATGATGACAACATCCACTGCTGCGATGGAGGGTCGATCGACTTGACAGCCCTAGGAAGACTGGATGGGGTGAGAGAACTGAGTCTCAAAGGAACCAGATAAACTATGTTGCATGATAAAACTAGAGGTATTAGAACACTAATATAAACCCAGATTCTTAGAAATATACCTTAGAAAATTATAAGGGCAGGATTTATTTCTAAACAGAATTCCAAACAAATGATACCTAATGTATAAAGCTATTCAGCTGATAGGCTTTAAGGGTGTTTGCTATACAGAACTGAGATGCATTGTCAAGGACAAGTTCATTGCAGATCAAGAACTACAAGAGATGATTTACTGCAGCTCCTGGAAACAGCATTGCTTTAACATCTTAATCATCGAACCCCTATGGTTCCCACAATTGAACTTTATAGCAGATTTTGACACTTGTGAAATTGACTCATGAGTCTGAAACACCTTATTTATTTTCTCCTAGAGCAATGTGCTTTTTAATTTTTAGTTCTTATGACCAGCACCAAAGGGACACATTGCAAAAATTCAGAATTTATTCTGAAACTGCCAAGGCGATGACTGTGGATCTGCATGTTAAACAAGCAAAACATGATTCCAAAAGATAGTCCATGCACTAAAGAAACAAGACCCACAATGTACATGTCATATTATTAATTAGGGGTTCTCATAATAAAAGACACAATCCTGTCTTTAAGACGTATCTCTACTACATTGACTGACTTTTCTTTCTATATAGTACAATGCAGTCATCCCCTTAACTGCACTCTTCACCTAAAGACATCAGCATTTTTAAAGACTAGTAAGGGAAGACTAATTTATAGGCAGTTGGCTGTTGAGCATGAGCTCAATCTTGATAACACTGTGCTTGTTAGAAAGTTATTTTCTACTTCGTAAATAAATTATAAAACAAAGATTATTGCTTTTTTTTTCTTTCTGCATCACAGCCCTGGTGGGAGTAGGAAGCCCAGCCTGCTCCTGGAGAGCTGCTGCTGGATTTGAACCGTCAACCTTGTGGGCCGCAGTCCTGCACACAACCACGGCACCACCAGGCCTCAGCTAGATTCCTGCTTTTGTTAAAAGCTGTCAAGTTGGTTCTGAGTCCTGGTGACCCCGTGTGTCATCCTCACACTTTCCATTATGATTGAGTTGTAGCCTCTGGGTCAATGCATCTCTTTGCTTCTCTTACTCCTTTGTTGACCTCCTACCTCCCCCACTTTACAAAGTATGCTTCCATTCTTCAGGAACTAGGGATTCCTAGTATAATTTTTTTCTGCAATACATGATACAAAACTCTCACCATCCTCATTTCTCAGGAGCATTCTGGCTGTACTTTCTTTTCCTTGTTTTTTTTTTTTGCATCACTGCTGGCTGTACTTTCTATCCAGGTAGATTTGTTTGTTATTTTGGTAGTTCACTGTATATTCAAAGTTCTTTGCCAATAAAATGCCTCAATTCTTCTCCCATTTTTGTTTTCCATTTTACAGCTTCCATGTACTTATACAAAGAGATAGAAAATGTCATGTCTTGGGCCAGCACATCTTAGTCCTCCAAGTGTCATCTTTGCTCTTTAACATTTGACGGCAATGTTGCCCAGTGCAGTGTCATCTGATCTCTTGACTGCTGCTGCCCTGAGCATTGCTCATGGATCCAAGCAAAACGAAGTCTTTCACTATTTAAACCTTTTCTCCATTCATCATATTTCTTGCTTTTGAGTCCAATTGTGAATTTTGTTTTCTTTCCCTTCAGATATAATCAATGCTTGACCAGTTGTTGCCTTTTAATAATCCTGAGTGCAAGTTCTGCTTCATATAGTTCAGCTTTTCGCATTTTCTCAGAATACAGATTAAATCAATATGGTGAACAAATACAGCCCTATCCTTGTGCACATTTTTTCATTTTAAAGAAGCTGCTCTTCCCTTGTTTTGCTCAAAAGGGTACTGGCAGAATCCTAAGGATAGTCTGCGGTCTAAATAAATATGGAAATAATTTGTTGAAGGGAATTGCTTTCCCACTGAATTATCTTCAGAACATTGTTGAATTCAATTAACTATAAATTTCTTTGTATACTTTTTAAATTGTAAAACCTACTTTATTGACCAAAATAACTTAATTTTACTCTGGTGCTACCATTACTTGAATACTGTAGTTTTCAGTAAGTTTTGAAATTAAGAAGAGTGAGTTGTTCAGAATTATTATTTTATAGATATTATTTTCAGTATATAGCAATTCAGATCCCATGAAAGTTTTAAGATCATCTTATTACTTCTGCCTCATGTGATCTCGATTGATATTGAATTGAATGTGCAGATCAATATGGAGAGCATTTTCATATTAACTTTTGATATATGGACACAGGATGTCTTTTGCTTATTTAGGTGTTCTTTAATTTATATAAATATTTTAGTTTTAGAATACAATTTTTGTTTTATTTATTAAGCTTATATCTATTTAATTCCCTTTGATACTCTTTTAAGTGAAACTTACTCTTAAGTTCTTTATTGGACCATTCATTTCAAGGGTATATAAACAATACTATTGTTTGTGTATAGATATTGTATTTTTAGAAACAGTTTTTTCTTTTGTATATTGCGTTTGTGTTTTTTATTGATTTTAGTATTTTTCATACATGCCTTATGATTTTCTATATACAAAGTCATGTCATCTTCAAATAGAGATATACCATCTCTTCCATTTCAATACAGATGCCCTTTATTAGGTTTTCTTGCTTACTTTCCCACACCAGAATTACCAATACAATGTTGTTTGCAAGTTGTAAGAGCATGTGTTCTGCTATGACAGCATAGTGGGGCTTGTTACCGTCTTTGCCATACTGGCATCTTCAAGTCATTCAATTATCAGATTCAGATGGCCTAAACAGAGAGGGACTCCCATTCTAAAATAGTTCTGTATGCTTGCATAAGCTCCAGTCAGTTCAGTCTGCACCATTATATTTTCCTAGTGTCAGAGTATTCATTGATCTTTATATTTATGGCATATATTTTATCAGATTCCTCAGTGCTCCATTGCTAAAAGGCTAGGTCAAAAATGGAAACCTGGTATAAGCCATTCCCTTTGTATCTCTAAGGCCTGCAGCATGTCGCTGGGTCTAGAACAAGATAGGCACTTACTTAATATCTGCTTAATGAATGGAGGAATCAATGAACTTATTAATGCATATTCTAATCCAAGCTTCCCAGTCAGAGCTCTATTGGATCCCCACTGGTCTCAAAAGTGTTACACCTCTATTTGGGATATTCATTCTCTCAGTGATGCTGCTCACTCCACCCAGAGGCCAATCTCATCCTTTTTCCCTGAGTATACTACAGAAATGCAATCTATGCAGGCATGCTGCAATGGTAAGAAGGCTGAAAATCACTGGGTGGAGCTACATGCTCTTATTGTTACTCCTTTGTGTTTTCTGACTTTAAAGAACAGAAGTCTTGATCCATCATCCAGGTGGGAGTCATGAAGAGGCTGAGGAGAAAGTGCTGGAAAGGATTCCAAACAGGGAATTTACTTCATGGCACGAAGTGCAATCTGCCTCCAACGACAAGAAATTAGGTGTGGGTGTCAGGAGGAATGTGAGTGTGTGTGTGTGTGTGCATTCAATGAGCTTATATTCAAAAGTATTTCTTCCTAAAGGCTGGTGGAATGATCTAAAATCCTGGAAAGGTGTCCCAGTTGTCAAAAGCTTAAAGTCAAAGGAAGCTTATTGAATTGCATCAGTACAAATAACGATAAAAACAGATGACAAATGCAAAACATGATTTTGCTCTGGATCATTTATCTTTAAAATGCATTATTTGTGCAACTGACAGAACTTGAATAGGGCCTGAGAATTGGATGGCAGCAGTGTTTCAATATTACTGACCTGATTTAGATGATGATTTTGTTGCCAATCAAATGGTATCTTTATTGGCAGGAAATGCACATCATAATGTCCAGTGGTGATAAGACATCAATGTGATGATGTATTGTCAGAATTCAGAAAAAACTTGAACCTTTTCTATAATTGACTTATGACCTTTTGCAAGATTTGAGATGGTTTCAAATAAAACAAAATTGTCAAAATATAAAGCAAATACATCAAGTTTGGTTACATTTTGATCTTGTTATACAGATCCACATCTAAAAAAGGGGAAACACTTATAAGAATTCCACATTTAGGAAATGTCGATAGCTTCCAGTGACAGCATTTTAGATAATTCCTAGGAGCTACATCTGAAATTTTTGAAAGAGGTAATGTTACATGTCCTAGATGATGTAATCACTGACTCTGCAGTTGTTCACCCATGATGAAAAATGAGTGTAAAGAACTTCTGTACAATTGCTTTATAAAAATGGATACATGGCAATAAATCCAGTATTTCCAAAGTAATGCACTTTGGTATATGTGTGATTTTAAAATGTAACACAGCAAAACCTGTGAGAGGCAGAACTCAAAAAGATGTTCTTGCTTTTCTGGATCTTGCAAATCTTCTAACTGTGACAGAGGGTAGTCTTGATAATTTTACAGCACTCATGGGAAGATATTTGAATTTTCCTTCTCAGACAGGTTCCAGCTTCACACAGGTTCTCTTTCACACATTTCATTGTATATATGAATATGTATGCACTTCATGCAGTTACTGCTATACATCAGTCCTAAGAGTGTTGGAGGCATAGTGGTTATAAGGTGGACTGCGAACGGAAAGGGCAGCAATGGGAAAGCACCATCCACTCCTCAGAGGAAAGATGAAGCTTTCTACCCATGGAAAGAGCTATAGTTTGGGAAACCCACATAGACGATTCCACCTGTCCTAGAGAGTAGCTATGAGTCCAAATCAACATAGCGGTGCTATTTTTCATGGATCTTTAAATTCATCTATATCTGTAAGCATGTATGTTTAGAAATTTCTTTAAATTCCTTTCTCATTCTGCATATTCCAATATACAGCATGGTGGACAACTCTGGGAGTGTTTCATTTTCAAAGAGTTATTTACTAAGCTAAAATTGTTTTAAAAGGTGTAGCTCAAGTTTTCTAAATAAGGACACAAACTATGAACTCCCACCTGCACATGTTCACAATACGTAAGTACACGGTACAATTATGGTAAGATTCTGAGATTGACTAGTGATCTGGGTGGTATAATTTGAGCTTATATAATTCCAGCTTACATACTGCTTTAAGACATTATCATTGGCCTATGCTGACCGGCTGTGGAGGAAGGACATTCTCTCCCAGTCTATGTGTTGGAGTGCATGTTGCCACAACTGCTGTGAAGACTCATGTAGCACACTAACAAAGAAAATGTTCCCTGCAGTTTTGAGCCAGCCATCCAATTTCTAGAAATTTCTAGAAATATATCCTATGAAAGCACATACAAAACGGTACAGGGGCTATATGTGTGTATACAACTGGAGAGACTTAGAATCATAGTGCACAAGGGTAGAATCCAGAAATAAAATCAGGTTAAAACCAAGAACACAGTTGCAGAAAGGAGACTCAAAATGTGAGGTAAATCAGGAACCTCACATCACAATTTACTACCTATGCTTCTCAGACTTTAGTAAGGAAAATGCCATACTTTGTATGGAATGTGGATTGGGCATTTACACCAATTTTATTAAACTATCAAAGCATAGTGATCACAGTTCATAGCGGTCATACAGCTCTATATGGAGACTTCATAAAGCTCATGAACAATATCCATTATGTTTGCATTCATCTTCTCCACCAACTGCTTGAAGCCCCCTCATCTACATTAATAAAAGCATGCTTTCAGTTACATATCAAACTGTTTTAACAAGCATGACGACTATGTAGTGAAAATGAAGGTTTGTGAAAGGACAGTTTTACCAACAAGTCAGCAGTTCCAAACCACAGGGGTGGGGATAGATGAGGCCTTCTACTTCTGTAAAGAAACCCACAGGGGCGGTTCTATATTGTCCTATAGGTAGCAGTGATTCAGAATTAACTTAATAGTAATGAGTTGAGTATATCTGAGAGTTATATATATTCAAGACTATTTTTATGTAATTCAATATTTCATCAGTTTTTGTCAATATCTCCTTGAAGTCATCTTTCCTTCAAATCTCCATCCTTTACCCCAGCCCCATCTTTTTTTCATGGTCATGCTCTCTTGAACTTTAGTAGATGTCATCTTTTCTCTTTTAAAGTCATTAGAATCTAGTCAGTACAGGAATCACTCCATATTTTCCTTCAGTTTTCACACTCACTCATTCCCTTTGCCCCTTATTTATAATATTACTATAAAGCACCTGGGCCTCCTTATGCTGCCTTCAACCTGCTTTTACCTGCTGTTTGTAGGAGTCCCCCATCCACCACGCCCTCTCTTCCTTTAATTTCCATCCCCCCTTACCACCTGGATTCTTCCAATTGTCATTTAAACATGTTCTACTCCCCAGTTGCAAGAAAAGGAAGAAAGGAGAGAAGACCTTGTTTCATTTCATTACTTTCATAGATTTGAACATTTGAAAAAAAAACCGCCATCACCACCACTCTGTTCTAAGGCACCATGCATATGGGTACCTAACTAGTTGTCTATGAGATCATGTGGCCCTGTTCAACTTCTGGTCAATTCCTTCTAGGAGAATATATATATATATATATGCCATCAATGCCATCAATCTGTTCATGCCGTTCCCCTGCTTAAAAGTCTGAAATGGCTCCCAGTGCCTTAGAAATGAAACTCATATACCTTCATCTGGCTTAGAGTTCCCTCCCCCAGCATGATCTCTCCCTTGCCAACCTCCTCTGTTTCATTTCTCACCACTTCACTCCCCTTGCATTCTACATTCTGGAAAAATTTAATTTCTTTAAGCTGCTTGACTGTACCTATCTTTCTGTCTCCTCTTATGGCCTTTGAACATACTGTTCTGTCTGTTTGGAACATGCTGAAAACCCTCCACAATACTTTTCACTAACTCCTATTCATCTCTTGGATCTCGGTTTGGCCATTACTTCCCCTGGGAAACATTTCCTCACTTCACAGAATTCATTTGATTTCCTTGGCTATATGCACTCATATCACCCCGTCCTTCTTCCTAGGACTTATCACAGTTGGAAGTAACTATGTTTGGGGCTATTTACGTAATGCCTGTCTTACCCACTCATCTCTAAGCCACATGAGCTCTGGGGATATGTTGCCTTCTTCGGTCTATGCCCTGGTGCCTCATCTAGCATCTGGCCCAGAAGAAATATTCAATGAATACATAATAAATATCATAAATAATTGCTCAGAATCAGGTTGCCCCTTTAACTTCTTTAGACAGCTAACAAAGCACAGTACTTGGTGAGAAGAGAGATCTGTACTATAGCTATGGGACAAGTAAATAAATAAATATCAACATTAAGATGACAAAA
Source organism: Nesogale talazaci (assembly GCA_004026705.1). Classification (NCBI taxonomy): domain Eukaryota; kingdom Metazoa; phylum Chordata; class Mammalia; order Afrosoricida; family Tenrecidae; genus Nesogale; species Nesogale talazaci. Next base: position 359,204 of record PVJH01000042.1, on the reverse strand, counting down.
AGAGGAAAACAGGGCAAGCATAGATCTCCAATGTGTGTATATATGTATATGTATATATATATATATATATATATATATATGGCTACCTGAAATGAACTTCAAAAATATACTTCAATTTGTGTGTGGTGTTTGTTTCTGGATACTTTACCTTTCCAAAATATTTACATTTTGTGTATTCAATTGTATAGGTTTTTTTTTTCATTAGGTTTAGGAATCCAAATATTCACAGTTCTACAATGGAGGATTTAAGACCTTCCATTAGGAGATTGACAAGGAACCAAAAATATCCTTAAGAAAGTAAATCTCTATACTCATATATATTCCAGTTCTCAAGAGCTCTATTTTCTCTCAAACTGATGATTAAGAAGCAGGTTATCAATATTATAGTCAGGTTTATTTTGATTTTTTTTGTCCTCATGCTATTTGAATATCACGGGCATTCCCTTGGTGGAACATTGGTTAAAGAATCAGCTACTTACTGGAAAACAAGTGACTCAGATCCACTCAGAGGCAACTCAAAATAAAGACCTGGTAGGCTCGTCCTTAAAAAAATCACATTCCCTGAAATCCCTGTTGAGTTCAGCTCTCCTCTGAAACACATGGTGTCTTCTATGAGTTGGAATCTACTCAATTGCCACTGGTAATGATATCTGAGAAGTACCTGGGTAGCACAGGTGAGATTTCACTTACTAACCGAAGGTCTCACTCTCATCACTATGAAGTCAATTTCAATGTACAGTGATACTATGGAGTAGAGCTGTTCCTATGATTTTCTAAGATCTAAATCAGTATGGAAGTTGATTGCCTCAACATTATCCCACAGCTGGTTTCAAACTGGGGACCTTGTAATTAGCAGCCTAACCCATCACACTCAAAGACACCTCAGAAAAGAGGTTTGGTAATCTATGAAGACATTCATTCGTCCCTTGAAATGTCTCTGGGTCATAGTTCCACTCTGAGATCTATGGGAAGACCATGGATTGAAATTGACTAAAAGATAACTGGTCTGGTGCTTTAGGGATTACATATAATTCCTTGACAGCACATCATTAAGCAATATCATTCTAAGTACAAAGTGAAGGAATAATAATAGTTTTATCCCTTGAGAAATGAGAGTTTTGCTATCAATTGTGATGAGAAATGAAGTATATTTGACCAATTGAAAATATTTTCATAAAGAAACAGGAGTAGAAGCTTTCACTGATGCTGGATCAATTGCACTCCTAGGGAAGCTGTTGTCCTATGTAAGAGATGCTTGCAAAGTACAATGAATAACTATCTACTTAGAAAAAATATGTGTTGCTAATATTTAATCTGAAAACAAAGTAAATTTGCACGTTTCAGTTCCTTGTAGCTACATGTTGCTATTGCTTGGATCCATAAACAATGTTCTTGGTAGCCGCAGTCAAGACATCAAATTGCTGTGGGGAAATTTGCTGCCTAAGATTTCTTTGGAGTGTTGAGGAGCAGAGGTTTTACTTTGAGGACCAGAGTGGATTTGATGCTAGTTCTGGTATTTCCAACTGCAATAGATGCGTGTTTGAGATGAACACTGAATAAGGAAGACCAATGGAGAATTGATACAACTTAATTATGGTGCTGGTGAAAAATATAGACATTGCCGTGGACTGCCAAAAGAACACACAAATCTTTCTCAGAAGTACAGCCAGAATGCTCCTTTGAGGAAGCCTAGATCATCTCACATATTTTGGATATAGTGTTAGGAGAGACCATTGCCTGGAGGAATTTAATTTTAGAAAAAAAGAGAGACGGTGATAAAGAGGAAGGCCCTCAACCAGAGAGATTAACCCAGGGAGTGGCTGCAATCATTTGGTCAAGCACAACAAACATGGCAAGACTGGCACAGGCCCAGGCAGTGTTGTATATCGGGTTGGTCACTGTGAGTCAGAATCAACTCAATGACATCCAGCAACAAGGAGCCCTGGTGACACTGCATCACCAGAAGGAATGATAACTGAACCCACCAGCTGCTCATTGAGGGGAAGCAGAGTCTATTTTCTCCCATAAATATCTCCGCTTTAGAATCGGAGTTGATTGCATGGCTGTGGTGCAAACTGTTAATCATCCAAAGAAAGGGTCACAGATTAAAAGACCCATTGGTGCTGTTCAACTCTGCATGCATGGTGTTTGAAGGGTCACAGTCCTGAAAACCATCTAGAGCAGATGTACCCTATCCATCTTGGGATGCCATGAGTCATAATTTACTTCATGCAGAATAGTAACAACATTCCCAGAGGGCAGAAACTATTTCTAATCCGGTTATTCATATAAATCCAAACTATTTTTCTTCAGCAATATCGGAGTCAATTGGTCCACTGATTTTGATTTTTGTTCTTTGATGCCAGTTCTTTGTTTCAGCACCTCATGATCGCACAGGCAAGTGAGCTGCTTTTATGGTGGGTTTTGTTGCTCTTGAGCTAGATGGCTGCTTGTTTATGCTCAAACCTTTAAGACCCCAGATGCCATATCTTTTGATAGCTGGGCACCATCAGCTTTTTTCACCACTCTTGAACATGCTCCCACATGCCAAATGATTGAATGTCTGGACTCTCAAAAACTCAAAGATAAATGAATCACCATTCAGCGCAGAAACAGCAAAGCCCACATGGAAGAAGCACACCAGCATGTGTGATCAAGAGGGGCCGAAGGGAGCAGATATCGAGCACCAAAGTACAAGAATCACACCATTACGAGTGAGGGGAGAGCAGAGTGGGGACCTAAGGCCCACTGGTGGGTAATTGGTCACTCCTTTACAGGGGAGTCACAGGGAGGAGACAGACCAGTCAATGTGCAGCCAGGCAGTGATGATGCATTAAAGTTTCCTCTAGTTCCTGAAGCCTTGCCCCCCACCCCAACCATCATGGTCCCAACTCTACCTTACAAATCCAGATGGACTGGAGATGGTACACTAGTAGAGAGGGGAGCTGGAGATATGGGGAAAGCAAGATGGATGAACCCCTTCAGCCCAGTGGTTAGATTGGAGCTACGGAAGGGTAGAGAGAAGGTGGGGTAGAGAGACGGAACCAACTTCAATGATATGCACATAAGCTCCTATTTGAAGGATGGGTATCAAAGGAGTGGGTTGGGGGAGAGGTCGGGCAGTGTCAGATATGACAACAATAATAATGTATAAAGTATAGAGGGTTTTTAGGGAAGAGAGAGCAAGGGAAGAGGGGAAGGGATGGAAGGGAATAGGCGGATGATTGGAAAACGATAATAGCAGTGGACATGCGATGGTGCTTGGCACAGTGTGTTTATTTAGTTATTGTGAAAAACGATGTACAAGCTCCCAACCAAATGTTTTAAACATTCCAAACTAAAACCACTACCACGGGAAGGAATCACCTAGTGACCCTCTAGAGCAGTGGTTCACAAGCTATGGGTAATGACACCCTTTGGGGGTCCAGCAACCTTTCCACAGGGCTCACCCGATCCATAAAAGCAGAAAACAACAGCAATGAAAAAATAAGGAAAATAATTTTATGGTTGGGGTGTCACCAAAACATGAGGAACTGAATTAGAAGATCGCAGCATTAGGAAGGTTGAGAACCACTCCTCTAAAGTGTTTCAACACTTTGTAAATCTTTATGATAATAGACAACATCATCTTTCTCCTGGAGAGTGGCTAGTGATTTTGAATCATGAACCCTGTGTTTGCATTCTCTGTTATACAAGATAGACTTATTCACACTGGGAACAAAACAAAACCATGACATATCCTTGGCCTTCTACTTCTTTATCCTCACAGGTTAGATGGAGGTCCAGAGACTAGAATAACACTTAACTTCCCTAGATGTCCTCTGCTTCCTTAAGAGCGATCAAAGATGAAATCAGATACCTCCAAACCAAGATTTTTTCCTTATCTTACCAGGATATATTGTAAGCCTTACACAGCAAAATGTCCTTGCCTCCACCTGCAGAGATCCCGAGAGTACCCCAGATTCACATGATATGCATGGACTAATCACTCTTATCTGCTTTAAGTTCAAGTTCTCTCTTTTCGTCCTTTTCTCACATTTACATCACACACTGCAAGAAACTCTGTTCTCCCAAATCCCCCCTAGTCTTCTCCACTCTTATTTTAACTCGGACTCTATCCATCCCAGGTTGTCTTTATTGGCAACTCTTCCTTAATTACATCTACAATCTGTAACTCATAGTCTTTCAGCAACAAAATGTCCAATGTTCTCAGTATCTCTTTGAGTCCTCGCCTGATGTAAGGTTATTGCTACTTCTGTAGCCTTCGAAAGTGACAGCTGTTTTCTTTTCCACCTTCAGCACTTCCAAATCATTCTCATGTTCATTCTCTCCCTCTCCCTCCAGCTCTCTCCCTCTCTACATCTCTGTTCTAAAGCAAAGCTGAGAAACAAGCTAAAAATACTCATATCTGGTTTATGCAGGTGATTATATTAAATGACCCAGAATGCACTAGAGTCCCGGTGCTGTAGTGGGTTAGTTGTTCAACTGATGACTTCAAGGTTAGTAGTTGGAAACCACTAGCCACTGTTGGAGAAGCATAGGAGATTTTCCACGCCCACAAAGAGTGACAGTCCAGGAAAACCAACAGGTAGTTCTACCCCGCCTTCCTGCAAGGTTATAATGAGTTGGCACTGGCTCGCTAGTAGTGCATTGAGTTTTTTTTTCTGTTTTTAACCGTAATCCCCTAGTGTTCTTTTTACCTACACTCCACAGGTCACATAAGTCTTAGATCTGGCCCTCTCTCTATAGCAGTGGTTCTCAACCTTCCTAATGCCTAATGCTGCAACCTTTTAATACAGTTCCCCTTGTTGTGGTGATCACCCAACCATAAAGATGGCTTTATTGCTACTTCATAACTATAATTTTTGTACTGTTATGGATTGGGCAAGCCATGTGAAAGGGTCTCTGTACCACCAAAGGGGTCACAGCCCACAGGTTGAGAACTGCTGCTCTAGCTCTAAGCCTGTATTAATCCTTCACAGGATTAAGGATTAATCCTTAATCCTTGTATACATAGAGGTCCTTTCCACACTTTACATCCATTAAAATTATCCGGATTTTCCTTCCAAACTTGCTTGGGGATCATATTTATTACCCATGCTGTCCAGAGCAAGGGGGCTAGTGAATATTCAGGGACGCTAGTCCCAGGGAGTCCAGCTTTCTAACGTAGTGTGGAAAAATGTAGACTTTCTCACACGTATTTTATATTGATGATGATTTAAATGATACATATTTTATACAGATTGAATTGAATACATTTGTGAAATAACCTCACCTGTTTTTGCTTTCATCATATGGATACTAATTTTTAAATTATGTATGTGGTTCACATTGTATTGCTATCAGGGCTTCTCTGTTGTATGCATTCTTGTGGACAATCACTGCAAACCATCGATAGTTTTAATTATTCTTTTATCTTCCAGTATTTCCACCTCACTCCATCATGTAAACTAGAATCTCTGATCCAGTGATCTTTTGGTAATACTTCCTATTAAAAGAATTAATAGCACACCAGGAGCCCTGGGGACATCATGGTTACACATTGGGTTGCTACCTGCAAGGTCGGAAGTTCAAAACCACCAGCTGCTCCAGGGGGGAAATGGGGCTTCCTATTCCCATAAGCAGTTACATTCCTGGAAATTCACTGGGTCAGTTCTACCCTGATCCATATGGCATTGAATCAATAGCAGTGAGTTTGGTTTTTAGAGTCCAAATGGGATGGAGATTAAAAGTATCCCCAGAACTCAGCACTTTCAAGATGTTTTTATAGTTCATTAAATCGCCTATCTCCTCCCCCACCCGACCCCAATATTCCTCCCTTGAATACATTTCCTCATGTCCATGGGTTCTGTAATTCACTGCCACACCTCACATAACCTCTCAAATCATTCAGGTTAATATCTCTTGTGGTGCTTCAGTCCCCTTACTGAAGGTCAGGCCAAGGTGAGTCAAATGCAGGGTCTGGAGTCCAAAGAAAATATGTCCCGATGTCATAGCAGGTCTTCTTGCTTCTACCAAACCTCCATGGGGACAGAGCAAAATAGCTATCTAGGTGATGTAAGCTAGCATGCTTACAAGCTAGCATGAATACAAGCTCTAGCATATATTCCCGCTCTGAGGAAAACAAATAATTGTCTCCTAAGTCACCCCCTTTTGTGACATTGTCTTAGAGATGCCTCCAAGGAAACAAAGGGTGTGATCTGTTTCAAACCCTTCTACTTAAACCAAACTCACCCCCCTCCCCCTGCCCGCCAGTCATCAAGTAAATCCTATTAGCAACTTTAAAAGACAGGGCAGCACCACCCTTTGGAGGTTCTGAGACTGTGGCTTATTAGGGGAGTAGAAAGTCCTGTCTTTTTCCACAGAGAGGCTGGTGGTTACAAACAGCTGACCTTGTGGGTCTCAGCCCAAGGTGTAGCCACTCTAGCACCAGGCCTCCGAGTCTTGACTCTGCCACCTTCAACTTGGCCATGTGTATAGTAGACAATGCCCTACAAAGTGGGATTTTAGCCTCAGGTATAAAGTTGAGGATTAAAATCAATCAAATGAGGAACTATGGGTAGACAGACCATATCAATTGACTACAATTCAGATCTTTCTTAACCTTTTTCATACCTCTAGAAAGGCAGAATAGTTCTTGTGTTTTTAGAACTTTTGCAACTGCATTGAGTTGTTCTACGATGTGTGTGTGCTGAGGGCTATGGGGGGAGAGGGTGTGCCTTTAAAGGAAAGTGGGTCCCTGTGAATCAGTAGTGACTCAATGACAGTGACTTTGGGTGTTTTCTGGTAAGGCTTTAAAAAAATGTGCACGTGTGTGGGCATTTTACTGGAATAGCTTCAAAATGAAAAGACATTTTGGATTTCATCCAAATTGGAAAAAACAATAAAAGTCTTTGTTCTATAGTCAAATAATCTAGTAGGGACTCATGTGCTTAAAAACAAAAAGGTTCTTTGGAACAGGAATAATTTCCTCTAGGTAATTTCACGCATTCCATTAATTCACAAGAACCAATTAAGAGAAACTTTGTGTTATGGAACCTCACTGTCATTGAGTCCCCTTCAATTCATAGGAAGCTTCAATTGCCTTTAATTCAAACCTCCCCTGGGCCTCCCCCAAGAAACAGTCTCACACTCTACATGGAGCCCCCTTTTAGAGAGGCCCATGCAATAAGACCTTTAATATATACTGAAGGTTTCCAGATTACGCTCTATAGCTTTGATACCACAAAATGATACTTTGACATTCAAACTGATTTTGATACATTTGGGGTGAAAGATTTAGAGTGTAAAATTATTGCATTGTGAGTTTTTCTTTTACTGTGCAATGTTCATGAAGTTCTTGATCAAATTTTTTAAAAAAGAATCTTAACAAGGCATTCTAGACTATTTTTGTGAATTAAAAACTTAAGGTGATGCTGGTGTCACTGCCAGATTAAAAAAATATAGGAATAAGAGCAGAAAACTGCATTTAATTTCCTAGCATGCTCCTGAAAGAACCTTGGTGGCACAAAGGTTAAGTACTCAGCAGGAATTCAAGGTTTTAAGACCTATGTGGAAACACCATAAGAGAAAGACCAGGGGGCAATTCTATTCTATCACAATGGGTCACTGTCATTGAAAATCAGCTTGATGGCACCCGAGAATAACAATAACAAAGCTGGTTTTTGACTGGCATATACAAGGAACTCTACTAAGTGTCTTTGTCTTCTTATAACCTTTAATCCTGTACAACAACTCTTTGAGAGGCCCTATGAGTACTGAAGTGGTATGGGTAAAGGAACTAGGATGCAAAGATAAATCATATATCATCACGACAGATGGTGAGGTTATGAATTGAATCAAAGTCTAGCTTGACCTCTTTTTCTCCATCAATCTGTTTGGATTATACATTTCCTTATGAGTTTATAATTTTAGACCCGTTTTATTGGCATGCTTGGTACATAAATGTAACACTTAATAGCTTTCCAAAATAGGTCCCCACCGAATAGCTGTCCACTACTTTAATCTTTGAAAATATTCAATACTAATGAGTTGAAGTGACCCTAACTTGAAGTGGCCTAGATGACAGGGTAGGACTGTCTTTGTGAAGTTCCAAGATGGAAACTCTTTACTGGCATAGAAAGTACCTGCTTGCACCTGCGGTGCTTTGACACTGATATACACATGGTTGTCTGTGGATCTGTGTTTTGTCCTATGGCTCCACTAAATTGACCCATGGAACAAAACTGTACCTGGACAAGGATATCTGCATTAAACAGAAAACAAAACAAAGCAAAAATTCACCATCCCTGGGTCAATTCAGACGAATAAGGACCATATCACACAGTAAAATTGTCCCTAATAGTTTTGTATGCTGTAAAACTATTTTTTTATTATCATTTTTTTGGGCTGGCTCTAACAGATCTTATAACAGTCCATCATTTGATGTATTAAGCACACTTGTATATATATTGCTATCATCATTTTCAAAACGTTGTCTTTCAACTTGAGTCCTTTATATCAGCTCCTTTTCCCCCTCCTGCCCCCACCCTCCTGCCCTCACTCTGTGAGCACCTGATCAATTATATATTGTTACTCTTATTGCATTTCATATACTGTCTCATGTCTCCCTTTACCCACATTTCTATTATTTATCCCCCTGTGGGTGTTTTATATACAACCTTGTGATCATTTCCCCATTTCTCCCCCTTCCTGCCACCCTCCCCCATCCTCATGGTCTTGTCACTCCCACTACTCTTCCTGAAGTGCTTATTGGTTCTGAATTCCATGTGTCTAGAGTTCTTACCTGTACCAAAGTGCTTCCTACCATCTATCCAGATTTTTAAGGTAGAACTGGGATCATGATTGTGAGGGGCAGAAAGCCTTCAAGAACTAGAGGTATGTTGTGTGTTTCTCAGGTGCTGTAATTCACACTAGCTGAATTTTTCCTTCCTTGTGACCCTTCTGTGAAGGGATGTCCAATTTTCTGCAGAAGGGCTGTGGGTCTCTACTTTGACACCCCTTTCACATCGATATATTTGTTTTGGATGTTTTGATACCTGAGCTCATCGACACACCTCATGATCACACAGGCTGGTGTGTTTCTTTCATATGGGTTCAGCTGCTTTCCTGCTGAATTGCTGCTTATTTAATATCAAGCCTTTAAGACCCCAGATGCTGTATCATTTGACAGCCAGAAAACATCAGCTTTCTTCACCACATTTGCTTATGCATCCATTTTGTTCTGGGCAATCGTATCAGAGTTAGCCTATAAATATTTATAGGAGCAGAAAACCTCTTATTTTTCCCATTAAGTACCTGGTGAGTTTGAACTATTAACCTTGTGACCTATAGCCCAACAGTACACTACCACTCACTCACTCACTCACTCACTTACTCATACATGGTTTTGACCTACTCATCTGGCAGCTCACAGCCCACCTTGTTTCCACTACATCCCCAGGACTTCTAATCGTTGAAATATAGAGAGAAATAGAAATATATTATTCTCCTGTGATCTTTTGTTATTGAAATTTGACTTTGAGATTGAGGTAGATTGTTCTATGGAAGAGAGAACAAAAAAGAACCCTGCTAGATTAGGGGGTTAGAATTGGTTTGCACTTTGACTTATTGTACTATTATTCAAATCCACAAGGATGAAAGATCTTTTCTTTTGATAACCATAAATCATGTAGTACATGGATGAATTCCCAGGGCCTCCTTGCTAGTGGTGTATTGAAAAATACCAGTTGTATCAGCATAAGTTCTACTATCCAATTTTCAATATAACTTGCTCCATTAGTGAGGGAATAAACCATTTAAGAGGGTTTCTGAGAAGGGAAAATAAATAGCATTGGTTGTGTATACTGCAGGGTCAGTATTGTATTAAAAATAGAATGTGAACCAAGTAATAGCAATCAAAAATTATGTGCAATCCCACACCATCTATTACAATGCTTGGGGTTACAGTGTACTTAGATTATTGATATGATTAGCAAGATATACCATTGTAATATTGTGTTTAAATATGGTTCAATGGTCTAGGTAATTTTATAATGTCATTCCATGATTCTGGGAACTGGGATCTTTGAAGTCCATCTGGAATGCTAACAGCGAACATCAAGTCAGTCACAGTCTTTCGCATGTTCAGTTATTACTGTAGAATGCTGTAAATTCTGGCCAGAAGAATATCGGTGGTTTGGGGATATTTAAAAAGAAATGTTTCCTATAGTGTTGGCTTGTACATTATAATTAATCTCATTTCAACTCACTGTTCCTCTAATCCTTGTACTGGTAGACCACAAGCTTACAGAAGAAAACAAAACTAAAAACACTTTAAATGATGCATTACCATGTTAGCTTGCAAGTTGTTAAATTTGACAGCGTGATCTAAGAATTGTCCCCAATGAATGATTCTTTCCAGAAAGACTATTTGGTTAGTTCCCTCAACAGCTAAAATAACATCTTCCTGTGAGCAAAGTTTGCAAAGGCACATATACGAACTGTCCTTCACTTAAATTAGTTTTGCTTATGCTTTACTAGTTGTGTTCCAATTTACATGCATGAATATTGGGATAGAAATTTATGAGACAGCATCCTTACTATCATTTGCATGGTGAGTTCCAACTAACTTTACAAATCATGTCCATAAAAGAAATTGAAAGGAAGACAACAGAACAAGACCTAACATAACTCAGCTTTGGAAATAGCTTGTGTCATTAATTCCCTCTTTCTAGAGATCATCCTTGGTAGCTCAGTGGTGGACAAGTTGTGCTGCTAGCCATGAATCCAGAAATTCAGATCCACATAGAAAGATAGACACTTTGTAGATCTGTGGAGTTTACGCCTCAAAAACCGACAGGGGCAGTTGTACCTTGTCCGGTAGACTCACTATAAATTGGAAATAGCAGTGAATCTATGTTTATTTTTCCTTTATATTACGTATGATTATACACAGAACATCTATAAAGTACTTGTTAAATTCAACCATCCTTTCTAAGAATCCTATATAAATTAAATATAGCAAACCTTGTTGATTTCTAAATATCTCTAGCGGTGAAGTGGTGAAAACACTTATTTGCCAACTGAAACTACAGAGATTCAAACGTTCCAGCTGTACATTGGGAAAGATGTGGCATACTTCTGTAAATATTAAAATAAAAATAAAAAAACCTTCAGAGACAAAGAGATGATGCAAATGCATAATGACCATACAGAATAGGGTAGAAATGTCACTGCGAGCTCCTGAGATTGTTACTCTTTATGAGAATAGAAAGCCTACTTTTCTCCCAAGTGGCTGGTGGTCTTGAAGAGCTGACCTTGCAGTTAGCAGCACAATCACTAAACCACCAGTATTACACAAGGATTATGGCCTTGGTTCTGAAAAGCCTGTGGGGCTATTATATTCTCTCCTATGCCATTGCAGTGAATTGCAAATGGCAAAGGATATGGTGGGGGGTCAGGATGCATTTGTGCTAGATATTAGGAATGTTGTCATCTGTATTTGAGGGATAACCACCCCAAAAGTGGAATTTTTTCAATACTATTCAAATTTTTAATGAAACAACCTTAGACCTTCGAAGTATTTTTCCATTACACTCCATTTCATTACACACATTTGTCAAATCTGTAATTCCTTTCTTGGGAGCATTTTTCTAACTCATCTGTTTGGATGGCTGACAGCACCTCCCTTGTTTTCTCTTCACCTCTACCAAGTCGTCAAATCAGTGTCCCTTCATGTTTCTCTGCATTCGCAGAAATCAGAACTCCTATGGAGAGAGGACAGATGCTGTATTCATTATGTATTATAAAATAAATATTGTCCATCTCTCCATCATCCTCACAATTATTGCAAATAAGGGTCCATTGTTGCCGCCACTTGTCAATCAGTCTCAATGGCTGTCTAGCTCCTTCCTGCTGAGCCTGTACTTTGCCAAGCTTGATGTTTTTAGAAAACGGTCCCTCCTGAAAACATGTAAAAAGTGCCATTTTAATAATGTCCACTTAACTGGAGATTGAAAGAAATTTCTTCTCTTCATGACATACTGGCTCTTGGTAAAGATCACAAGGTATATACAGCAAAAATATTAGCCCATAACGACTCTAATATACACAGTATTTTAGAGGCAATACAAATAGGATATATCAATAATGTAAACACAACAGTGGCTTGAGCTGTTCAAGTCGGGAAGCAAAAAAAATTTTCTTTAAAAAGGGTGTGATAGGTTTATTGTGTCCACCTGACTAATAAAAGCATGTGGGATTAATCAAGTCGTAGTTTTATTGGAGGGCAAAGAGAGAAATGACTATGCAAGCCTGACCCCCTCTCTCTTGTGCTCTGATGCTAAGAGTGTGCTGGCGTATGCTACTGCTTTAGCTAGTTTTCTGTCTCAGCCTGTTTGATATACTACCTGTGTGCCAGGCCAATCTGTGGAACCTGTTGCTAAAGCTTGAGACTCCTTCAAGGCCTGCTTCAGCACGTTGCCGATGCATACGTCGCTGGTGCTGTGTACATCATTTGAGTTTGAGGCTCTTGTATCCTGGTCCCTTGCATTGTTTGCATTTGCTATCCCTACCGGGCATGCTTCACTATGCTCTTAAGTTACCGCCTCTTGGTGACCTACCCTGCTGTTTACTTCTTGCCTTGCCAGAGGAAGGACTCTGCTGTCATATTCCTTACCCTTGGACTGGCAACCCATGTGAGTTGAAGGACTTCCAGTAAGTGCCCTGCTTTCATTTCTCCACAGAATCCTGCCTAACATAAAATACAACATAATATACACATAGGAAAAAGGACATAAATCCAGTATATTCATTGTCTATCTTACTGGAAAAGCAAATAAATTAAAAACACCAGGTATAATGGGAAAGAAGCAGTAATAGAATAAGCATGGTACAATTAGAAAATTTTCTAAAGCTACAAAATGGAAGAAATTTAATGACAAACTTCAAAGACTGAAAACTTTAATCAAGTTTAAGGTAAAATAATAATGAAAAATTATCTACAAGCTAAACAAATCTTGGCACACAGTTGAAATTGAGATTTTTGAGGGAAAAACAAGAACATAGAAGTTACCCACAATAGGGCATAAATCATGCTAACTCATCTTCCAACAACATTTCATAAACAGAAGAAATGGGTGACATTTCTACAATGCTGAGAAAATTCTGTGACCTGAAAATTTAAAACCACAATAAATCTGTCATCCTTGAATTAGAGAAAAATAAGTCTTCTACATATGTAACTTTTCAAATAATTATTCTACTCATTGTCTTTCTGGAGCAGCGTTTCCCAAAGTTGGCTGAAAGAATGCAGATAATTCCACTTTACCTGAGACTATGGATACCAAATAAAAGAGATCAAACTTAAAGTTACTGCCACTGCATTGATGCCAAGTCATAGTTGTAGGATAGGGTAGAATTGCCCTTGTGAGTTTCTGAGATTGTAACCTTTTATTTTTTCATTTCAAGTGATTCATTTTTTCAGTTAATCCATATTGTTCTTCCATTGATAGTTCTTTGTATTTTTTGATCATTTTGGGGGGTTCACACACCTCTTATCACATCCATCTATTGTATATCAAGCACATTGGTACATTTGTTTCCCTCATAATTCTCAAAATATTTGTATTCTACTTAAGCCTTTGGTATCAGCTCATTTTCCCCCTCCTTCATGGATTTTTGATAATCTTTTTGGGAGTAAAAAGCACTGTCTGTCTCGCGAAGAACAGCTGGTGGTTTTGAACTGCTTACATAATAGACAGTAGCTTAATTCATATCCTCTTGGGCACCAGAGCTAGAGCGCAAAACATTTTTAAATGTCAGGGAGGTAATGAATATATATTTTAGGCCATACATCTGGCTAATTCCTGATTTAAAGATGAAATTAAAACAGTTATTGTACACTCTTTTAAAAAATATAACAGAGAGACCATCAGATAGCAAAATAAATATGCTCCAAACAAAATTAAAAGACAATAATACATATTGCCACCACCACTCTTTCAATCGGCCTCATTAAAGGATTTCCTGGTTTTTGCTGTCCTTCTGTTTTACCAAATATGATGTTCTTCTTGCCACTTAAGAGCATTCTCACTATACCTCGTCCAAGACAAATTTATTTGTCCTTACAGCAGGCCGTGCATGGTACTTCCAATATTCTCTAGTATCACTGTTCAGGCACATCAATTTTTTTAGACTCTACTACCGGGTGTGACTTAAATAACCTCGATTTGTTTCCTTAAAAGTGATTACTTTATGTATAAGAGTCACCTTGGACAGAGAGAGAAAGTCCAAGACCGTCTAATGGGCAGTTCCACATCTCTGTGTGAAATGTCTGAGGCTGAGATAAAAATCTGTGGCCCAAGTAAAGTGACTAGCTTTTAAGCGGGCACCATTGACCGAAGGGCAGGGGAAAGGGTTCTTGATTAAAAATTTGTTCTATATTGAGCAACAAATGTTTCATAGAATGCAAAAAATAGTATTGTAATATATTTATTTTAATTAAAATGCCATGGTACATTGTTAAATTGTTAAAAAGTGGGACCTTTGGTCACTTTACAAGAGACACTTGACAACTGGATGAGGAGAGGCGCTAATTTAGACCAGTGACTGTATCCTTACTGTCCACTGACCTTCTTAATTTTTCTAATAACCCCACGACAATTGTGATTATTGTAAATGAGTTCTCTGTGGTCCTTACAACACGGTATCGGACCCAAAATATAAGTGAAGTGGTATGGAAGAAAGGAGTTGTGTCAGAGTAAATTAAGGATGAAGTGTTAAGGCATATTTGACTCCATTTGGCAGTAGTGAAGCCAGAGGAGGTTAGATATGGCCCCCACCCTGTATTGTACCCAGAAACTTGAAATTTCAGAATTGGGTATAGTGGTTTTGCTCTTATTGCTTCTGTTCAACATTCAATATAAATGTTAAATAGTGCCCAACACTATGATAAAGAAATAAATCTCATGGCCAAAAATAGTCAAACCCACTGCCAGTGAGTCAATGCAAATCCCTAATGACCATATAGTGCAGGATAGAATTGTCCTTATCATTTCTGAGAGTAA
Organism: Nesogale talazaci; assembly: GCA_004026705.1. NCBI lineage: Eukaryota > Metazoa > Chordata > Mammalia > Afrosoricida > Tenrecidae > Nesogale > Nesogale talazaci. The sequence goes on along the minus strand of PVJH01000042.1, from coordinate 344,157 downwards.
ACAGACAATGAAAATAGACTCGGCTCCCCACTTTGAAGGAAAGAGCCACTGAAAACCATCTACATAGCTTTGAAACATTGCCAGATACTGAAGTCCTAAAGAATAGAAACATAATATTGTCGGGATTTGGGTTGGGTCTGAGCACACTCAGATGGGGACTGGTCAGACTGCACTGGGGTGGTCAATGTGCAGGAACTTATTTCTCAGAGTGTGCTTCACCACAGGATGTGATCTGAATAAATCCTATGGGAGGAGTGTCTTCTGGATCTTCATTTGCTTGATGAGGCACAACTCAAAGAAAGGAGAAACAGTGGCAGCAATCTACCAATGTGCTATGTGAAAAGTATGAATCTAAAATTGGAAGTGGTGAAAAAAGAAATAGAACATATGAAGATCGCTATACTAGACATCAGTGAGATGAAGTGAACTGGGATTAGCTGTACTCTTTTCTACAACTCAAAAGGCAGCTATACACATAACCTACCTCAAATTAAATACTGGTGCATAGAAATCAACTTGACTACATCTGTGGGAAGACACAAAGTAGAAGTTCAATGTCAGCAGATGAACAAGGTCGGGGCTAACTGGAACAAACCACATACGCATGCATAAATTCAGGATAAAGGTGATCAATATTTAGACAGTGCACAAGACTTTGGACCAAAATTGTTCAATATGCAATTTTGAGTCTATCTCACCAGAATTTTGAGAACATCTCATAAACAGATTTGACACATTGAACACTAATTACAGAAGACCTGATGATCTGTGGAAGGACACCAAGCCTAGCAGACATGAAGAAAGCAAAAGCTCATTTAATGTCAGAAAAGAAGAAAGGATCAAAACTGATAAGAGATGAGACTCTTAAACTTATTCTGATTCATAGAGTAGCTAAAGCAAATGGAAGAATGGGTGAAGAGACTAATAAATGAGATGATAAAATTAATAAAATCTGAAATAACAGTTTGAGAAGACAAAGCTGAATATTATCACGACATGTAAAAATGTAGAATTAGAAAACTAAAAGTGAAGAATAAATATATTCAGTATCTCTTAAACTTAAAGAACTCAAGAAAAAAAATCAAGCTTGGAGTTACAATCTTGAGAAATTCCATTGAAGAATATTGAATGACTCAAGAAGCATTAAGAGAAAATGGAAAGAATACATAGAGTCACTGTAACAAAAAGAACGAGTCCACCATCCACCACTTTGGGAGGATGCATATGAGCAAGAAACAATGGTACTGAAGAAAGAAGTTCAAGTTGCACTGAAAGGATTAGTCCAAAACAAGGCCCCCCAAGTTGATGAAATACCAATTATAATGCTTCAAGAAGCCGATGGATCTGGAAGCACTTAATTGTCTATGAAAGAAAATTTCAAAGACAGCCACTTGGCCAACTGACTGGAAGGAATCTGTATTTGTACCCTTTTCAAAGAAAAATGATCCAACAGAATTCTCAAACTAGTCAACAATGTCAGTTATAGCACAATCAAGTAACATTTTGCAGAAGATCCTCCAACAATGGTTGCATTAGTACATTGACAGGGAGTTAATGGCCAGATTCAGATGACTACTTGGTACTAAAGCTATTACTGCTGATTTCAGATGGATTGTAGCTGAAAGCATAGAATTCTTAGAAGATGTTTACTTGTATCTTATTGACTATGCCAATAGTCAACTGTTTGAATCATAATAAACTGTGTTAAATTGAGATGAATGGGAATTCCAGGATACCTTATTGTCCTCATGCAGAACTGTACATGGATCAAGGAAATATACCATATGTTGTAAAATCAGGAAAGTTGTTCATCACGGTTGTATTCTCTTACTATACTTGTTCATTCTAGATGCTGAGTAAATCATCAGAGAAACTTGTGTATATGAAGGAGAATGTGGCATCAGGATTGGAAGAAAACTTATTAACAGCCTGTCATATACAGATGATACAACCTCCCTCATTAAACGTGAGGAGAAATTGAAACATTTTCTGATGAAGGTTAAGAATTGAAGTCTTCAATATGGATTGCAACTCAATGTAAAGAAGACCCAAATCCTCACAACTGAACCAATAGTTAACATCGTGATAAATGGAGAAAATTTTGAAGTTCTCAAGGAAATGTTTCCTTGCTTGGATCTATATAAATGCTCTTGGAAGTAGCAGTCAAGGCATCAAAAGACATCATGTCAGGAATCGGCAAAATCTTGAGACCGAAGAATCAATCCTGTTCCTCCTAACAACTTTGAAATCACTCAAGAGTCTTAAATATGTTTTCTGAACAAATGAAATCACTGTGATCTGAAATAAGAACCTTCAAACGTTTTCAATGTTACGTCAGAATTGCATGTTCACACTGAATGAGCCCCATATGGCTTTTGTGCTTTAGTTTGTTTTGACCACTGCACTAGATAATTCTTCTATACAAGACATTTTTTACACTATTGAAAAGCAAGGATTTTGCTTTGAGGACTAAATTGTATCTGTCCCAAATCATGTTATTTCCCATTATTTATTATTCCCATGGTATTTCTCTTATGCATGTGTAAGTTGGACATTGAATAAGAAGATTGAAATAGAATCAATGCATTTGAATTTTGGTGCTAGAGGAGCATATCGGAAGTACTATAGATTGCTAAGAAGACAAAGAGATGTCTTGAAAGAGGTATAACCAGGGTTCTCCAGGGAAGGAGAACATCCTCAATCAAAAAGAAAGCCAAAAAAATTTAAATGTAAAAAGATGCAAACTGGTTCAAAAGGTAGATCAAATGACAACTTCTTAAAGACTATCACTTTATGAGCACTTACATTCCAACATTAAATTGCACTTGAACTTGCTTATTTTCCCCACCATCTGGAATTATTTACGTGGCAAAGATAATATATGTTCACAGCTACAGCCCTTCTCTCTGGCCTAATGCCTGGAATTATTTTAAAGGGATGACATAAAATAATCAGTTAATTTAGATGAATAGCTCATTGAGAAACTATAATATCTGCTCCAGAATAAATACTCCTCAGGAAATATGAACTTTAAAAAATGTTTTCAAAAGTTATCATAACCCCAAAGCAAGGTAATATTTGCAGGCAAGAAGCAGCTCAGCATCTTATAATGAGTGGACAAAAGGCTGAAGCAAAATAGAATATATCTGTGTAGTCTCAAAATAATAAATTCACAGGATATTTACTCATTAAAAAGGTACAAAAAACTAAAAGATTCATAGTTTCGTTGTCAGTTAAGGTTGGACTATCAAAGCCACCAGTTGCTCTGAAGAAAGCGGTTTGGTCCTGTAATGATTTCCAGTCTTGTAGAAATGATATAGGTTGCTATGTGGTGGAATCAACACAGTGGCACTGGGTAGTGGGGATGTATAAAAATGCACCAGGCACCAGTTTCAACAAGTGACCAAAAGAAACATCTTCAGTAATGAGAGATATAGGAATGTTTTAAAAAATATGTGAAAAAAAAATGAAAGTTAAATACAATTTTGCTTAGGGCCCATAATTTTGCTTAGTGTATGATGATCAGGCATCCAAGAACAAAAAGCATATCATTATGTGCCCACCCACCTGACATGATCGCTGAGGACAAAGGGGTGCAGAGACAGAGCCGGGAAAATTGATAGCGCCCAGCCAGCAAAAGATAAAGTAACTGGAATCTTAAAGACTTGAAGGCGAACAAGTGGTCATCCAACGCAGAAACAGCAAAACCCACATAGAAGTGCACCAATCTGTGTGATCACGAGGGCTCGAAGGCAGCAGACATCAGACATCAGAGGACAAGGAATAAATCAGTAAGAATGAGGGGGAGAACAGGCTGGAGACCCAACGTCCACTTGGGGGCAATTGGACACCCCCTTACAGGGGAGTCATAGGGAGGAGATGGGTCAGTCAACAGGCAGTGAGGTAGCAATGAAGCATAAATCTTTCCTCTATTTCCTGAAGGTTTCCTCCCCCCAACCACCAAGGTCCCAACTCTGCCCTGTAGTTCCAGCTGGACTGGAGGAGGTGTACCAGGGAAATAGGAGTTGCAAACGCAGGGAACTCGGAGTGGATGAACCCCTTGGGGTCATTGGTTGGAGTGGAGTTGCCGAATGGGTGGAGGGAGGGTAGGATGGAAAGAGGAAGCCACTATGGGGATCTGCAGACTGTCTTTTATCTGGAGGACGGACGTAGGGAGGAGTGGGCAGGGGGAGATGTCGGGCAGTGTAAGATATGACAAACAATGATTGCAGAGTAATGAGGACTGGGGGGAGGGGGGAAGGTTGGAGGGGGAAGGGAGAGAGGCTCATATCAAGTGCCCAAGTGGAAAGGCAGATGTTGGGAGAATGTTGACAAGGGCAAGCAAGTGGGGGTGCTTGGTACAGTATATGTAAGTATGCATTGAACTATGTATGATGAAAAGCGATGAATGAACCCCCAATAAAATGATTAAATAATAAAACTCTGGTGGAATAACTTGTAAAAGGATATCTGAGATGATCTCACAACCCAATGAGTATAATAAATTAGCATGTACAAGTAGTAGAATTGGAGAATGCTTTGTCATGTACATTTTGGCACAATTGAAAATAATTACATTAATAACAATGCATATGAGGAGAAGAAAATGTACTAACATTGATTTTGGTAATGATTGCTCAACCTTTATATGACTGAATTATTGAATCATATGTTGTGTGGAAGAAGTGTGAAAAAAACTGTTTTTGAAAAGAGAAAATCAGATTTCCCAGGACTTTTTGAGCCCTCTAGACTAATATAATGTTTAGAAAAAGAAAACACCTCTCTGTTATGAGGCAATATCAAAGAAATGTAAATTAAGTTCCAATCAACAAAATATTTAACCTGTACTCTTCATGTCTTGGCAGGCCATACAAAATTCAGGAGATTCAACAATTTTGTATAATGAATTTAAAAAATACATTTATATCGATTATCAAAACAATCGATGACATTTGAATAAGATTTATAAATCAGTTCATAGTTCTCTGTCAGTGTGGATTACCTAGATTTGATAATTATATAATGGTTCTATAAGTTGTGAATATATAGGGCAGTGTTTCCTAAGTGGGGTGGGGGACAGCAAAGGGAGATACAGAATATGGGCTATAGCACAAAAGTTTCTAATTGCAAGGAGAGTAATTGTTTCTTTTAAAAAGGAGATGGTAGGCCAAATCAGTTTGGGAATCTATGATTTAGGAGAATAGGCTGAAGGATCTACAGGAATTCTTTGTTCTATTCTTGAGGGAAAAAATTTATTTCTGATACTATCAAATAAATTAGAGAAGAAAGGTTAGTTATGAAATTTTACTTAGACATCATGAAAATTTCCAATGGTTACATAATATTGATAATTGTACAACTCTGAGTATACTAAAATCTACAGTGTATACTATAAAAAGACAAACTTATATCAGATGATTTATTCCTCAATAAATTGGCTACATAAGTAAACACTGTCAGAACACTACCAACAAAGGCTAAAACTTGGCAGAGGTTGTACATTCTCTCTCATAGGAGTGTGTGTAAAACAGAGGTTCAAAGTCAACAAAAAACAACCACAGTTCAAAGTCACCCATAGTTATAGGAGGAAACCTCCTCAAGAATGTTTGATTATGGGTTTAAATTAATCATACTACTAAATAGAACATATTTTATGAATGTTGTGTGTGCAAGAGTTGATTTATATCTAAGATCCAATATGAATTAATATCTGAAGGGGTCAAATTTAAAAGCATATGATATTATGATAGAAATATTTGATAAAATCCTATATTCATCCTGTATGCCTCTTAGTATGCTAGTAATAAAAGCTATTACTGTATTATAACTTTGGCATTTACCTGCTTCAAATTAGCTATCTGCTTCACATAAAATGAATATAATATTTATGGGTAAATCAGAAACATGAGTATTAAAATCAAGGATAAGAAGAGCCTACTATCATGATCTAATCAGCATTTTGAAGCATTTCTGAAATAATATATGGATATGTTATATTGAAAAGAAATGCAAAAAACAGTCTTTTTCCACAGTTAGTAATTCTGTACCATTAATACACAAGAAAACCTGGAAAAATTTTAAAATACAACTCACTGCCATAGAGTTGATGCCTAGCGGACAAAGGAGAACTTCCCTATGAGTTTTCAAATCTGTAACTCTTTAAAAAAGTAGAAAAGCCCATCAATGGCTGGTGGTTTTGAACCATCACCCTTGCTTTTAGCTGCCCAAAGAATAACCACAGTCCTGCCAGAGATCCTTGAAAAAACTATTAGAGCTAATAAAATTCTTGAAAGTGAACAGTTCTAACTTGCTAAAAATTAATGCTTAAAAATTAAATCATCTCCCTAATAAACCACCATTCTCATTCCATGTCCTATTAAGAAGATACCCTTAGAATTAAAAATGAAATAAAACAAAAACATTCACCATAATCACTCTGTTTATATTGAACTCATCTGTCAGATCCCCTTGGTAATTACTGTTGCGATTGAACCAATTTTTAAAGGCACCTAGATGAGACAAAGTGTATTGCTGAGATAACTGTCTGCAACCATTCACTGATGGCAGAGACATACTTAAACATATTCCACTTGTAATAATCCTATGCATGTATGAACTGGAGCCTGAGTAGCAATATGCTACAGAGAGAGATAGAGATAGAGATGAGAGAGAGAAAGAGGAGGAAGAAGAAGAAGAAGAGAAGGTAGAGGAGGAGGTAGAGGAGAAGGAATGAGGAAGGGAGGGGAGGGGAGGGGAGAGGGAGACTGACTCAGACTCACTGCACTGCTCTGAAGAGGGAACATCAATTAATACAGTACAACTTTCTATTAAATAGTAAGACTCAATATATTGGAGGCACTCCCATATGACATTAATGTTAAAATTAAGTAAATGGTTTACCTGTTTAGTTTAGATTCAAATCATTCTTCTAGAGATTATGTTGATGAATAGTATATACTCTATTATGTAATATTTCTTTGTAATCCATTGGACATTTTAGATCAGATAAATGGTTAGTTCTGTTCCTGTTGGTGCTTCCAAAGCCATGGACATGTAATAACTCTGTATTTCCTTTATTTATAATTTCTAATGAACATAGCTCAGAGCAAAGAAACTTTACTCGGTTTTTGACAGGATGGATATAGAAAAGCAAAACTCTGATATTCTCATTTTGGAAGAACTTGTTCTTTGTAATGAATTGAATATAATATCAAGTTTGATAGTTAAGTTTTCTTCTTCCTTGATTCCTCTTAATGCTTCTTGGTTGAGCTTCCTGCTTTTTAGTTCCTCGGTCCCTATATTTATACATATCACAAGAAGCCCTCCAGAGTAACATTTGACCCATGAACTTTTATCTGGACTGGGATTCCCCTCTTCTATAACAGTGTGAGTCACTTTCTTTAAATAAAATTATATATTGATATAGATAGATAGATGTAGATGAGATAAGATAGGTATATCATTGTCTGTGATTCTCTAGAGACTCCAGTCTAACACATCAAGATGTTCAGTGTTTCCTCTTTTCTTTGCTGTGTGTTAACGAAAATTGAGAGGCACCCCAATGCTAATCACAAGTCTTATGCTTGGAAAGAATACCTGATTCCCTTGCTCCATGAAAGATCTGAGGAGAGAGCACTGCAAGATGCCATATCTATATCTGATGCCTGCTGTGTGTTATGTATGAAAACTATACCATCATACTTGTCAAAATGTTTGTTTTATTTACTGTCGTCATACATTATTTACCCCAATAATAATACAATGGTGAGATAAGACTATTTTTATAATCTAATGCCAAGAGAATTTTTATACAGATGATCTTCAATTTATGATGCCTTATTCACCTGTCAACTGATGTCATTCTTTCCTATCATATAAATGTTATGATAGGCAGTGAATTTGCCAACAATCTGGATTAAGAGGACAATTCCCCACTGGGCCTCTCTTCTGTGGATTACTATGTAAATGAGCAAAGAAGAGAAGACAGCTGCACAAAATAATTTGCAAACATAACTTTCTATTATGAATTGGTAGTGTATTGGGAAAATCTGGATACTGCGTGGGTATTAACTCAGATATCTAATCCAAGTGTCAGTGTCCTTCCATTGCTGTGTAATAGTTCTTCCTCCTTTATTACCTTACCGAATATGACCCAAAATTTTATATGAAGTTTCATGGTTTATATTCACAGTCTCTTCATATATTTTGATGCAAAGCAACCCCATTACATTGAATATAGTAATGCTTTCTGAGAGTGCAACCCATGAAGGAGATCAAAAGCATCTCCTCTTCCCCAAAGGATAATCATCATTTCTCGTTGTTGCTAGGTGCTCTTGAAATGGAATCCAATGCCCAAAGATTGATATTTTAGGTATTAGTGATCCCAAAAGGACTTTTGTTATCATTTTGATTCCTACAGCCATCTAACCTTCTATGCCAGGAATGAAAAATTAAAGGGGAAAAGGCGAGAGCATGCATTGCCAAAAGAGCATTTCAAGATCAATGTTGGAGTACAAGGCAGACAGTGATAGGATATTATCCATAGGTCTGCAAGGAACACCAGTTGATGCTATTATTCAAATTTATGAACCTACCACTATTTTGAAAGACACAGAAATTGAGCATTTTTACCAACGCCTGGATTCTGAAATTCATTACATATGGAATGGAGAACCATTAATAATTGCTGGTCATTGGAAAAAAAGGAGAGCAGGTAGCATTAAATTGTGGCCTTGGTAAAAAAAAAATGATGTTGTAGAATTCGTAGTAGATTTTTGCAAGGCCCAAAATTTATTTACTGAACATATGGTTTCTATCAGCAACATATATTATTATTATATATGTGGACTTTTTCAGATGGCATATACAAGAATCAAATCAATTGCACCTGTGGAAAAACACAGCAACATCCTCAGCATCATTAGTCAAAACAAGACCAGAGGCTGGTCACAGAACAGACCATCAATTGCTCATATGCAAGTTCATGTTGAAGCTGAAGGAAACGAAATGAAATTCAAAGTTCAAGCATGATAATATCCCACCTGAATATTGACACCATCTGAAGAATATATTTGATACATTGAAAATTAAGTATCAAAGATTGGATCAGTTATGTAAAGACATTAAAAAAATCATACATGAAGAAAGAAAACTGTCATTAAAAAGAGAGTAAAGCGCTGAGCCCTGGTGGCGTAGTGGTTGAGTGAGGAACTGCGGCCCACTGGCTTCGTGGTTCAAATCCAGCAGCAGCAAGGTTGGGCAGCTCCCATGACCGCTAGAGGGCAGTGATGCCCACAAAATCAATCAATAAAAAAAAAATTTAAAAAGAGAGTGAAGAAAGAAAAGACCAAGGTCAATGTCTGAACATACGGAATCTTACTTTTGAAATACAGTGATATCTAAAATTCCATGGAATAAATAAATCATGAAATAAAAAAGCTAAACAGATTTCAGATAGCAGCTGGCAAAGATAAATTATTATAATAAAAGTTGCACTGACATGGAGTTAGAATTCCAAATAGTAAGAACATATTTCGTATTTCTCATGTTGAAAGAAAAGACTCAAGCCTCAAGCATCATATTTAAAAGATTCCATAGGAAAAATATTGACTAGTATGGGAAATATATTTCCCCCAAAAAAAGAAACGATAAACAGAATATAGTGTCAGTATTCCCAAAGGTATTGTTCAATTCTGAACCATTTCAGCAGATGATTAAAAACAATGGCATTGAAGGAAAACAGCTACCTGGTCAACCAACATAAGTAACACATTAGAATGTGTGCTGCTTAGCAATATATTTTATATGACATACAATTAAGATTTGAGGGAAGATATTTTTAAAAAGGGTCAATAAATTGACCGCAAACTGTGACAAATTCAAGACAGATTCAAAAATGGACATGGGATAAGGGATATCATTGCTGACATCAGATGAATCTTGGCTGAAAATTGAGAATAACCCAAAGAGATTTACTTGTGTTTTATTGATGATATAAATTTATTAATCAATGTGAATGATAACAAGCATTAAAAAAATTGGAATTCCAGAGCATCTAAATTTGCACATGTAGATTTTGTACATATAGCAAGAGGCAGTTATTCAGACACACTAAAGGAATCCTGCATGGTTCAAAATCAGGAAAGATGTATATCAGGATTTTGTCCTTTTCCCAAATATATCCAATTTACATTTTGAGCAAATAGTCAAATAAACTACATTATTTAAAAAAAGTCATACAACATTAGAAATGGAGGAAGACTTATTAACAACTTGTGATGTACAAATGACAATCTTGTGTGCTGAAAGGGTGGTCTTGAAGCAGCACTTAGTGCTGAAGATTAGAGATACAGCCTTCAGTATGGATTGCACCTCATTATAAAGAAAGCAAAAATCACAAGGGGATCAAAAAGCAATATCATAACAAACAGATAAAAGATTTCCAATGTCAAATATTTAATTTTATCTGAATTCACACTTAGCGTCCATCCATTCAATAGTGAAGGGATCAAAGGATGCATTGCATTGGGCATATCTGCAGTGCAAGACCTGTTTTCAAGTGGTAAACTACAAAAATGTCACTTTGAGGACTAAGGGGTATTTGACCCAAGTAGTGATCATTTCTCTTGTCTTATATGTGTGTGAAACTTAGGCAATGACTGCGAATCACTGCGGAAGATTTGAAAATGATCTTGAATTATGGTGCTGGCACATAATATTGTATATATCATGGGCTTCTAGAAGAACAATCACAACCGACCTGGGGGCTTACCTGGTGTCTTTAACTCTCCTCTATGTGCCAAAATCTCTTCTCCTGGAATTTATATCCCATGTTTTTCTCTGTGCCTGGTGGCCTCTCTCCTACTCACATGGTTAACTCCATGATTTTAATTATCTTTGTGCCCCATACACTACAACCATTGGCTCCTCAAATGTGTGTCCTCTGTTATTTAAACTATTGACCTTGAGGCTAACAAGCTAATGCATACCCTGTGATGATACTTCTTACACTAACCTGAAAATCTCACTGAAGAGGTTCTTCTCCCCAACATAATCCAACTTAGTATGTTAGACGACATAAGGCAGTAACCTAGCCCAATCAAGGGCATTCTCAGAAAATCTCCTGCAATGGAAACTGAGCTGCAGCTTCCTGTGGTCCTTCAATATCAAATTCAATCTTAGATCCTCTAAGTTTCTGTAAATTATTATCCCATTTCTTTCCTGGAGCCCACAGCTTCCCTTCTGGGCACCATTTACAGTATTCATTTTCTTAGAGTCACTCATTTAATCCTAATATTTCCCACTATCTATAGCTGTCTTTCTCACATGCATGTGCCCAATCGGCATATGAAAGATGGACATTAAATTAAAAACAATAAAGAAGAGAATCAATGTATTCAAATTATGGTGTTGTTGAAGAACACTGAAAATACTATGGACTGCCAAAAGAACCAACAGATCTTTATTGGAGGAAGTACAGTCAGAATGCTCCTTAAAAACAAGGAGGGTGAGACTTGGATTTGGTCCCAGATATTTTGGGCATGTTGTTAGGAGAGACTAGGCCCTAGAGCAGGATATTGTGCTTGGTAAAGTAGAGAGGCAGTGAAAATAAGGAAGGCTCTTGACAAGAAGAAGTGACATAGTCGCTGAAACAATGGGTTCAAGCACAGGACAGCTGTGAGGGTAGTTCACGGCCAGGGTATGTGTCCTTCTGTTGTACATCTGAGAGAGAACCACGTTAATAGCACCTCACAATAACTCTGCCCCTGCTTTTCCCAGGAACATGTAAATCCAGTATGAAAAAAAGCCATTGTTACGCCTTCTGATGTGGTAGGATGCATTCTTAGTCCAGGAAGTCACCCTTAAATTGCTGCCTGTCAAATGTGTCTTTCTCTCCCAGGTCCAGGAGATTCCATGGGGAAGGTGACATAATTAACAGACAATCCGCATGTGTGACTGCTGCCTGTGACTGAGAAACTAGCAGACCTGAAAGCTAAGTAGATGGATGTTGCAGAAGAGCTTGTTAACAGCCCAGAAGTCACACAGAGGATGCTGGGAAGACTGTCTGGGAGCTGTCACAGACAGATTGGTAAGTGTGCATAGCATCTTGCTTGTCTTGACATTAGAGCTGCTGAGAATGAGAGAATGATCTACTTAATAATACTCTTGTGGAACTTTGATAAGCATCCTGAGCCCTCTCAAGATTGTCTAAACTGAAACAAACAAAAAAAAACATGCAACTAGTTTTAGGGAGCAGGAGTTGTGCTTTCTCTGTGATCTGGAAAATGCATAATGGAAAGTCATCATTCTCCAAGGCCTTTATGTCACATCATTTCTTAATTAGAGATAAGATATTGTCATCAGTTGGTTAGTCCCCGCCCCCCACCCTGGGAGGGGAGGGGTATTGCTTCTAGAGTAAGAAGAATTTGGAAGAAAGGCTTAGCAACCTGCTTCCCAAAAATCAGCCAATGAAACTATATTGATCACAGGTGTTCAAGCTCACTGTGCATGGGGTTGCCTTGAGTGAGAGATAATTTCATTTCATATGGTAACCCAAGTGGCAGCTGTGAATAATAGACACTCATAGGATGTGCCTAGACAGGCTGATATTCAATATAATCTCTCTCTCTCTCTCTCTCTCTCTCTCTCTCACACACACACACACACTGCTACCATTGAATAGATAGATTCTGACGCACAGAGACCATGATAAAATGGAGTAGAGCTGCCCTTTTGGTTTCCAAGGCTGTAAATCTTTACTGGTGCAGAAAGCCACATCTCGCTCCCATGATGGTTTTGAATTGCTGACCTTGCTGTTAGCATCTCTACCAAGGCAACTCATGAATATGAAAACTCACTGCCATCACATCTATTTCCACCAGAGGACTTAAGAGGTATGGGGCAAGCATGCCACAGCACTCACTAAACTAATTCTTGTTAACTGGAGAGGTGAAGGGTTCTTGAGCTGATGGATGGCTCCTTTGCCCGCTGCTTTCTTTATAACTTAGTGATCCACATTATCTACTTCTACTTTCCAGGATAGAAGTTAGAGTCTTAGTACTCTGGCCGATACTGTAGAAAGATTACAAGGTAATATTTGGAAAGATTAACTCTGACCCCAACTCTTTTTATGATTTCTTAGCTCAAATTTCTGAGGGAGTCAAGCATTGATGGAAACATAGAAAACCTGGCTGTAAAGTAATAATGCAGAGTACTTGTGAGAAAATCACAGAAATTATGGAGGCAAGTGAGGGATTTCAACTTTGTAAAACAGTCACCTCTGGAAATTCAGGCTTCTTCCATCACTTTTTTGGTATTGCACAGAATGTTTCTGGAATCCCTTTTGGAAATTAACTCCCATTCAATTCAATACCGTCCATGTCAGATATATGCCATTGCTTACTGGGAATGAAATTGTTTGTGGCAGCCAAAATATGCTAGAAGCCTGTCTATTTCTGATGAATTCTCTGGCTTCTTTAGTCCACTCTGACTTACAACCCACTTGGATGAATACATGCTGATAGACCTAAAAGCAACTAATCATCACTCTTTATTGCCAAATATATTTGGTATTGGTCCATCTTTGCTCTCTTTGTCTTCGTTGAAGTTGCATCTGTAGTGCCATGAGAATTGGCCTTGAATGTATGCAACCTGATGGAACACTGTATGTTCAAGACATCACACGTGCCGATTTCAAGCTGTAGGTTATATATCTGTTATAGAAAGATGATGCAACCAAGGTTCTTTGTTGATTACAAAACCGTAAAAGGATTACAACATATGAGAACAAAACAAAAACAATCTCCCTGCCATAGCGTCAATGGTAACTGGGAGTGAGCCCTTAGGAGAAGGCAGCGATGCCTCTCTGGGTTTCGGAAAGTAACTCTTCATGGGAATAGAATGCTACGTCTTTCTCCCAGGGACCTGCTGGTGGTTTTGAAAAGCTGAGCTTGAGGGTAGCCAGCAGCATTCATTATCATTCCTAGTCTGAAGATAGGACCAAGATCTACAGCATATTTCACCTACATTTATGAGCCCCACAGAGCTCGTTAGGGGGGAGGTTAGACTCGGGGGTAGGTATTGGGGCTGCTAACCAACAAGTCAGCAGCTCAAGCCCCCTGCCTCTCTTGGTGATGATTTCTGCTTGGAACAGATTTGCATTCTCAAAAATGCTAGGGAGCAGTGCCCCTCTGTCTGCCAAGGATGACTGTGGGTGGAACTGACTCCAAGGCACTGGGGTTTTGGGTTCCTTTGGTTAGTGTTACATTTAAACAATGCGTCTACTCCTAGCTTTGCTTAGAAAAGACCACATTTCAGTTTGCTTACAAAGATGCATAACGTATAACCAAACACAACAACGTAAATGTGAAGGGAATATAGTTAAGCAAGGAGACGGCAAAGGTAGAAAAAAGGAGGGCACCACGTCCACTGGTGTGTTAGTAAATGATGACAAGCAGCTCTCAGGCATCTCTCAATGGAGGTTGAAAGTTTCATGACAAAACCGAGGCACCTCTTTTGCTGATGATCTGGCTTCACTTAAGGATAAAACTGTCCGCCTGCTTGCACTGCTGAAATTGTTGGCTTATATACTTCATGCACTTATGTATACCCAGTGGTGAGCAACTAGTGATTTTAAGGCCCTGATAACTGAAACAAAGCCTATGATTTGTGTTCACCCCTTTGATCACTGCTGCAGCCATTGCATAGATTCCCGATCTCGTTCCAGACCACTAAACCTGTGCCATGAGATTCCCTGTGGGCTTCAACTTCCATTGCCACAGAACATTTTGTCAGGATTACTAATTTGGCAGGATGCACTTTTCAGTGGGGGTTCTTAATCAATTGTTTCTTTGAATGAGGCTGGCCCTAATTAATTTTTCAGTGAATTCTGCTTCCTGGGTATCAGCTGTTGCAATAGCAGGAAGCAAGTGAGGCAGTCCTGTGGCACAGATTCCCCTCATGACGAAATGACCCGTGATAAAGGCTTTCTACTTAGAAATGCGGATGCTCTAATTGGTAACCTGGTCCTGGAAGGGAGCCCCAAAGTCAGAGTCTCAAAGGCCAGAGGAGCATGTAGGCACCATCCAAGAGCTCGCTCACACCACGGGCATGACTGCTCAGTAAGCTCCTTCCTCTGTTCTCATGCTCTGTCACTTCTGGGAAGCCCTGCTTGGGAAGTTGCCATCATCTGACTGAGCTACACACTGAAACGGCATCATTGGAGCAAACCTCTATAGCCAGACTGTACCATCTTTGGACCCAAAGCAGTTCAAGAGGTACCAGGGCCCTCACAAGGCAACAAAGTGGTGAGATTACAGTTGTCCATTATCTCCAAATTGATCAAGGAGTCATGGTATCTGACAGAGAAGGAGAAATAGACCAGGTAGTCACCAGAAATCACAAGTAAAGTTCCTAGCTATTGTCATCATTGTATACATATTTATTGTATGATCCATATAAAAATTATTTATGACAAGGATACCTGGGTGGTGCAAGCAGTTATTGCTGAGTTACTGACATACAGGTCAGTGGATCAAACCCACCCAGAAAATGCGGGGTCATCTGTTTCCATAAAGACAAGATATCTTATGCAACAGTTCTTCTGTGCCACACATTTGTTTAGTGTTATGTTTGAATCATGCATTTACTCCTATCCCTCTTTAGTTGGATGGTAAATCTTTGCTTTAAATATGAAGAAAACACAATACAAAGTTTCCAGTCCACCTTTGAATCTTCCTGGCCCACAGAGTGAGTTCCATGTATTTGGTGGGGGGCCTGCGTGACAGGAGTTGTGGTTATTGGGAATATTCAAATTAATGTAGCGCACTGTGAGGCAAAGGAGAAGACATGGGTCTTCTCCAGTCTCACCTCTTTGGGGAGAGAGGGTGGCAAAAGTCATGGCACTGGCAGTCATTCAGGATGGTGACAGGTGAGTCATCTGCCTTGAGGCACTAAGATTTTGGGGCTTGTTGTCCCGCTCCCCAAATCTGAGCAAAACAGGATATTTATACAAGAACACATGACTCTTTTTGAGCCACATCATGTGTGTGCTAGGATATAGGTCCCCAAATTTATTTGGTTACCACCCATTAGAAAACAAAATAAAACTCTCATGATCCCCTGGTAGTGAAGAGCTTGTATACTCTAACCCAGTCACTGCTGTGGTCCCTAGTGGGCTCTGTCCCCCATGTTGACCAGGCTGAGCAGTGTATCCCCAAAGGCATCTCAGACATTCTAACTAACTAAACCTGAATACTCCTGTTACAGTTCTCATCCCCAAAGGAGGCAACACTCTCAGAGAAGGAAAGTGATTGGCGCAGGCAATCGGCTTGATTCTAAATATGAACTCTCTCCATTCAACAGCAGCTGTCTCAGAATTCTCAGATTTCAATTGGTTGTTTAAGTATTTCATAGGCAAATGCTCACTGTTGGGTGATCTGCAGCCCTCTGAAATCAGGGAGTGTTTTTTTAAATTATTTTTTTCAGGGATTGTACATCGCTTTTCACAATACATAAATACGTATACTATGCCAAACACATTCACATACTTGCTGCTGAAATTATTCTCTAAATATCTGCTTTTTCAATTGAACCCTTGATATAATATCCTCATCCTTTCCCCCCTGTCCTTGCTCCCCCCAACAAACCTCAATATTTTATAGATTATTATTGTTTTGACATATCTTATACTGCCGGACATCTCCCCTCACCCACTCCCCAGATGCCTGTCCTCCAGATAGGAGGTTATGTATAGATCTTTGTAATTGTCTTCCTCTCTTTACTCCAGCTTCCCTCCACCCGTCCAGTAACTCCACTCTCACCACTGGTCCCGAGGGGTTCTTCTGTCCTAGGTACCCTGTATTTCCAGTTCCCATCTCTACCAGTAAACTTCCTCCAGTCCAGCTAGGTTTTTAAGGTAGAATTGGTCCCATAACAGTTGGGGGGAGGATTCTTCAGGAACTAGAGGAAAGTTATATGCTTCATTGTTACCTCCTGCACCTTGACTGGCCTGTCTCCTCTCTGCAACTCTTCTGTAAAAGGGTGTCCACTTGCCCACAGGTGGGCCTTGGGTCTCCACCCCACTCTTCCCCTCATTCGTAGTGATGTGATTCTTGTTCTTTCATGATCACACAGGCTAGTGTGCTTCTTCCACGTGGGCTTTGCTGCTCCTGCACTAGATGACCACTTGTTCACCTTCAAGCTTTTCCCCAGATCCTCGATTCTTTGGTGGCTGGGCACCATCAGATTCTTCCACTCTGTCTGCCTTTGCACCCTTTTGTCGTCAGTGATCATGTAGGGCGGGTGGGAACATAATGATATGATTTTTGTTCTTTGATGCCTGATACTTTATTCTTTCCACACCTCATGGTCACACAGGCTTGTGTGCTCCTTCTGTGGTGGGCTTTGTTGCTCCTGAGATATATGACTGCTTTGTTCCCTGAAGCTTTCAAGGCCTCGGTTGTTATATTTTTCAATAGTCAGGTACCATCAGCCTTCTTCACTACTCTTGCTGCCACGTATCCTCAGTGGTCATCTCAGGAAAGTGTGCATACAGTGATATGTTTTTTTTTTTCTGTTTGATGCCTGATGACTGATCCTTTGGACATCTAGTGGCCATGTCTTCTGTGTGGGTTTGGATACTTCTCAGCTGTATGGTCGTATGTTTATCTTCAGGATTTGAGAACCCAGAATTGATATCCTATGATAGCTGGGTGCCATCAGCTACCTTCACCACCCTTCCTCATGCCCCCACATGTCCTCAGTTTTTGTCTCAGGAAGGTGTACACACAGTGATATGGATTTTTCCTGTTTGAAGCCTGAGACGTGATCCCTTTGACACTTTGTGGCTACCCTGAGTGATGTGCTTCTTCTGTGTGGACTTGAATGCTTCTCATCTAGATGACTGTTTGTTTATCAGGCCTTGAAACCCAACTCTATAGCCTTTGATAATTGGATGCCATCAGTTTTCTTCACCGTATTTGCTTATGCACCTATTTGGCTTCAGTGATTATATTGGGCCAGTGAGCATCATGGAATACCAGATTAATAGAACAGAGTGTTCTTGCACTGAGGGAGTGCCTGGGTGGGGGCCAAGGGTCCATCTGCTACCTTAGTAGTAAATATATGTATTTGGAGTGTTTTTTAAAGTCAAATCTATGAAGGAATGAAACCCTGTTTCTATCTCTGATCTTAAGCAAACTCACTGCCATGGAAGCAATGCTGACTCATAGTGACCATGCCTGTGGGTTTCTGAGAATGTGACCAGTTGACAGGTATAGAAAACCCGGTCTTTCTTCTGTGGACTTGGTGGGAGTTTCCAATGGATGACTGTGCATTTTGCAGCCTTACTCAGAACCAAGACACCACAAGGGCTCCTCACCTCTTTGTATATGCCATTTCACCAAGATCAGCATTCTTGATCATTCTTTCAACTATCTCCATCTGTGGTAGTTACATAATCTGTTGTCAATTTGAGACAAGAGTGAATGGGGTGGCGTTTATCCTGTGAATCAGGTCTCAGCTTGATGATCGCATTGGAGGTGCTGAGGAGATAAATAACTCTCTGGAGGGAGGACACAGGTGAGATCTTACCGAGAAGAAGCCTGATGGAGTGACACTGAAGCGGCCAGAGCCCCGAAGCTGGGGGAGCCATGTGAAGATGCATCCCAGCACTGAGATATTTTGACCACGCCTGGATCCACAAGACATTCCATCCACTGGCCTGTGGTCTTCCTGCATTTGGAATCATTGCATGTGTTTCATGAATCTGAAGTGGAATTTGTAGATTGGTATCATGCATATGTGCTAACATCAGACATATGGACTTGATCTGGACTGGGCTGGGATGTTTTCTCAATATTTAGTTGCTCCTGTATATAAAGTTCTTTCGTATGCACATATGAATGTCCCTGAATTTGTTTTTATAGTCTACTGAGATTAACACACCTACTTAAAAACCATACTGGTCCAAGGCAGTGTTTCTCAATCTATTGAAAGAGTGCCTTAAGGTCACCTCATGTCTGGGCAGTTTTCTTGAACAAGAAGTTGTATGTTCTTCCCATAAAGCTGAGATGCTTACAGGAACCACAGCAGGTGGAAGAGGAGCAAATCACTGAACTTAGAATCTGACAGAGTGGCTGCTACTATAGGTCGTTTTTAGTAGTACTGTCCAGGACCTATGGAGGATATAAATTATTCAGCCAGTGTTTAATGAAGAGACATGGATGAAGCTCTTTAAAAACTAACAGCAACGACAATGAACACACAAGTGTATCCTAGTCAAGTGTATCTTTGTATCATTCTACCTGACATTCTGTAAGAAGGTCTGTTTAAAGGAATTCATTTTTATACCAAGTGTGAGTATAAAGTAATAAAATTGAATTTATTTTGTGATTTATCCAATTTAGCACAGAACTCATTTTCCAAAGAAGACTTCCAAAGGCATTTTGAGCAATGGCACCATCGCTAGAATCTGTGTGACCCAATGGGGCCACTTGGAAGGATAACACTCATTTAGATGTATAAATTCTGGTTTGTTTGCTTTTAAAATGTCCAATTATTTTTATTCATGCTTCTTCTATGCACTTATATATCTTTTTAATGCCGATCTGCAGATTTCCTAAAAATAAATATAGTGTTAGGAAAAAATCCCTTTGCTATATCAGGCGGCAGATAGTCCTTTCAGATTAATGGATCTAAGAGAATCTAGAAAGTTTGTACTTGTTAGTGGTGCATAAGTAGGATGCATGCTGAGTTTGAGCATGCTGGTGAAATGGAAAAAGGCCAACACAAGGATTCAGACACCTTGCTTCTAAGAGTTTGTGTTGTCTTTTAAAAGTAAGAAAATGTGGATAAAACTTGGAATACTGATACTTGATGATTCTCGTATCACTCATTAATTCCTTCATTTAACTCAATTTTTTGAACTGCATGAAGTTATCATGAGGTCCCAGTCACTTTGAGGCTTGTCAAAATTGATCAATGATAGACCTTGCCTACAAAGTGCTTAAACTTTTTAAAATGACAATTCAGGAATCCCACTTGTCTTAGCTATGTCGTGGGTACATTATGAGGATCTAATGAAGCACCTGATTACTCCTTTTGCACCTCAAGTTTCTACCTATGTGTCTATTGAGGTATTGTTATAAGACCCTTTCACCAAAAACACACAAACAAAAACAAAAGCACACGGTGCTGAAACGCATGTAATGAAATAGGAATTTTTCTTTTAAATAACCATTTTGTTGGTTTCACTGGGTGTCAATCATGCTTTGGAAACATTGACATGGGAAAAAAGAAGAGGTGCAAAGATTTAGAATTGCAAAGAGTAAAGATGAGGATATAAGAAAAGGGGCTGAGTGCACGTTACCTGAGAACACGTGACTTGGTTGTCAGGAGATACGACCTCAAAGTGGGAATAGCAGAGAAGCCTCAGGATATACACCCAAAAAACCAAATGTAACTGCCATCGAGTTCGTTAAGATGCACGGCAACTCTGTAGGACAGGGCTAAATTTTCTAGGCTGTCACTCTGGACCTAAATAGCAAGCCTCATTTTGCTCCTGAGGAGTGGCTGGTGATTTTGAACTGCTGACATTGAGGTTAGGAACCAAATACATTTTGAAATACTTTCTGCCCTTATTCCTCCCTCGAAAGATACGGGGAACTCATCTTCTGAGTTAAACAGTCCACTTCAGTTCCTGAGCTTAACAGTCCACTTCAGTTCCAGTTTATTCAATTGCAAGGAATCAGTAGCAGAAATTGCATCCAAATGGCTAAGGGGAAAAACTTGATTAATCATAAAAGACATGGGGGTGGGGTGGGGCAGTGAGAGAATCTCCTAGAACTCAGTTGAAGGCGATACATCTTGAATACTTGGAAAGTAGAAAATCCGTGGGACCATTTTTCTTCTCCTCCTCTCAGATGCCCTTTCACCTCTTCGTGGGTCATTTTACTAGGGAAACAAACAAACAAACTCACTGCCAGCACGTCAGTTCTGCCTCCTACTGATACAACAGGATCACATAGAACTACCGCTCTGGGTTTCAAAGACAGCACTTCTTTTCTAGGAGTAGAAATCCCCACCTTTTCCCGCAGAGCTGTAGGTGGTTTCCAACTGCCTCATTTGCAGCTGGCAGTCCAGGTGGTGGAACCCACTAGCAGCCCCTTGTTACCTTCCCTCTGACCCTCTCTTCCCACAAGTGCAGTGTTTTGCTCTCAGTAGACTGCTGCCTCCACAGAAGGCTGTGCCACAGCACAGCAGGCCTGATCGCGGGCTTCCAGGGCTTTCCTTAGCACTGCCCAGCCAGGCTCCCTGGATTGAGATCCTGAATCTGCTGGTTTCTGTCTGTGTCACTTTAATCAAGTCATTTAACCTCGCTGTGCCTCTACCGCCTTCTTTGCAAAAGGAGGACAGTACAAATACCCATGTTACTGGGCTGCAGTGAAGATGAAGTCCGCCCATTAATTTATATAAAATGCTCAAAAGAGGGCTTCACAATCCATCCCTTCAAAGATAAGCAACCGGGCTCTTTAGCTGATTCTATTTTTCCCGGTGAGAGATGGGGCTTTGTTCCACTCCAACACTAGCTTGCTGTATGACCTTGACCAACTCCCTACTATACAAGTGGTGGCAGTTTCCACAAACTGAAAAAGAGATGGTGTGTTTTGTTTCATCCAATGATCCCTGCTCCTGCTAAGTTTCTGGGAAATGGCTTCCCTTTATCTTGACAAACCTCGACACTTATTAAAAGCTCACTTACTATTGAGTTCCTAGGATTCTTGATAAATAATATGCATTAAGTAGTTCAGCTCTATATAAGTTAAGGTAAATATAAATCACGGCAGATAAAAATATATTCTCAAACTCCCCACTCCCTGTGCCTTACTTCCCGGGGGAGGAGGTTAAATTTAGCTACATTGCTGTATAGCGCTGAAACAGAAGGCACTGATTTGGCACACCGAATACACTCCACACTAAATATTCATTTGCTTCGAAGTCTAAGTACTTTAGATAGTGACTGGCTGGAAGGATTAAAGTGGAAAGTGAAATTAGCAAGAAGAAATGAGAGGAGGAATGAAAAATTAGCAATCTGCATAGCTTCTGTTTGTCTCTATGAGGAGACAATCTGGTCAAGTTGGGATATTCTGCCACAGACTAGCAAGATCATTGCACACAGGGTGCATTTCAATAAAGGCCACTGCATTTTTCACTTTGCATTTTGCCATTTTTTCCCAAATTGGTCCAGACTAAGCATTTCCTTGCTAGTATACATTCGGGTATCTGTCCTACCTCAGAAAACTGAGAGCCAGTTTAACAGTTAATAAACACATTTTGTCCAGCACCTCCTGATTTTCTGACACCCCCCCCCCAAAAAAAGGAGATTTCCAGAGCAGCCTGTTCTGAAGGGTGGTCGATTAACAAGTCTTTGCTTCTCCAGCTAAGCCAATAGAAACACCTTTTCCCAACCCATGCTCCAAGCTCCCCAGGGAAATGAGAACTGCCTGTCTGGGGGCTGCCAGAGGGTGGGGGTGGAAGGGAATTAGTGTCTATCCGCAGTGTTATCTGAAGCCTTTCAAATTTGAAAGCTACACTCTGTATGAACATTTTCAGACTGCTATCATCATGAGAAATTACAGGCTTAAAGGTGTGGTTCTTTTTTTCATTCAGTTATTCATTGAAGAGTTATCATGTCCAAAGAGAGTTGAAGTCTAAAAGAATATGTATAAAATAGCTCAGTAAAAGGTCACTGTTAATAGAAATAGTGAAAGAAATCTGGTGATGACCATTTAAAATTTTTCAATCTCATCCTTTACTCCTTCTCCCGATAAACACACATAAGGGTAAACACCAGCCCCAAATATAAAAGTCTTACATTAAAATATGTGTGGGCATAATCGCGTAGTGGTACAGTGCTTCATGTAGGGGATTAGATGGCGGCCTCCACATTGCACAGCATTGCTAGCACACTGTCTCTGAACAGGTCCTTTAAAAATGCTTGCTTCTTTGTTATGTGAATGTCACCAATATAAAAACAAATAAATAAATAAAAGAAGAGAATGAGTAAATGAGTTTCTTTTTTAAAACCATTAGGTCCTAATCCAGTCATACTATTCCGGAGTTTAAATCAGGGGTGCTCAATATGTTTATCACCATCTCCTGCTACGTTGCAAATGTAGTGTGGTTAGATCACATGGCTTAAAAAATAGAGGTAAGCCTATCATCAATCCCATCATATAATTGATATACAGTGGAGCCAATCAGATGCAATCTTGGGTGTCAAACACATGTGCAAACAACTGCACTAAGTGCTGCAAAACTGATAAGCTAAGTCAAATGCTTTCAAGACTCTGCTGGAGCCAGTCTCTGTACTCATGTGCTATCCTTTCTGAGAGGATGCTGAGGTTGCTTCACTTGCATCAAAAATTGCAGCACTGTTTCACCTGAGCTCTTCTAAACTGGAAGATGAGATTTTGTCACTACTAGTTGACATTCAGCCGAAGTCCAGAACCCATGAATAGTTCTGGAACTTACTCTCAGAGGGAAAGTACCCAAACATGAGAAAATGTGCTGCCTTCTTGACTGCATCATTCGGCTCTAATTATTTATGTCAATCAGTCTTTTCTCACATCAAGATCATGAAGTCCAATTGCCATTCCACAATGACTGATGATCATTTGGAAGTGTGCTTGAGGCTGAATGTCAGCAGCTACTGTCCGACTATGCATCCCTGGCTCATTCCATTCTGTACAAGCCATCAGAGTAAACTTCGGTAATGACAAAAAAAGTACATAATTGTGTTGTGCAATATGAACTCATGTGGTGATGCAAGGTACATAAGCATACATTGTACATATAAAGAATTCTCAATGTATTTATGAATAAACGAGTAAAATATGTGTTTCGCAACTTTGTAGTTAATAGATCATTTTGTCTTTGTCATTTCATAAGTTGCCAGCATGCTGGAAAAGTGTGAGTACACCTGGTTTAAACATATCAAGCAGTATTGTATAATAGCCACCACTATCAGTTTCAAAATGCTTTGCACCTTTATACCCTTCTTCATTACCACCCTCCCCCTTTCCTGTGCCAACCACCAGGCACCCTTATTCTAGTTATTGTCTCTATAGATTCCCCCCTCTTGGATTTCAAATAACTGTTTTTTAAACACGTTCATACTTTGTGTTTCTTTGGAAGATGGCTTGATTAATGTTTCTATTAATGTTTCCTAATAAAGTACAGAATGATTACCATACAGTTGATGTTAACAACCATCTACAAAAGCACAATTCAAAAGGCACTTTCTAGTTTTGGGTCAGGGCTTCCTTGGTTTAGCCAGCCAATTGGCCAAACATTGCTTTTAGGGTTTTTGTTCTACCTCTTATGGAGTTCTTGTGGGGACATTAGGTAACCAGTAGGAATGTTAACCAAAAATTTGATGATTCAAGCCCACCTCCCCTTCACAGGATCAAAGAAATACTTCTTCTTTAAATCTCAAAAGATTTATAAAGCTACAGAAGCCCCGTATATGGTCACTCTGAATCATAATCAACTGGACAGAAGTGGTTGGTTGGTTGTTTTTTGGTGGGGGGGGGGCGGTTGGTGTGAGGTGGGGAGTGAAGAAATTCTGCCTCTCAGTTTAATGAATAGTGCCTGAGATCATAAAAAATTGCAATTGACCAATCAAGGCATAGCAATTTATCTTCATTAGTCTGAAACAGCAAAGAATACTCAGAAATCAGAGATATGGACTTCAGATTTAGATTCCTACATAAACTACTACATACAGTACCATAATACCAGAAGAAATGACTATCTCTGACTATCTCTGTTAATTGCTTTGGTCAAGGAGATTATAGATGAATGCTGACAAAAAATGAGAAAGCATGGGTACGAACTTCAAACTCTTAGAGAAACCCAGCCTTTGTGGATCCATGGAGATTTGGGAAGTCACTGAATCGAATGCCTACATATGATCTTTAAATCTTTAATGGAAATGATCCCATGCAGGATCATTAAGCACGAGTTTAGACCAAAAAGTCAAGAATGCTTGTCTTAAAAATAATGCTTTATGAGTTAGCCTTTATATGTGTATTATCTGTAACAACTCATCTAAAGCACAGGTGGGAGCTCTAAGGGACAGGCATGGCTAAATTAATGGTAATGAAATAATATTGGCAAGGACAATCAAGATGATGAAGCAATGGGAAGTGTGTAACCCATGCCAGGGGACTGTTCCTGTTCAATAGTGAGTGGCATATGTTTTGCTGTGCATTTTTCTACCAAAGGAGAATGGATAAAGTAGGGAAAATAAAGCTGCGAGCTAGACTGAGGATGGGTGTTAATAGATGGAAGATAGTAGAACTCAAGAGGGAGAAGATAATGGGTAAACAACTGAGAGATTTGGTGAGTGGTTGAAATGGTTGCAGATCATCTGAAATGGAACCCCCAACACAAATTGCAATAAAAATCTACATTACATGCAGGATGTATCATTTATACTTCCCCTGTTAACTTATTGACTTCACAATAGAAGCTGCTTTAACTCAGAGATGGGGAGCAACATGGAAGCAATGTGTACAAGTAGACGGGGAGTACTTGCTCTGGGGCAGACTCGTAATGAGACCCAAGATTTTTGCCTACCCCTGTCTGATACTCAGAGGCCTCACCCAAGTGATAAGTGAACTAGATCCTCTCTGAGAGCCTTTTATCTTCCCAAATTATGATATTCTTAGGCATTTGTAACCACCATTTGAATAACCAACACTAGAACTGTTTTCACTCTAAAAATAAATGTGATATTTTGTGTAAGACTTGAGATCCAAAATAATTGGAAAGGTATGGCTTATGCTTTCGTTGATTGTGACAACATTTTTTCAGAATTAAAGTAAAATTAAGTTCTGCATGGTTTGCAACAATCTTCAGTGCTTCAGGTGGTAAGACAAGATAAAGAAGACTTATGGCCAGGAACCCGTCTCCTGAAGTAGTTGAAAGAAGTACACAAGACTTGCATGGACAATTAAGATGAGGTTGATTTTCCTCATTTTATAAATGGCAAAATAGAGAAAAAAAGTGAAAATACTTGCCCAATGTGATCAGATAGTTAGTGATGGGGGTCATGGTTTAACCTTGGCCTACTTGATGTCCAAAGTCTTTCCTTTTGCATTATTATACTCAACCAATCATTCATTCTATACTCTGTGTTAATCCTGAGTCGCCGGATGACACAAACCAGTAAACTCTTGACTCTGAAAAGATTGGCACCTCAAATTTATCCTGAGGTGCCCGGAAGACAGTCTTCCCATGTAGAGTATATGAAACAAAACTCACAATCATGGAATATAACAGGCTGAGTGGTTGAATAGAGATGGATGGACACTCTGAGACTCTTAGTCACGCTTCAGGTCTGGGATTGTAAACTTACTCCCATGACTCAACTTTCAGCTTCCCCAACAGCAAGAAAAATAAGGAAAGCAATAACATCTGAGAGATACACACCCCTTTAAGATAATAATCCTTTTGACAGTAAAAGGGCAACATTTCCCCAATGACTGTGTTCAAAAGAGTTAGGAAAGAAAGAGAAAAAGAAATGGGAACTACATCAGTGACCCAGAACAAAATATTTTTGAACTGTCAAATGAAAATCTGATTTACTCTGCAAACCTTAACTCAGTTTACAATGAAAAGCTTTTGCTTTGTTTTTCAGCCAAAGTTTAGAGTCTAGGAAACCCTGCGGGACAGTTCTATTCTGACACACTTGGGGTTACCATGAGGCAGATGTGATTTACACTGACCAACAGCATAAATGTGTCAGCTATCAAGATAAACTCCAAGACAGAACCATAATAAAATGTATATGGAAGAATCCTACATAAAATGTATGTCTAGTGAAAGAGATTAAATTAAATAATTAAAATTATTTAGAAATATTACAACTAAAAGTAAACATTAGACAGTGCCAGGAACGAGAGCTGGGTATACCTACTGACCATATATACTCAAATATAAGCCAAATTTTTCAGTATATATTATTGCAGTTTTGTGGTAAAATCAGGTGCCTCGGATGATAATTCAGGTTGGCTTCCCCTTGAGTATACGTGTTGAATTAGATCAGGAGTCCCTGAGCTGTGCTGACATATGAGACTAAATAAAAGGTAGGTAGAAGGAGTGTGTGGGTGGGGTGTTCTAGGCAGAAAGACTCGTATATATGAAGCATTTGAGGCCCCCAAACAAAGCAAAATCCAATTCAAGTTAACACAGTCAAGAAGTGAATGGCCAAAATAAATGTGAAAAGGTCCATTTTATCTTCCAGAATATCTTTGGCCTCATATAACATACAGTGTTTTTGATTAAACAAGTGATACAAAAACAACAAGTAAGAACATTAAAAATCATTGCCATTGAACTGATTCTAACTCATACCAACCCTATAGGCAAAGGAGGACTGTCCCTTTGTGTTTCTGGGGCTGTCTATCTTTTTAGGAGCAGCAAATCTCAACTTACTTCTGCAGAGCATGTGAGGGCTTAAACTGATGACCTTGTGGTTAGCATCCCAATGTACAATCTACCCCAGTCAAGCTCTTAATAATAGCCTCTTCATAGCAGTGGATACTGTGAGAGCATGCTATCTGGGATTAGGTATTCTTTTGTGTCTTGTCTACTTTGTGCAATATATTATGTGCATGTAGAGTTTACTCACTTATATTGCTCTGCATTAGGCCACTGGGGACGTTAGAATGCAATACAGGCAGTCTTTGGACTAAGAATTTCTTACTTTTAAATCACCAAAAGGCTTCAAGTCATTTCTTGCACTAAAAATAAACCACCACCTTCACCAATTTTTTTTTTTTTGCCATTGAGTCCATTCCAATTCCTATCAACCAAACAGGACAAAGCTTCTGTAAATGTCTATGGAGGTAGATTGCAACCTTTATCTCCCACAGAGCAGTGAGGGGTTTGAACCATTGAGCCAGCCCATTAACACTGTGACTAAATAATAGCTATAAGCCTCTCTTTTGAGCTATCTTTAAATTCTTAAGGACATTGAATAATGTACCGCTGGGTAATATCCAGCCAAAGATAAGTCTGGGATCCTGCAAATATGATTAGATAACCAAAGAATACCAAACAAATTCGCTGCCCTATGTTATGTTTTTTATTAACAGTGAACCTATGTGAGGATTCTGGAGGCTCTTTATGAGAGCAGCCATCCTCATCTGCCTCCCAAAGAGCAGTTGGTGGGCTTGAACTGCCAGCCTTGCAGCCCAACTCTTATTCAATATGCCCCCAGGGCACAGAATCCCAATGTGAGGATGGGAAATAGTGAACAAAACAGCTTCTTGCATGCAGCATACGTACCTCATGTCTCTCTACAAAGTGCTTGTACTGCTAGGCATATACCACTCAGGACATGTATAATATATAATATATCTGTCTTGATGGTTATAATAAATGCCCATTTTGTGGTTTATACACATATGACATCGTACTTTGCATCTGAGAATTGACCATAGAACAGCATCTACTTTGACGTGCACTGGGTAGCAGCATCCAATCTCTTGAGCATATTGTATCAGAATCTCCTGATTTAATTTGCTTTCAAAAACTATTACAGGGAAGTGCATGATGGCTCTCAAAAACAGGGAAACCAGTGCAAGGTATGGCAATGGCAAGAGACATACAAAAGAATGTTTTACAATATGGAGGCAGAGAATCGGTGAGTGTTGTTTCCCATGATTTCGGCATGAGTTGCACCTGGTGTCACTGTGACTGCAATGTCAGCTATCAAACCCTCAGCCATAGGAGAAGGCAAAAACATGTGCCGTCTGAGAAGTCCCATCGAAAGGTTGCAATGAGTCGCACTCAATTCAGTAGTAGTGGGTTTGATTTGTTCCTCAACAATCACAATTATTCTCAAAATTAAAAATAGGACAAAAAATTCTCTGAGGTCTTTAAGGATCTAGTCCTCTGAAATCTACAAAGGTAGCAAAAATGTGACTGGGACTTGTGTCCGAGAGGGAAACGTGGTGAATGCCGGGAATTCAGCACCAAATGCAATGGAGAAACTATTTTCTCACTCGGGACCATTGCTACAGCCCACTCCTTGTTTGAAATGTTTGAAGAAGATTGACTACAATACAGTGTTTATACACCATCCAAAGCACATAATGTACATTCTCAGAATGTATCATGGACCTGAAAGCGTGCATGGTGGGTGTTCACTTATCCATTATATATTTTGTCCTCAATTTGGGAGTTTACACTTTCGAGTTCTTGTGAATAATAATAATTATACCATGGATACGCTTGTCTTTTTGTTTTGGATGAAATATTCAGGAGTAGAGTTGTTGAGTCACAGAGTATGTAGATTATTATATATTAGGTTAATTTTGTAATCCTCATCACAGGAGTCCTGGCGGTGTACTGGTTACTTGTTGAGCTGCTAACTGCAAGGCCGGAAATGCACCACTCCATGGGAGAAAGGC
The DNA here is from genome assembly GCA_004026705.1 of Nesogale talazaci. Lineage (NCBI taxonomy): Eukaryota > Metazoa > Chordata > Mammalia > Afrosoricida > Tenrecidae > Nesogale > Nesogale talazaci. Next base: position 314,674 of record PVJH01000042.1, on the reverse strand, counting down.
GGGGCTTTCTGATCCTTGTAAAGACTCCATTTTAAGAGACGCACAGTGGCAGATCTATCGTGGCCTAGAGGTTTGTCTTTAGTTGGCATTGACTTGATGGCAGTAAGATTATTTCTGTTTTGTTTTTAACAGCTCCAAACTGATTGTGTCAATTTATGCTCTAACAGTAACACATAAAAAATTTGAGTTAATCCAGTGCTGAGCCCCGGTGGTGTAGTGGTTGAGTATGGGACAGTGACCCATTGGCTTGGCGGTTCAAATCCAGCAGCAGCTCTCTGGGAGAAAGGCTGGATAGCTCCCACGACCACCAGAGGCCATGCCCCCACCTTAAAAAAATTGAGTTAATCCAATTGCTCCTCTTCAATAGTTGGTGTTACTAGTCTTTATAATTTTTGTCACTCTGGTTCCTGTATTGTGGTGTCATAAAAATAATAATAACTGAAATTAAAAAAATAAAGCTTGTTGCCTGTTAGTTAATTCTGGTTCATAGCAATGCTAGAGAGCAAGTACAAATGCTCCTTTGGTGGTAGGTTTGAACTGCTGAACTTGTACCTCAGTAGTTCAACGCATACCACACACCACTGCCCACTGCCCTCAGGTTGGTGCTGACCCCAGGGTCATATCGAAGGTTTCCCAGTCTGTACATTTGTCTGGATGGAGACGGCCTCGACTTTTTCACATGCAGTTACTAGTGTGTTTGAACCACTGGCCTTGAATTTATTAGTCCAATAGTTATCCAAAAGCACGAACAAGGCTTGAGGTTTAAAAGTACATTTTTTTCTCAGAAATGATTGATTTTAATGCCATGTTGATATATTTAATGCCTATTTTGCTGTCCTCTTAAGTGAAATGCTGTTAATTTTTATTCATGTGTTCCCATTAGGTTTCCTGCCTTTTTGTGATTATCTTGTGGTACTTTATATACCCTGGTGGCGAGGTAGTTCCATGTTGCGCGGTGAACCGCAAGGCCAGCAATCAGGAACCACCAGCTTCGCTGGGGGAGAAAGACTGACCTTTTGACTCCTGTTTCCATCGCCGCAATCCACTTGGGGTTGCTAGGAAGAGCGTTGACTGGGTGGCAGTGTGTTTTGTTTTGTTTTCTTTTCTTCTATGAGTTAGAAATGGGAGTCCTGGCTGCCTTGTGCTTGGGATTTGAGCTGCTAACTGAAAGGTCAGCAGTTTGAAACCACGGGCCACTTCTCAGGAGAAGCTTGTGACTTTCTGTTTCCGTAAAGAGTTACCGTCTCCGAGCGCCATAGGAACGCTTCTATCCTGTTCCTTAAGATTGCTTTCAGTTGGAATGGACTCGGAGGCAGTGAGTGATCAAGTAAGAATACCATGGCTTTATTACCTTATGTTAATCTTATATCAAACATTTCCATATCCTCTTATAAATCCTAAGAACTTGCCTGGAGATAGCATTTCCTTGGGGTAAAAATGGCATCTTTAGTCCTTTATTTACAATATGCATGCCATTTCTTTCTTCTTTATGCTTGTTTTCCCTGGTTAAGACATTTAGTAAACTATTAAAATAGAATTGACAACAATTAGCCTCTTGTATCATTCCTAACCTTAGAGTGAAACATACATACAATCATAATTAAATATGAGTTTACTTAGTGTGTCTAGGTGTATGTTTAGATGCTCTGGTGTTGGAAGAAATTTTATTAATTGTGTGGATTTTATTAAACATTTTCTCTGCATCTATAGAGATGTAACTTAGGGAATTTTTTTGTTATTCTTTTCATATGTTGAATAAAATTGATAAATCTTCCCAAAGATAAAAAAACCCTGTGTTTTAGAATAAAAATCAATGGTCAGTATGTATAACCACTTTTATCACTAGGATTAAGGTATTGATATTTTGTTTATGGTATTTGTACTTATTTTAATTTCTTCTGCAGTAATGTCCTTGTCAGACATTGTTATCAAGGTCTTGATAACCTTATTAATCTTTTTTCCTAGATCCCCTGGATGAGCTTGTGTTTTTTCCTTCTAAACATTTGAAAGACTTCACTAATGAAGCCATATGGGATTGAGCTTTAGTTTGTGGGAAGATTTTTCCTAACAAATTCAATTCATTTAGAGAAATTCAGATTTTTTTATTTCTTGTGCCTATTTTGGCAAGGGAAATGTGTTTGTGTGTTAGAGTTTTGTCTGTCTTGTCTAAAAATTCAAATGCATTGGAATAATGCTGTTTATGATATTCTCACAAAGCCTCATATATTTTCTTCATTTTATCACTTGCTGTATTTCCATTGGACCTAATTTGCTGTCCTTTCCCTCACCTTTTCGATTATACTTGGATATATTCTTCTTAATCTTTCTTTTTACCTAGTAGATGTATGCATTTCTATTAATTCAGAAACAGCACAATGACATAAAACAACACAAATTTATTAGTACGCAATTGCTAATAATTCCCCATTTTATTTCTCCCTCTTTGTCCTTTACCAACTGCCTATTGCCCTCACCATCCTGTAAAGTCAATGCAGATTCCCAGCTATCCTTTGGACCCAGGAAGACTGCCCTGGTAGTTTTCAAAGTCTGTGACTCTTTCCAGACGCAGAAAGTCAATCTTTTTTTGGTGGAGCAGTTAATGAGTTTAAACTACTTCACTGGTAGCTAGCGGTTCAAAATGTAGCCAAGCTCAACATCTGGGTGCCTCCAAAGTTTCACAGGCTATTCCTCCTACCACTGAAGCCTATTCCCTACCATTGCATCACAAAGCTTACAGTAACCACAGAGAACAGGGTGGAACAACTTCTGCAGGTTTCTAAGACTGGAAACTCCTGAAGAGTGTTTTTTTCAAGGGAAGTTGGACTCTCCCCAGAATCTCTTCAACTTTCCTTGTCCTGCTGTGTTTTGTGCACACCCATCATTAATCAATAAAGCCTTTTGTTCATTTGATTTTGAAATGTTTGAAGACTTCTGAGACTGGGCCATTCTAACAATTGCAAAAGTCCTCTTGAATATATGTTCACCTTATCCAAATCCAAATGGGTTTTTATTTAACACTTTGCTAGTGCTAAAGCTAACAGGAAGTAGGAAGATGAAGCAGGAAGACAGAAGACTGGTAGATGCTGAGCTAAATGAATCGGAAGTCTACCATGTCGATCCAAGGCTGGCAGTGAACTGATGGCGCTTGGAAGTGGCTTGTGGAACAGCAGGAGGCTGATATGTGAGATGCAGGATTCAAACCCAGCAGAAGATGTGAGATGCCACACCTCAAATGAAACCTCCTTCAGTTGTATCAAGATTGTGACCAGATTCACTGCTTGGCTGCTTCTCCAAAGATCTCACCACAGAGTTGACGACCACACTATATTAGATCATATCATGGGAGAATCCTGTCATACGCATGTTGACATAAAACCTACCCATCACCACACTTAGCAGAATTTTAGTTGTCTCTGTATCATTTTTATAAAAATCCAAAACCTATTCCCATTGAGTCAGTCCCAATTCATAGTGACCCCATAGGATAGAACTGTTACTTAGCACTTCCAAGACTGTAAACCTTTATGGAAACAAACAGATTCATCTTTCTCCTGCACAACAGGTGGTGCGTTTGAACTTTGAGCCTTGAAGTCAGAGCACAAAGCCTAACATGCCATACTACTCCTTAATAGTAGCCCATGAAGACAATGTACTTCACATGCAGCTCACCACAACATAGAAAGGAAACAACCTTTATACCACAATGTTTACAATATTTTATTCCGGTATGTGGGAGTATGTTTGGTTAGGAATGTAGCTAGTTATTTTTTCATGCATATTATTTTTGTTTTCATTTCAAAAGAAGAGGAAAGTTAGGATGAATGAATGCTTAATAATGAAAACTTTTTTCTGCTAATGGATAATGGATTTCTGACTTTTGAATCACACACACACACACACAAACATACACACACAGTCATTTCCAAAACATTCTGGAGAAGTATTTTATCCATTATGACTGATAAATGCAAATCTACCAGAACAAAGACAATTCAGGAATAAAGGCCATTTGAATATCTAGAGAAAAACCTGTGTAGACACCCCAGGAGATAAGTCATGTGCCTAATAAATATCTTGTACCATTCCCAGCCAAGGAAACATTTGTTCCTCTTAACTTATTCTTTTGGGAGTATAGAATCTATTTGTTATTGTCATTTTTTTAATTCTTGAAATCAAACTCTACCAGAGTGGCGGCATTTGGAGTTATAAGCCTTTTTTCCCCAGTTATGAATATCAATAAGCATTAAACTATCATCTAACAACAGAGGAAATGCTGCTATAAATTAATTACATTTTAAACTACATGACCTTAACATTTTAACTCATCATTAATCACTGATGACGTGGCCATCTCACTTCAAACTGCACTGGCAGGCTTCACAGATTGTTTCCTGCTCTTTTGCAAGGATCCCTGGAGACCAAGCTATTAAGTGGTTGGCTGTTAGCGAAGGTTGGTGGTTCAATTGCGTCAGCAACTCCATGGGAAAAAGAGAGAGTGTTTTCCTTCTGTACAGATGATAGCCTTGGAAACCTTGGGGGTGGGGGGAAGAGTCTGTCTTTCAGGATCACCTGCGGGTTGCAATCAACTCACCAGCACCTAACAACAGCCACGTTTAGCAAATTAGTAGACATGGATGCGTCATTACACTTGCTTTACATAAAATCACTAATACTTACTTCGTCAACTTATTTCCAATACTGAATTCTCTGTGTTTAATTATATTTTCCCAAATCTCATGCACAGTTTATCTACTTTAGAGCATTTGATGCTTTTCCCAATGCTCTTATGACTTTTGTGATCACTTCGGAAGAGTAAGCATGTGATTTTAGAACTACACTCTCTCCTCCTCTCTGATTTAATGGCATGTTTCTTTAAATGACTGCCCTTTAAAAGGTCTGCTGACACGATGCCATTTTCAATAATACTGGGTTGACCCCATTGTAGTCAGTTTGAAAATGTTAAACACTTAGAGTTTTATAAGCACAACATTTGTGGATTTTACAATTTAATATTGTAAATTGAGGTCAGCAGGAGAGATACTGCTGCTTGAAATGTAATGCATTTTTGCTCACACTCTTATCTTGAATATCCAGATAATGTTTTTGAATGTCAATTGCTGTAGTCATATGAGTCTCTGAGAAATTCTCGCTATTGTCTGATGCTGCATCAGTGTAGAGAAGGTTCTCCTTTCATAGAGCAGCGTCAATCATCTCAACATCAGGAAACAGATGAAAGCATTGATTCTTCAAAATGTTTAGTTTAATATAATAGCAGCTCAAAGTTTTATGGAGCACAAAGTTCAATTTTTTAAATAATCATTAGTATTCTCTCATGTTCTAATTTGTTGTACACTTTCTTAGTTGCATTTTATTTGCAACAAATTTTTACTCTCTTTCGTATTGAGAGTCTCTATTTCGGGGGAGGCATGACTACACTCTGGTGGGGGTAGGAGGCACAACCTTGCTCCTGGAGCGCTGCTGCTGGATTTGAACCGTTCACCCTGTGGGCCGCAGTCCCGCACACAACCACTATGCCACCAGGGCTCACCCCGAGAGTTTCTATTTCAAAAATGAAGTTAAAATAAATGTGGTAGTGGACTTGGAATTCAGTATGGTTCTGTTTTATGTAAAAAATAAACACCGTCTACATATCATAAGAGAATAAATCAGTGTGGCGTTACAAGTTAGTATGTGCCTAACAACTAATCTAAAGATTATTGACAGAAACACACTCAATGGTACTATAGAGTGGTACCAGACCACAAAGGCCTGGCAATGACTTTTGTGAGGGTTACCACAAGGAAAATTCTATGGAGCTGTTCTGCACTATAGGACACGTGGTCTCCCTGAATTGGAATTAATATGGAGGCAGCCTTAGCTGTTTTATTGTCATACATGTTTTAAGGAATCACCGGAAATCCACCAAGAGATCCCTCAGATGCAAAGCCTGGAGACATACTTCATAAAACTCTGCCATAAAATTACCAGTGGAGCACAACTTAAACACATGTGGGGTCACCACATCTCAGAATCCCCTCAATGACAACAGAGTTTTTGAGTTATTAAATCACACATTGAAAATAGCACCATGGGGAAATAGTTTATCTTAGAATGCAAGTGTTCACTGTAAAGATTTGAAATACATTCAAGTTCCCTAATTCTGCTAAACTAAATCAAACTCCCAAATGAAAGCCTCAGCTCTGAACACAAATGTCTACCAGGAATCCTGGAAGATGTGTGCAGAGTGGGAGGGGTGCCAGTAAGACTGGATCCAACTTTTAGAGACTCTTTGCACTGATGACATTATATGCCCCACTGCTCCCATTTTAATGGCAATAAATATATTACTGAACTCCAATTTGTTAAAATGCAAACGTAAACACTGATGTTTTCTTTGCTATCCAATTTTATATTTTGTTATCTTTGAATATATATATATAATAGTATATATGCTGTTTTCCTCAATCTATTTTGGCATCGATGCTCTCCCTAGTGCCTTTAGCTCATGCTTTCATGAATAGGTAAACCACCATAAGCAGAAAATGATAGGCCCATTTAATCTCCTTTCTTCCCTCCAAATACAGAAATCCCCAAATTCCAAACCCATATTCATGAAATGAATTCATACGTTGTCAAAGAGGCGACATAATATTAAGTAAACAGTCCCTCAAAGCCAGCTTCTTTAGGGTTGATTTCAGCTACAGGGATTCTACATAGGACTTAAAAGGCAGCAAATCTTCATGGGAACCATACATCGGTCTCCTGTGGAACAAGTGCTGGGTTTGAGCCATAAACATTTTGGTTAGCAGGGGAATGCTTACTCCAAAGTACCACCAGGGCTCCATTTAATGTAGAAAATAGTTGCATGCACACATGGAGTTTCCACTCAATTGGCCAGTACAGTTATCAGGCAGGGCGAGTTCCTGGAGAAAGAAAGCATGCCTGGTAAAGTAGAGGGCTCCAGCAGAAGTGACTGAGAGAAGGGTATAGGACTATGCAGTCTTCCATTCTGTTGTATAGAGTCAATACGAGTTAAAACAAGTCCAAAGTTTATAAAAAAAAAGTCTCATTCTTGATTCGAAGGAACCTTCTAGCTGTACTTCTTGCAAGACAGATTAGTTCATTCCTCTGGTAAATTACATAAATGAGGTAAATCATATGAATAATAGTATGATATACCTCCACTGTTCATATGTGTATGTATAGATGTGTATGTATAGATACATGTGTGCATATATATGTATTTACCTTTATCTTTTGAATATGCATGCAAGTCACAACATGATACTAAATAACAGCAATGTGGACTTTTCCTTGCTAGAATAAGCTTAGAAACATTCACTTATTTAATAATTCATTCAGCCAATGGATAATTTATTTAGTGTCTAACGTTATATCCAAAGATTGGTCATTTGAACCCCCTAGTGATACTCTTATAGAAAGATCTAGAATATTCTCTCATCAAAGTTATTGTCCAGAAAATCCTATGGGGAACCTCTACTCTGTCACATGGAATTATTATGAGTGGAAATCAAGTAGACTGCACATAAAAAGGGCAACATTATATCAGATCCTGAAGTCCAGATGTGATGATAATGCAAACGCTGGTCTCCAGGTACTTACGTGTGTGTGTATACTCACACACACCTAGTAGCAGGTTAGCAGTAGTGGTAGCAACGAGGTCATAGTGGCAGCCCATACTAGATTAACTCTAGAGGTGGTAAATGAATTGAAAGACTAAGTCAATCAGTTCCAAGGGGGTAATCTTTATGGAAGTATTCTGCTGTTTCTCTCTTCCAAGGAGCAGCTGGTGGATTTGAACCACTGGTCCTTTAGTTAACAGCTGAACACACAAACAATGCATCACCAGTGTCCCTTTTACCATGAACCTAGGGGAAAAAGAACATTCTAAGTGCTGAGAAAATCATTCTCAAAGTTTCAGAGGTCCATGAACCAGGATGGTAGACATGAAATTTGAGAATACAGCAACCAAATGAAGCTGCCTAAATATATTGATAAGTAAATAAAATGTATCAGGTATATTAATCTGGAGATTTTTACAATACTCTTTAATATTCCCAACCCTTTTCTGTACATTAGTTTAACTTCATCATAGCATGATTCTCAACATATAGGAAGCATTAGTAGCCCCAATGTACAGATGTGAAGATTGAATCTCAAAAGAAAAAAAAAATTGTCCTAGGCCATCAACTTAGGAAATAACTTTTGACCTGGGAAAAATTCCTCATGGGTCTTATGACTCCAAATTGGGTCTAGGCTGTTGTTGATCAGGGCAATCGAGTCCACTCTGACCCACAGCAACCCTGTGCAGAACAGAACCAAACCCTGTACTGTTCGGCACCATTCCCAAAGCCATTACTCTGCTGAAGTCCATTCTTGCAGCCCCTTGGTCACTCTCTCTCTCATTGACAGCCTCCCTCTCCTGAGCTGCCCTTCTAGAAAATGTGATGTTTTCCTTCAAGGACTGTCTCTCAAGAGACGAGGTCCAAAGTTTGCCATGCTCCATTGAGCCCTCCAGCAATGGCAGTCACATGCCCTGACCCACCAACCGCAAAGAGAGCATCTTTATGAAGCAGTCATTTTTATTGATGAGAGTGAATTAAATGATCATGTTCAGATTGAAATAACCATGGATATAATAAGGAGTGAAAGGCAGTCTTTGCTTGAATCTATAAGATCAAATTGATTTTCAAAGGTCTAAGTTTCAAAGCATACTGTGGTGGGGAATCCTAAAAGATACCCTCGTTGAGGTTAGTCATGTCCTCATGCATGCTTTTCTGGAACCCTCAATGGAAAAGTTGGAGACATTCTGTCACTTGAGACTGTCATCTTGCTGCAGAGAGCTGTTAGCCATACCTGAAGGAAGACTTTCATATGCAGCTGATCATCCAACTAATGGAAACTTTTTTCAAAATACTGTGTGGTGCAAGCAGTTGTTTCATTCACAGCTAATTAATCCACCCGAGAGCTCCTCAAGTTGGAAGTACTTTTCTCCTCTCCAATCAACCTGTGTTGGATTTAAACCCCTGACCCCGAGAGAAGACTCCGATCTCAAACCTCTAGATATGTCTTTCATAATATCCCCTGGCACATTCATAATAGTATAACCAATTAATGAAGGGTATTCTTTTATTTTTAATTTAGCACAGGATAATACAAATTAGGTTATGTTGCCAAAGGGATTGAATATAATTATGTCAGAAAACTCTTTTACTTTAATTCATTTTGATATTTATTTCCAAACTTTATTTTTATTAATTGAGATTAATACATGTTTCAAATCATGAGCCAATTCTAGTCTCCCTGTTTACTTGTTGGACCCTGAGATTTTGATTGTGAACCAATTTGCCAGGGTCATTTTGATGTCAGCCGTATTTGATGTAGCTGGGTAAAGCAGCGATAGTAAGTTGTAAAAGCCTTCCTTTTGATTGTCAAATGGTGTGGGCCTCACACATTGCTAACTCGACTCTGAACTCCTCCCTGATTTCCCCACCAAGCTATATCACCATGCCATTTGAGAGGTTCACGAATGAACCCAGAAACAGAGTGTGAGCACACATTAAACCAATTGCCATTTAGTTGATTCCAACTCAGGGAAATTCCGTGTGTCTCACATAAAAATTTCCCCATAGAGGTTTCAATGACTGATTTTTCAAAAGCAAATCACCAGTGTCTTTTTTTTTTCTTAGTACTATATGGGAAGATTTGAACAGCCATCTTTGAATTAGCAGCTGACCACTCAAATATTTGTCTATGCTGTATTGGGAATCCTGCGAGCATAGGAGGGGCATGTAGAAGAAAAACACAGTAGCATATTTTGATGTGGCTATTTTGACTCAGCTGTACTAAAGTTCCCCCAATTATCTATTCTGCCACATCAGTTAAAAGTCATCAGAGTCCTTTTTCCAGAACTCGCATTCAGTCAGGTCTGGGTTCCACCAGCAGACTCCCTCTTAACATTCTAGTTTCAGTGGAGTCCTTTTGAAGAGGAAAATTTGAGACTCAACAGAGAGCTGGTGATCATTGGATGCCAAGAAGGCCAAATGGCAACAAGCAGCTTTGTCATTTGTCTTCTAACTCTAATTTCTCTTGCGCTCAGGGAAGATGCTGAGGTTCTTTGAGAATTAGGCAAAGGTCCCTAAATAAATGCCTGGCTTTTCCTTTACGTTGTCTTGGCAGAACTCCCTGCCATCAACTTGATGCTGAACCATAGTGATGAGACAGTATCTGCTTACCGGAATCAAAAACCCCATCTTTATCCAGAGGTGTAGCTGCTGGTTTCAAATTTTGAACTTTGAGGCTCACAGTCCAATGTGTAATCACTGTGCCTCCCAAGTCGGAAAGCATTCGTTTTCCTTGGAGGGGTGGTGGTTACGCATTGGGCTGCGAACTATAAGCTCAACAACTGGATAGTCTCTGCTGGAGAATGAAGAGACCTTCAACTCCCATAAAGAATTGCAGTCAAATATCCGTAAAATAAAATGGGGGGAGGGAGAGTTACGGTCTCGGAAACCAACAGGGGCCATTCTCCAGGGTCCTGGCACGTCGCTTTGAGTTGGAATGAGTCTCCAGGTTGGAGGCACTCTAGACAATTGTGTCCATGGTTCCTCATAGCACGGCTCGACGTGGCCAGGATTCAGGGTCGCTAGGTCCCAGAGTGAAGGTGAGCCTCGTTGCATGCATCCAGCTCAGATCGGGCTTCCTGATTGCAGCGGAAGCATCTCAAGTGATGGCACTGCTCTCTTGTTTACCACTTCAGCTACTGCACCAATCTCAGGGAGACAGCTAATCAGCTAATTGGCCAAACTCAGACAGGATGTCACAGAAATATTTCCAGACAAATTAGTATGTGTTTTCTTTTGCTTGGTTTATGGGGAGGTAATCCCCAAACCGTCCTCCACTTCTGCTGCACCACGTGACCTTCCCCACAGAGAACAGCTTCTAAGTTCTGATCTCTCACCCCCCCCTAGAGATGGTGGCTTGCACTCTGTTGTCCTCTTTGCTTCAGAGACATTTTTAAGCCACGCAAACACCATGATGTTAGCAAACTTGGGATATGACTGACAAAAGTACTCTCTTTGTTGTCTGCTAAGTAAATCATGTCTACTTTTTTTAGCATGTCAAATATATCAAGTGGAATCTGTCGAATGATTACTTCTGTGTTCTCTAAAGCTGGTGATAAAGCTGAAATTAAATAGCTGTGGATAACATGTTATTGGAGTTCATGAGGTAAAAATTAAACATATTTATATATTTTTTGTCTTCTAAACAGAACATATAGTGGCTAAAATTTAAGTTAGGCAGTTTTTATTCACTGTTCAGTACAAGGAAAATCCAAATAGCAGTGCAGCTGCAATATGGATGAAATAAAGCAAAAATTAATAAAAATCAAAGCACTCAGTGCAATCTAAAGAAATATAGGTGGAAGAAATTAGACAATTAGAAAAGCAAACTATTACAGTTGGGGGCAGTCATGAAGCACTGATGAACTAGCCAAAGGGATTAACTTACATATGAAGGGGCTGTGATTAAATTTAGTTAGAGACTAGATGCAAGGATTCTTATCAATTATCTGAATTTGGAGCACATTTATAAAATTACCAGTAGCTGCATTTTTAAGATATTCATGGTAAGTACATGCTTTTTGCTTTGCTTGGTTTTTGTTGCTTTAATCTATCATTTCAGTCTAGCTTGACCTCTGTAGGTATGGCCAAAAGAAACTTTTCAAGGCTTGGCTAAAAATGATAACCTCAGGAATGTGAAGTTCATAGGAAGGAGAGGGTGCCCTTCATGAGCATGTCGACCGTGATTCTTCAACAGTATGTCATTAAATGATGGTGGTGATAATTGAGACACTAAAAAGAGACAGATGCTGGGCCTGTATTTTCTAAGATCGTATAACCCATTAGCAATTAAATTTCAATGAGCTAACATAACTTCCCTCTCACTAAATTAACAACTGGGAATATTCTTTGTGAAGCGGTCTTTTTTATTTTTTCCATGCATGTTTTTGCCTGATTTTCAAGCCAAATTGCATCCCTGTTAGAGTACAGGAGTCAAGAGAAAGAATATCCAGGTGTTAGGGATGTGTACTACTTTCAGAACTGCTGGATGGGTAGCAGCCATATCCGACAGGGCTGGAAATAGGGAGCAATTGGATCCCAGGGCTTTAGTGAAATTCCTGGTCATTAGGTCCGTTTCTTCAGGAAAGGCATATGGCTGCTCTCTCCAGGTAAGGATGGTAACACTGACGTTCTGGATGAGGAATTCAATGGAAAACAGAGGTCCAACAAACTCCCACCTGGTCTGTAGTAATGGGGATTGGTGCCTTGAGAAATTAACCCCCAGATGTCAGTGACTCGAGTGCTTTTGCAAAGAGACCCCTGTTTTTGTTGTTGTTGCTGTTAGGTACCATTCAGTTGCTTCTGACTCATAGCAACCAACACTTTTATACCACAGAAGTAAAAAGCACTGCCCAGCCGTGCACAATCCTCACATTGGATATATATTAGTGGTGGTTATCTCACTTGGACAGGATAGGGATAATGGCTACATACTGTGAATCATATCATCTATGTCATTTTGAAAGACTTTCATATAGAAATGAGAAGGGAGAGGGAGATATTAGTGACTTGACAAGAGGGGATGTATTTCTTGCTGACTCCAATCCAGGGCAGATTAGGTAACACTCAAAAAGTGGCTGAAATTTCTTGGGGAAGTTACCAAAAATGAAATCTAATGCCAGACCAGACAACCTCCTTGCAAACATGGGAGAATGAAAAGTTTAATTTTTGAATAAGCATTGAGCTAGAATCTAGTCCCTCACAGGCACTTCCCTCAAGTGACTACAAAGACAAAAAGGAATCTGACCCTCTGTAAGCTCATTCCTTTTAAGATAGAAAGGTAGAAAGGTATCTTCATGAAAGGCTACCTGAAGTTTTGCCCGAAGTTTAATGACCTTTCCAGGAAAGCTGGAAGGTCAGAGTGTGGTTTCCTTCATGATTACATTTCAAAAGAGATGTCTCCCAGGTCCTTGAGGAAACATCTTTGATTTACAGTCTTTTCAAAGAGACAGAGAAATAATTTACAAGGACAAATTATCTTAAGTGATTTAAAAAAAAGTAGGGAGAAAGGGAGTCTCTTCTCTTTTTTAATCAAGGAGAAGGAAACCTAGTTCCAATTTGTATTTGTTCTTACACCCACTGGTGCAGGTAGATTGGCTCTTGCCCAGGATGGTGCCCTGCTCACAGAGTGGGTTATCTTTGGGACGAATAACCTCCAGGTCAGCAATTCAGACCAGCCACGCAGTGGGAAAAGGATGCGACTTTCTGCTCCTGGAGAGAGGGGTCGCCTCAGAAACCCATAGCGGCCAGTTCCCTATCCTCCAGAGTTGCTATGTCGGAACTGCCAACCCCGTGGCATCGGGTTGGGTTGGAATGTTATCTGTTGAGGGGGAAAGAGAAGTGAATACAGCTCACAATGCAGGTTTTCAGAATGTACCAACATGAGCAGGGGAGTCTCATCCTAGAACCAAGGACATGGTCCTAGTTCATGTCCGGAGAGCTGAGAATTATCAAGGAGCATATGGATACCAGTAAGCAATAAATATCCCTTATATGAAAGCCTCACACTATTGAGTCAATTCCAATTCATAGCCATCCTGTGGGCTCGGACAGGGCTGCTCTGGAGGGTGTATAAGTCGATAACCCTTGATGGGAAGCACTACACACCCCGGGGATCTTCTCTTACATGAAACAGAGGAAGATTAAAACAAATGGGTCCTAACTTAAATAAAATACAGAAAATTGAGACCTATAATCACCTTGTGAAGATTCTGATTCCAGAGCCTCCGTAGGACAGAGGAGACCTGCTCCGTACAGTTTCCAAAGTGGTGACTTTTTATGGGAACAGAATGAATTGTCTTTCTCCAGTGGAAGAGCTGACAGGTTTGAACTGTTGATGCAGTTAGCAATCCAACACATAACCCACTGTGCCACCAGGGATTTGGGGGCACATATGAGGGGGCTTCAGTTACTTAGTGGGAAAAGGAAGCGGAAACATAGTGGAAGATTTCCAGGAATTCGCCATGATCTGCAGCAATCTAAAGACAAAGTGGAGGAGGGAGAAGCATAGAGGGAAAGAGGGAATTTTATTTAGAGGTACTGTTTTAAGAGGTTCAGAGAAAAATTAAGGAGGGCTCTAACCCCAGGAAAGAGTTTAGGCAGAGATTTAAGATATTAGGAAAACAAAAACATGAGCCACTAGCTGTTCTTTATTTAGCCAAGTATCCCTAACCTACTGCATGCCCAAGACTAAAACAAATGTCAGTGTAGAACCTTTCAAGCTATTTGTGTACAGTAGAGATGTGTAGATATGAGAAGTCAGGCAATACTGGGGTGGAAAAGGAAGAATATTTACCTTACCATTTAGCAAATGTGTGAAATAATGCAGACACTCAGTATGGAGTTTCACTGTCCTCCAGATATTGGCAATGCATCAGGCACCGTGGATAGTAGATGGTGGGTTTTAGTGTATTAGGAGTGTTTTCCTTACAGGCAAAACTAAACCAAACTCAGCCACTTAATCCATTGTGACTCACAGCTAGGGTAGAGCAGAACTGCCCCTCTGGGTTTCTGGAAGCCATGAGAGTTTATGAGAGTTGAAAGTCTCTTCTTTCTCCTCGGAGTGGTTTCAAATTACTGACTTTGCCCTCTGTAGCCCAGTGTGTAAACACCTACCTATAAATAAGGATTCAATGTTGTAACCATCTGCCGAGCACCTTCTTTTTACAAGATACTCTGCTGCTTTGAGAAAATAAGGTGACTGAGTCACAGTTCCTGGTCCAAGGACTTGAAGGACTCTACTATTTTGGAAATGATTCCTATTTGCCCACTCCAATAAGCAAACTATCAGCAAATATACACCTGTGTTTGCATAGTTACATAAAAATAAATAGCAGCAAAGCCCAGCTAGAAAATAACAATTATGTCTCTACTAATCCCCCTGAAGCCTAACATGATTTATTTGCATTTTAGTAAAGAAAATTGAAGTCAGAATGCACACAGGCACTTAGTGAATGCCTACTGAATGGAGCACAATCAATTCTTGTGAACAGCAACAACAAATATCTGCTGGTCAGCTGCGAGAGGTGGGTCAACGATGATGCTGTGGTTTTCCAAAGAGAGGGAAAAGAAAAAGAAAACTCTTCCCTAGTTTTTCAAGGTGCCCAAGGTCAGAGCAGCGGCACTGAAGTTTGGTGATTGTCTCCTTATCGAATGGTTAGGCTTAACAGACATTTGGTGCCTGTGTGTCTTGAAGCCTTGCTGGCACTGCAGGTTAGGTATTGAGCTGATAGCTGCAAGGTTAGTGATTCAAACCCACCTGCTGCTCTGAGGGAGACAAAACATGGGACTGCCTTCTCTTTTCAAGGTTCACAGTCTCAGAAAATCTCAAGAAGCAGTTCTAGTCTGCCTCTATGATTCAGGACCAACCTGATGGCAATGAGTTATGTGCCAGGTATTGTGTAATATAGTGTCCCCAAGCTAGTCAAATATGTACAACAGCCATGCTAGTAATTAATGTTATTAGGCACACTTCCTACTGAGAAATAGATTCTCAGAATAAATTGATCACAAATGAGCAAGTGGAAACATCAGACTTTACATTGAGATCAGTGTGACTCTGGAGCTACTGATGCACGTGATTTCAAAATCAACAACCAAAGTGAAACAGGCATTCTCAGCCCCAGGGTCATAATACAGGGTGGTGTCCCAATTAGATGTCCTTGTCAAGCTGTGATGTTTGGGATCGAGTTCTCCCACTGTGGACAATTGTGGAGCATGCATGTGAAGTTGGGAGCGCTGGTGGATTGCACAGATTACAGCCCAGGGAATCCACAGCGATCATTACACTCAGTCACTATGACTGTCACTATGAGTTGGATGAACTAAATGGAAGTGAATTTGGTTTGGTGTGAGTATGCAATCACTGGTCATGCATTTTGGACTAGACGTACATCTGGGGCTGTTCAGGCCAATGTCAGCATACTTCCTTGGAATGCCAGCAATGCTGTTGGGGAAGCAATGAACTGCTAGCCATAAGGTCCATGGTTCCAACCCACTAGCCAATTGCACTGAAGGGAACGCTCTGTTCCCATGGAGGTTTCCAGCATCAGAAACCTTATATAGTCAACTTGCTGGCAGTAAAAATGTGTTGGTTTCCTGGTGCTTGAAACACTAGTTCTAACAGAAGGTTGATATTTGGAGAGTGGCTTCCATTTTTACATCCCTTTCAGAGTAGTTAAGATTGTCCTACAATATCAGCACACTTCCAGAAAGACACATAGCCATTAAACCAAAACAAAACACAAAAACAAATCCACTGATATTGTGGCAATTCAGACCTCTCGGGACTCCATAGGAAAGGGTAGAACTGCCCCTGTGAGTTTCCTAAATGATAACTTTTCATGAACATAAAAAGTCATCCCCACAGTTCTTAAATTTGAGGCCATCATTATGGTCATTATGTCAATCTACCTCTTTGAAGAGTGGATCTACCAAGATAGTTTAAAAACTCAGGGAAGAATTCAGCCTCAAACAGCAGAACAACTTGAAATGTCAAAGCACTTATCCATCCCTGCTCAACCTTGCTTTCTTGATGGTAAGAACATGTAGCTGGCTACAGTGACACACATTGTCATTCTTCTTCTAAGACTACATTGTCCCTTGTGATAACCCTTCTCCCAGATGACTTCAACAATCCCTGTCCCTCTGGATGTTCACTGCTCAGTCCCCTTCCCTTCCTACACTTGCACCCCCATTGTTCTGAGGGAGCATAGGAAATCTATGAGTTCTGAGATTAGGTCTCCAAGGACTTTGTGGCCTTTCTCTGGCCTTGCTTTCACTATCTCTTTTGGGTCCCTTGGTCTGTGGAAATCAGTTACCTTTTGAGGACCCTCAGCTACCCTATGGTGAGGTTCTTGTGAGGAGAAACTGAGGCTTGGAGTTGAGTTTTCTAAGCTCAGGCAAGCCTTTAGGTGACTGCAGTCTCAGAAGGCTTGTGTGAGCTGCTGCGCAAGGGCCACTCCATTAGGAGATCTCCATACTCCTCACTCACAGAACCGGCAGCGACATGAAAGCCTGTTGGCTTTAATCTAGTACAATCGGTGATCGTTACATAAATAGCAACATTAGCTAACACACTCATTGAGGGAAACATGTGGACCCAGTCAACTTGATGTCAAGAACAATTTTTTTCAATCACTTTTGTAAAAGAATTGTTGGGGAAATGCACTTTATAAAGCTGCTTGTTTTGTTTAGCTTTTTACAAAATCAATAGTCCATATAACATTCAGATTCACATTCTCCTCTAGTGAGCTTCTTCAGAAGTGGTTAGTGAGAAGAGGAAATGAACTGATGTGGAGGGTAGAAGGGGCAGTCTGGATGAAGATGATCCCTGGGTGGGGAGACGACAAGCGAGGCAGCTCCAGCAAAGGGTCCAGGTTTGCGTCAAGCCAGACGGGCCTTGGGAGAAAGTTCTGTCAATCTGCATTCAGACAAAAGGAATCAATAGAACTGAACTCTCAGGGGCTGAGCCCTGGTGGTGTAGTGGTTGAGTGCGGGACTGTGGTCCACTGGCTTGGCGGTTCAAATCCACCAGCAGTTCTCCAGGAGCAAGGCTGGGCTCCTACTCCCACCAGAGGGCAGTGATGCCCCCCCCCCCAAAAAAAAGGGCTGAACTCTCTAGAGCATAGTTTTACTCTGATACAAATGGTGACACCGTGAGGTCCCATCAACTAGAACACAACTAGAACTAGTACTGGGAGGCCTCGGGAAGGCCAGGAATCTAAAACGGATTGAACCAACTGTTTTGAGTCAAATGAACCTCATAGGGACCCCATAGGCCAGAGTGGAACTGCCGTTTTTGGGTTTCATAGGCTCTAAACTTTTAACAGAGCCTTGTCTTTACTCACCATGTGGTTAGCAGCCCAGTGCTTAATCCAATACACCAGTGGGTTCTGCCACAAGAATTAAGTCTAGGATATATATATATATATATATATATATATATATATATATATATATAAAATCAAGCTTGATATAATCTAATTTGAAAATAACCTTTAGTTTAGGTGAGACATATCCCATTTCAATCTGCTTTAATTTTTGGAAGGATCAAATTATTATCATTATTATCATTAGGATACATGTGAGCAAACGGTTTTTAGTAGCCACTTTGTCTAAAGTGGGCAGCTGATTACTACTTTGTCACCTGTTCTTAGTCCATCAGGAGAGATCCGTCCCTGGAGAAGGACAGCATGCTTGCGAAAGTAGAGGGGCAGCAAAAGGAAGGAAGACCAGTGATGAAATGGATGGACACAGTGACTGTCACAATGCACTCAAACCTTAGCCAAACATGTGAGGGCCGCGCAGGCTGGGAAGGGTTTCTTTCTGCTGTGCTTCAGGTTGCTGTGCGTGAGAAACAGCCTGATGTCACATAATAATGTTAGCAGCAGGGGCAAGTAAATCACACTGAAGAAAGTCCATTCCACATATCTTGATAATCTGGTTCTTACTCTTACCAATTTTAATCTTGCTCATCACATTTTCCCTAGTTCTTCATAATAAATATGCAACAGATCAGAGCATAAATGATGGGGTCTTTTGTTCCCAGTTGCTAGCTTAGAAAAATAACTTTTTATGATATGAGGCCCGATGACATCATTGAAAAAGCGAAGATACTGTTCTTGCATAGTATTGCACATATTGATGTCTAATGGAAATGACAATGGGCAAGGAGAGATACTGGCACTGGATGCAAAAGTTATTGTGGTCATTGGGTCATCTAGCATGCCTAACAGTCCCAAAGGCAGAGTTGATTTGCTCCCCTAATATTCAGATAAAGGAGGGGGCTCAAATAGTGTGTGGAAAATGGCAATAAAAGGTAGTTGAATTTTCTACACACTTTTTGAAGGTCTTGATTTTGTATTTAGAGAAACAGACTGTCACATCTTTCTCCCAGGAAGTGGCTGGTGGATTCAAACTGTAAACCTTCAGTTAGTAGCCAGCTTAACAACTGCACCAGCAAGGCTGCTTTGGGAGAACATGGATATTATTCAAACAAAGTCCCAGGCATGTGCACTGACTTAATACACAAGGGTCTTAGGAATCCCTTTCCTTTTTAAGGTTTTCTATAAATAATGGGTCAAGTTTCTTTAAGAGGGTCATTCAAGAGCTGAATCTCTCCATTTAGAGCAAATGCTAAAAATCATGTTTGCATTCATAACTACATAAAACACATGGGAATTCTTATATTTTCTATCAATATCAATATGTAAGTAGAAAGCCCCCCCCCCCTGCAGCATTGTATGAATGCTTTGTTTATACTGGTGTTTTTTTTCCCCTGGCTCTAGGAATTAGTATACACCTCCACCTGTGGTTAAAATGCAGGACTCAAATTTTAAATCTATTTCAGTTACATCAAGTATATGCTGTTAAGTATATTATCTTGCAGAGTCATATGGTGAGATGCCCAAGATATTGTCATTTTCTCTCATTCCAATTCAGTACTCCTGCTCCAAATTCCTCCTATTTTTTTTTCAATTTCTTAAACTATGAAATCGGGGCATGCTGCTAGATAATGGATTTGCTATTTGCTATTTTCTGGCACAGTAGTAGCTTAACTAAATCATTCACAGTTCATCAGTCTAAAAGAGATCCCACTTCAGCACTGCCATAGGGTGTCAGGATATTATTAATTTGGAAAATATACACATTCTTATATGTGACCACAAGTGCTTTGAATCCATTATGAGCAAGAGAAAGTGTTTTGCTATTGCAAAGGAAACATGATCTTGCTGAATAAAAATATTTAGCTGGAAGCTCAGTTCTGAGACTAGATAGAGGAGTGATTCATACAACTGAGTCATTTGCAGGCAGTGAGGAATGCAGAAAAGAAACTTGCACGCTTTCAAAGAGAGTTGAACGTTTTACATGGCATTTGATTAAATTCAATCACCATACCTTGAGTTTCGTCTGCATGACAAATATTATTCCATGTATGTTGAGGTTAAGAGAGATCCTTGCACTCAAGGAAGAGCTTGAACTCTAGTAAAATAGAGACAGAGGAGTACTCTAGGCTGTATGAGTCAAAATGAAATCGGTGTCAATTCAGGAAAGCATTAGAGAGACACCCTCTCACTGCTGAACAGTTGATCTGGACTCTTCACAACCCTGCATGTGACTCCAGAAACTGTAAATCTTTATGGGAGCAGACACCCCCTGATGGGTGTGAACCACTGGCTTTGTAGTTAGTAGTACAATGCTGACCTCACTCGCTATAGTACCAGGGCACTGACAATGAGCCTCAAGAGAACTGAAAGCAAAGGACAATCCATGACCACACAGGCAGAAGGAAGATTCTGACCAAAAAATGCTAAGGTGGAAAAACATTAGGAATTGAATTTAATAGTTAAGGTATATTTAGACGTGAAACTGAGAAAATAAAAAGTGGGGCCTTGTCATGAACTGAGAGATTTTAAGTAGAATGGTAGATGCCTTCTTTGCTTTGAAAAGAAAAATGTAGAAATCATATGAGGATTGGACTGAAGTGATGAGAGACAGAGAAAGACAGGAAGACTAGTTAGTTTGGAAGAAAGATGTGCACCTGAACAAAAGTAGCAACAGTGTGAATAGAATGGCAGGGAAGAGAGATCAAAGATAACATCTAAAGGATTTAACTGATTGAGTGGGTGGAGGAATGTAGCTATGAAAGCCTCTGGAATTTGAAGTCTTTCCAATGGGTCACTAGGCGGTGTCCTATGCTCATGGATCTGGAAACAGAACCATCAAGGTATTGTCAGACATTACAGGTGCAAAAATCGTCTTGTGAATGACATAAACAGAGATGGTTTGATGGATATCTCTGCCTCGTGGAAAAGCAACAGAACACCTGAGATGTTGTAATGAGTGGGGAAAGAAGTGGCTTCCTCCACAAGGAAATTAGCCCACATCTTCCTGGACAAACAAGGAAGTGTTTAGACTCCAGTATAGAAAACCAGGGGTTCATATAGGACAGGCAGGCTCCCAGCTGAGGTGAGCATAAGTTTCCATGTGGTCTTTGAGTTACCCCCTCCCCCGCCCCACCCCAACAAAACCAAGTTCATTGGCCTGGAGTCAATTCTGACTCAGCAACGCTATAAGATGGAGCGGAGCTGCCTTTGTGGCTTTAAGAGACTCAGTGGTTCTCAACCTGTGGGTTGTGACCACTTTCACAGGGGTTGCCCAATTCTTAATAGGAGCAAACTTACAGTTATGCTGTAGTAACAAAAATAATTTTATGATTGGGGGAAAGCGGGTCACCACAACATAAGGAACTATATGAAAGAGTTGCAGTATTGGGAAGATTGAGAACCAGTGCTCTAAATCTTCAGAGAGCAGATCTTTCTTCCACAAAGTGACTTGTTTGTTTGAACTACTGACCTTGCAGTGAGTAGTCAAAATGCACAGATTAATCCTGGGTCACTGGCAGAATGAACATGAGAAGAGCTAGCAGAGACTCGGAGGCAGGTCAAGTGGAAAGACTTCATAGATTTGTTGAGTATCAACCAAGGCTGTTGCAATCCACTCCTCATGAAATTGGAACCGTGCCTGTATGCTGGTAAGGTGTTGTCAGCAGCTGAACATACTCCCTTCTGAGCTAGCACTGCTCTATGTCTATTAAATATACGAATGTCACTCTAAAGCCTGAGTGTCTTTCACCTATTTCAGTTATCCAAAGTAGTGCTGGGGGTGAGGTAAGAATAGGGAGATTAGTCAATAACATAAAATTCTGTGGGGCCTGGGAAAAATTAGAAAAGACTTTATGGGCACTGGCATGATATAGGAAGAAGATGCACAGACATATTTCAGCCAACATACATATATGCTGATGCTCATTCCATGGAGTCCATTCTGGTGCATATCGACCCTGTGGGGCTGTATAGACCTGTCCCTGTGGGCTTCTGAGACTATAAATCTTAATGGAACCAAAAGCCTTATTTTCCTCCCACAGAGAGCCTGGTTGACCAGGCTCCACTGTTGACCTTTTTCGTTAATAGCGCAATGCATAGCTCAAATTCCCCCAGGACTCCTCAGCATATATTGTTAGTTGTTGTTTTAAGAACACAGACAAAAAAATCACAGACTCACTCTCCATGTGTTCATACATGCCTGTGTCCATTTATTCTTTGAATATTTACTATGTACTTAATATATTTGCTGGCAGCTGATGGTGCAAGAATAAGACAGATCTTGCTTTCAGGCACATTGCTACCTATTTAAAAATATGCAAATCCGAAAGCTTGACATTGGAAGTGGTTTAACAATTGTTTGCCATTCATCTTTAAGGATAGACACAGATACTAATAACTAGAAACAGAAGCTAAAAATAGCTTTAATTACGCACCTATTCTGTGGCAACCAGTAAGACATTACCAACTCTTGCATACATAGGGGGAACCCTACCAGAAGTAAAAATTGAGTGTATGGCAACTAATTATTATTCTAAGATGTTTGTGCAAGTAAAATGAAATTATAGAAATAAACTACCCTGCTCAATATATGGTATGCCTATCATTTCACTTAACTTTCACCAATGTCTTAGAAAATAAGGGTTGTTATACCAAATTTTGGATATTTGGGTTTTATGTGCTATCAAGTCGGTTTCAAATTATATGGGTCCTTTGTACAACAGAATGAATCACTGCTTAGTCCTGCACCATCTTCAAAAAGGTTGCTATGGGGCTGAGCCCCAGTGGCGTAGTGGTTGTGCACGGGACTGCGGCCCACTGGGACGGAGGTTCAGTTCCAGCAGTGGGGCTGGGCCTCCTACTCCCACCACCGGAGAGCAGTGATGCCCCCCCCCCCAAAAAAAAAAGGTTGCTATGTTTGATTTCTGTTTTGCAGCCAAAGGTAAATTCATCTCTTTGAGCTCCTCTCTCTATTTTGCTAACCTTTTTTTTTTTTACCAAGTATGGTGTCCTTTTCAAGGGACTGGTATCTCCTTATAACATATCCACAGGACTTGAGGAAAAGTTTGGCCATAGGCTTTCTAAGGAACATCTTGATAGTACATCTTCTAAGCGAGTTCAGTTCTTCTGGACAAGTCAAAAACCAAACCCACCAACTTTAAGCCAATTCTGATTCATAATAGCCCTATAGAGGGTCTCAGAGACTGTCAATATGCAAAATAACTGGCAGCATCAACTGAAATCAAAGGAGCAGCTGATGAATTTGAACCAATGACCAGTCTTAATTCACTGGACCCAAAGTTTTTTTTTTCCCTTCTTCTGTCAGTCTATGGTTTATGTGGCAAGCTGACCAAAAACCATATTTCAAAGACATCGATTCTTCATTGGTCTTCATTTCTCACTGTGCAACTTTCATTTCTTTGTGAGGCAATTGAAAATTCTGTAACTTGATCCAGTTGTACATTAGCCCTCAAAGTAACATCTTTCCTGTATAACACTTTAAAGTGATGTTTTGTTGAACATTTGACTGATTTGATAGTTTGATTTCTTGATATCTGCTTCTAGAGGGAGTGGTTGTGGATCCAAGTGAAATTAAATCCTTGAAAATTTCAGTATTTCCTCCAATAATCATAATGTCAGTTGGCCTAGTTGTGAGGAGTCAGATTTTCTTTCATGTTTTCTGAGGTTCCTCAGTCAGAGCCTCAAGTCGTCTTGGCTTTCAGTAAGCAGGTCTGTGTCATTTTACATAATTCTGGTTAATGAAAACTGCTTCTTCTCCTGATACTGTAATCTTCATATAGTCCACATTCTAGGAGTATCTGCTCAGTGTACAGATATGACGAAGTATGACGAAAGGGGATATCATCTTGATGCACACATTTCCTATTTTTGGACCATGCATTATTCCTTTGTCTGTTAGAATGACTACCTCTTGGCCTTTACAGAGGTTCTTAGTGAGCACAATGAACTGATCTGGAATCCCCATTCTTCTTAAAGTTATCCATATTTGTTATGATCCACATGTAAGATTCATTTGCATAGTCAATTAGACACAAATATGAATCTCTTTGGGGTATCTTCTGCTTTCAGCCAGGATCTTTCTGGTGTCAACAATGACATCAAGTCTTTTACTAAGTCCAGCTTGAAATTCTGGCAGCCAACTTTATTATTTAATAAAATCCATTTTCTCTGGTATAGGAACATATATGCATACCTTTCAGTACATTGGCCAGCTAGCTGTCTTCCAAAGTTCTTGGCTGAGAGGAATGTGCCCCTCTAGCACTGCATCCTTTGTTAGAATGTTTCGATTGATGTTCCGCCATTTCCCCAAGCCTTTGATGCTACTTAGACTTCTTAGTTCAATACTATCAGTTCTCAGTCATATGCTTCTTTCTATGGTGATTGAATATCAACTGAGTGTTTTGTTATAATGAGAGTATCTTTCATAATTTGAGTGTTTGTGCATTTTTCACTATATGGCCCAGCACATCTTTCAATATTTCAATTTGGGTCTTGAATTTCTCTTCAGGTATTTCAGCTTGAGCAATCCTGAACATGTTCTTCTGATTGGTTTTTCTAATTCCAGGTCTTTGCATATATCATTGTAAATAATTTGCACAGTCTTCTCAAGCAAGGCTTTGAAATCTGCTATTCAGTTTTTTTTGGTTCACCATTTATTAAATTTTCGTTCCATACTCTACATTTAAGAGCAAGTTTCAGTCTCTTCTGAAAATGGATTTTTTCTTTTCTTTCTTGTCTTTTTATCTGCATTCTTCTTGTATTATGTTCTTGATATCATCCCATTTTGTCTAGTCTTCAGTCATTTTGGTTATTGGAATCAAATCTATTGTTGAAATGCCCTGGAATTCAGATGGGATGTACTCAACTAATACTTTATCTCTCATGTATTAGTTTTAATTTTCTTTAATTTTGATATATGGATTATTGTATGGAAACCCAATATACTCCTTAAAATATTTCTCCAAAATAACACTCAAATGTTATAAAAACAAAAACCTAGGCTATCATTGATGTGACTCAGAAAAAGTATTTGCGAAGCAGTGGACCAAGGAATGGGAGATAGAAAAACACTGAACTGGCTGAACCATTCTGGGAGGACGTATGCTAGGGCTATGTGTCAGAACTGACCCAATAGCAATGAGTGTTTGTTTGTTTGCTTGTTTTCAAATAGAATGGCAGGAAAGGGGGAAACAGAGCATCAGCAACATCCCTGAATTAGAAACAGCACACAGAGAAGTATGGCAAAGAGACAAGGCCATCTGATCACCACTGCCATATTGAACATATGTGGGGCTTCTGATTTTTAGAATTGGAGCTCTTGTTATGCAGAGTTAAGTACTCAGGGGATGACTAAAAAAGCCATTGGCTTAAACACACCAGTGACTCCATTTGACGAAATGCTGTGCAATCTTCTCCCACAAAAATATCAACCTAGGACACTTTATGTGGACATTCTGCTCTGTCCCACCAGGTACCTGCTGTGAGTCTGAATCAACCAGTCTTCTTGGTACACAAGAACCATCTTTAGGAGAGTGACCAAGTGTTATTCAGGGAACTTCAGAGAACCTTCACTGGGATGTGTCATCGTCGAGTGGGTGATTTGTTTCTTCCACTTCCACCACTGCCTGCGTATTTCATTAGGTGGATGTTCATAGCAATCTGTGAAAGTATAAACAGGCTACAGCAGAATATATATGAAAGCAGCTTCCAGCTGTGCAAAGCTTATCCAGTGGACAACTCTTTTTCAGGTTGTTGCTATGGATGGTTCAGCTTCAGTTCTGAAGCCATGCTGGCATGCTGTTGCTGCCGATGTGTGTGTCAGCAAATATGCGTGGCAACTCGGATCAGGGGGCTCCGAGTCACAATACCCATTGGGAAGAACACTGTGCTGGGACTGCAATTCACCACGCTCTGGCTGTAGTCTGAGGCAGTCGCTTTACCTTCCTATTTTCTTACTTGAACTAGGAGCAAATGATTGCAGAAGATGTCACTACAGGCAACTGGTCCCACCAATATGCTTGATTTAATATTTGTTTTTCAAATAGGAAAGAGAATGTCATTCATTCATCCATATATTTATAAACGATTTTAGGCAGATCTATGTTAAAACAAACAAACAAACAAACCCCGTGATCATCACTGAGAGCAGGGTAAGGAGATTATTTATAGTGAGGTCTGTGCTCATCATTGGTACAGTAAGGGAAAATAGATTGATACTGGAGCAGAAATAATGGGCTTAACCACAGTGACCCTTGTTAGGATAGCACAGTTTCATGCTGTTGTACATACAAAGGGTCACTAGGAATTAGAACTAACTAATCAGGTACAAACTCCATGGGTACTTGAGGTTATCAATATGCTCATCCTAAAATCACAGCCTAGAAAAAAATTAAAGGAAATGCAAGTATTATGAACAAAAGGCCTTACATATATGTGTATATATATGTATATATGTGTGTATGTGTGTATGTATGTGTGTGTATATATATATATATATTTATATTATAAACTTGTTGAGTTAGGGCCTAAGGAAAAACCTTTGGAGGGTAATGGATGAGATTTTGAGTATGAATGTATAAGTTACCCTCTAGAATCTTACTAAATAACATAAGCAGATTCTAGATCATCTAGAGACCTGCCTTATTATAATGCATTATAATTTCAGAGGCCAGATTTGTGTTGGTGTTTTTAATCAGATTTATGCCAATAGAAGTACCTTTTTTCATTGTCTAATACAAATGAAAAAGACAGTTTTATGAGACAGAGAATGAGTTCAGACTCTATGAAGGCCAAATGGTAGCATGGTGTGCTTTGTGCATAAAAATGGGGAAGGAGAAAAGGGTGGGAGAATGGAATCATTACCCAGAGTTAAGACACGAAAAGGATCAAAAGATTTCTCAGGGTTATTGTATGTATACTATAACTCAATTGATTTTGCTTTTAATGTAAGAAAACGTACTTTCATCAAAGTACAGTGTAAAACTGTACTGCATTTTACTTCTGGTCTGTACTTTGATTTCAGGAAAGCATCATCATTCAATTGCATTATCATTGAATATTTTAATTTTTTATAAATTAATTTGCCATTGAATTACTTTAAAATTTCTGAGATAGTTCATATTTAGTTTTACATCTAAATATTTATAATCTAAATTATAAAATAATTTAAATAATATGATCATTTTTCCTTTAAAAATAACCTATATGTTACTCAAGGATGAGAGTTAGTTTTATGCAAGTCATGTGCCATTGTTTTTTATGAACTCATCCCAACTGCTATGATCTATATGTACTAATGTCTTTTTTATATGCCCTCTTACTAAATAGTAGCAAATACTTCAGGAAACTTGATTAAGATCAAGCTCCTAAACTAGTTAATAATGTTTTCCAGTTCCTTCTTTGAAAAATTCATGTCTCTGTGTCTAGGGAAATTATTTTTACTCTTTTTCTGAAATTACTCTTCCTGAATGTCCATTGGTGCTTCTAAGTATTTTTGTTTAGTTTCTAAGGGTGTACCTTTTCTCATTTTTCACTTTTCATACTTGACACAATCACTCCCAATCCTTCAGTAGCTATTTACAAGTATGTAATAGTTACCAAATTTCAATTACCAAGTTCCTCTCCTAAACTCCATATCTGGAACTTCAGCTGGCTTCCAGACATCTCCAATTCAAGTCTTTTCCAATTCAAGATGTATAAAATTGTATTCATCAGCTGAAAACATGCCCACTTAAGCTTCCCTGTGTTCTTACTGCAATGTTCCTTGTATTTAGAATGGCAGCCATTCGTGATAACTTATCTATTTCTACCACATATCCAAGTTGGAAATCTGGACATTTGTTAAAGAGCTCTCACAAATCGGGTTCAAATACACAGCAACTTAATTATTTTTTAAACCTCATTTTCTCCTTTAATGCTATGTGTTTGGCTGAATAATGGGCGATTCCAAATGCTATGCTCATCACTTTTAAAGTCCAGTGAGTTTTGGATTATTTTTGTTATCCTTTATTCACTGCTGTTTCCCAGAACCTAGAAAGATATTTTTGTCTGGTGCATACTCAAAAGATACTGGATGAATGAATAAATGTTATTATTCCCTTCTAACCTGTGGTTTATAATAAAGAAAGAGAGAGATGGGAAAGTTGTACCTGCTTGACATAAGTAGAATCTAATATGGTAAAAATACTGTGATGGATGCACAATTTCTAGATCCTTCTTTCTCTTATGGGGTATTTTTGAAGGTTATTTGGTGGGTATCAATCTCACTTACACAGACCTTGACCTGGGCATTGCCTTCTACATGCACCTGTTATCCTTCATCTGCTAATGATCTGTGATACCTTCTGGGGTTACCATATATACCCCTGTATAAGCCAAGTTTTTCATCACATTTTAATGAATTTTTTTGGTAAAATCATGTGCTTCAGCTGATATTTGGTTCAGCTTATACTTGAATATATATGGTAGCTAATTATTTAATCGGCATCTGAATCACAAGAAATAAATCTGGTCCTTCTGATAATAAACGCTTAGAAGTACAGGCCATTCAAGATTCAGTTGGAGTCTTTCCTTGTAAAAATGCAAATGACCTCAAGCCAGCTCTTTTTCACATACAATTCTCAGGTGTGAGTTGGATAGTCCCTGCATCCCTCATATTCCAGGAAACATATCTGAAGCTCCTCTGGGAGCACCTTTTCACTTGATTCGAGGTAGGGGAATGGTTGGCCCTTTCTTCCCCATGAGAGACAAATCTTAGCAATTTTCTCCAAATAAATTTGCGTCCCTTGCAGCCTTATTTGATTTTTTGTTTATTTTAGCTGGTTTTTTTCCTCAGAATCTTTAATATGAGTAAAGACCTTATTACTGATGAAATTGTTGAAGGGTTTTGTTGTTGTTTTTCTTCTTTATACTGTGTGTGTGTCACACAAAGGCCATGTCTTCACAAATATCATTGAAATGGACTGGTAACTAAATTTCAAATGAGGCATTTGACAGTTCTTTTCTCTTTTTGCTTTTATCCCCCCCCCCCCGAGTTTGAGGAGTCTTCTGGAATTCAATAGCATAAGAATCATTCAAATAGAAGGCATCCTTAGAATTTCCCTTTCTTTCACTCCTAAAAGCAATATCTTACACACCTTCTGCTAACCCTTCCTTTACTGCTTTACTCTGCACTTTCAATTTCAGATTATCATGC
The DNA here is from genome assembly GCA_004026705.1 of Nesogale talazaci. NCBI lineage: Eukaryota > Metazoa > Chordata > Mammalia > Afrosoricida > Tenrecidae > Nesogale > Nesogale talazaci. The sequence continues at coordinate 285,431 of PVJH01000042.1, read as the reverse complement.
TTCTATTTGATATCTAACTCCTCATGACTTGTTTGCCTTCAATTTCAACGTGACTCTTCACATTTTAATTGAAAACCACTACATGGATGATGGAGTAGTCTATTTACAAAGTCAGCTTAATCATGCCGAATAATACTTAGTTTCTTACCTGCTGTAATCAAAATTCTTGACATTAAATGAAGCATTTTATGACCTAAGTCATGCTTATAGTTTGGTGTTTTGGATCGCACAAAGCATCTTATACTGTTCTTTGGAAATGAAAAGGTAATATATCCTTACATCTTGACTTTCAGAAGAGTTGCCAGAGGCTGAAAAGAAAGCAATTGTTGTCATATGCCCCGTATTATAAAGTTGCTCATCAGTCCATTTTCCTCATACTTGCTAAGGGATGGTCTTTGGGTGACATCAAGCAAACAAACATTAACAAAGGATTCCGAAATACTTTAATAAACATGTGTAACTATTTTACATTTGGCATTTCCTTGTACATATAAATTTCTAGTCCTTGAAGGTTTCTCCTTCCTTTATCACTCCATCCCATCCAGTATCCTCTTTAACACTAAGAAACTTTTGCAACTCAACTGAATGATGACCACCTCTACGAAGTGTTTCCTTATCTTTCTTGAGGCAAACATTTATCAGTCATTATTAGAATTTCATATAATTTCATTGGAGACTCTTCATAGCACAAAAGGTTGCTGATACAAGTCCACCCAGGGTACCTTGGGATAAAGACTTGGTGCTCAATATCAGAAAAATTATCCATTTAAAAAAGAAACTAGGGAGCACAGTTCTTGTTGTCACACATGGAATCCTCATGTGTCAGAGGTGACTGGACTGCTACTGGTACCTTATTTTGATTGTGGACAGGCTATCAGGCTATCATCATTGACCTTAACAGCCTTATATCTCAAATGACACTCCAGCTTTAAGATCAGTAGACTACCATTCTTAGTCTACTCATGGCTCCAGATATCAAGTGCCTTACATGCTTGCAGTAGGACATTTGAGGGAAATATGTATTTTACATAACTTTTTACAATGTATTCAACTATGCCCCCACTTACCAAATATATGCTATGCATCCTATCCACTATTCTGTGATTAAGGATCCTGGTGACACTCTGGGTTTGGCCCTAGACTGCAAAATCCAAGTTTTAAACCAACCAGTGATAGCAATAGATAAGTATGAAGCTTTTTGTTACTTCACTTATGTACTCAAAATGAATGGACAAAAAGCATACTCATTGCCATTGAATCCTGTTTGATTTATAGCACCTCCATTGGACACTGCCACTCTGAGTTTCAAGGACAATAACTTTTTATGAGAACAAAAATTATCATCTTGCTTCCACAGAGCAACTGGTGATTTTGAACATGAATCTCTCGGTTAACAGTGCAATATATAACATACCATGTCACCATGGCTCCTTAATCAAAATCTCCGCTAACTGGTCAAGGTTGATTTTAAGCAGCCAACTAAGACAGAGTTCAACAGCCACTGTGGGCTCCTCAGACTGTCAATCTTTATGGGAGTGGAATGTCCCTTATTTCTCTGGAAGGGCCACTGGTGCTTTGAACTGCTGACCTTCCAGTTCACATTCCAACTCATTACCCAACATGCCACCATCTATTATTAGATACTTAGCATCTGTTGAAAACCCTATGTGGTATCACTATGAGTAAGAGTATGTAAAGAATACACACAATAATTTTTACCAAAAAGAACTAGTCAAAATTCTACCACTTCAGGAGGTAGTGTGTAGCAAGAACCAGTGCCACTGCAGGGATAATTTCAAAGCTCCAGGAATTGATGGTATACTGATTGAAACACTTCACCATGCTGGTAAAATGCTGATATCACTCACTCTTCTATAGCAGGACATTTGTCCAACTGACAAGAGCAGTCCTATATCTGCACCCATTCCAAAGAAAGGGAACACAAAAGAATGTTCAAACTATAGAACAATATTAAATGATATTGCATGACAGTAAACTATTGCTTTATTTCTTTAACAATGATTTGGGGGATGTCAGAGGTCCAAGCCAGATTATTAAGAACACATGAAACCAGGGATTCATTGCTGGTGTCACATGGATCTGGACTTTAACCAGAGGATACCAGAATGATGCTTTATTGTGCTTCATTGATAGTGCCAAGACATTCAACTTGGTAGATCGTAACAAGCTATGGAGAGCCTTGAAAAGAATGAAAATTTTGCAATATCTCATTGTGCTCTTACAGAACTTGTTTATGGATCGAGAGGCAGTTCTTCGAATAAAATAAGGGACCACTGCTTGGTTTAAAATCAGGAAAGGTACATATCAGGTTGTATCATCCAGTCATACTCTATTCCGTTTTATGCTGAGCAAAACATCAAAGAAGTTGAATTATATGAAGAAGAATGCAACACTAGGATGAGAGGAAAGCTTATTAACAATATTAAATATACAGATGACACAAGTTTGCTTTCTGAAAGTAGGAAAGGTTTAAAGTACTTGATGATGAAAATCAAGTATTACAGCCTTCAGTATGGATGACAACTCAGTGTTAAGAAGATCGAAACACTCACAACTGGACTAGTATGTGAAAAAGAATGTGAATAAGTGAAGAAAAGTTTGAAGTTGTCAAGGACTTTGTCTTGCTTGGGTCCACAATCAATGTGCATGCAAGCAACCGTCAGGATAACAAGAGACAAGTTGCATTGAGTAAATCTGCTGAACAAGACCTCTGTAGAGGATTGAAAAGGAAGGATGTCACTTTGAGAACCAAGATGCTCCTGACTCAAACAATGGTATTTTCAGTTGCCTCATATGGATGTGAAATGTGTATATTGAGTAAAGACGATGGAAGAAGAATTGATGCAATTGAATTATGGTGTTGGAGAAGAATGTTGAAAGTAGCATGGACTGCTAGAAGGACAAGCTGATCTGTCTTGGAAAAAGTATGGTGAGAGCGCTCCTTAGAGGCCAGGATGAAAATATTTTTTCTAACATACTTTAGCCATGTTGTCAGGAGATATCAGTCCCTGGAGAAGGACGACACATGAGATAAATTAGAGCACCAGCAAAGAATAGGAAGGATGCTGTGCTAGTCAGGGTAGACTACAGAAACAAAATTTATATATATATATATATATATATATATATATTATATATATATGAGGTTTCTATACAAGAGGAAATGAACATTGAGAAAACATCTCAGCCCAATCCAGATCAAGTCCATAAGTCTGATATTAGCCCATATATCCAACAGCAATGTATAAAGTCCTCTCCAGACTCACTAAACGTATGCAATGATGCTAAATGCAAGAAGATCACAATCCAGTGAGTGCAGTCAGTGGTGGGAGGAGCATTTCAGCACTGGAAGAGGTCTCTGTGGCTTCTCCACCTTCAGAGATCTGGTTGCATCCATGTGGCTTGTCCGCCTCAAGGAACTAGGGTAGTTCCATCTGTCTTCTTCTCAGGAATGTCTCGCGAGGAGTGGGCCTTGTCAGTCAAGTGTCTCCAGAGAGTGAACTGAGAACAACAGTGCCTTTGCCTCCAGGAAGGAATTGCCACATTTCCCAGAATCTTCAGGAGAAGGCCATGAACACACAGAGTATCTGACGATCTCCAGATTGACAGGTTAGACTCCATCCCGACACTCTTAATCCTCAAATTGACACCAGATTAGGTTCCAGTGACAGACACAGACACACATGGAAACAATGGTGAGGAAGGCACAGAGCCAGGCAATATTCTACGGTTCTGTTGTTCATGAGGTTGCTATAGGCCAGGGACCGAGTTGAAGGCACCTAAAAACGACTTGAGTCAGAATCCACTCAAATGCAGATGGGAGGCCTGTGTTTCTCATGCTATTTAGGAATGGGTTGTTTATTATGTTAATGGAGCAGAATGAGTGTTGGGTATGTTCTAAATCAATGTCCTTTGAGCTATATGAGATTAAAGGCTATCAGAAAGGGAATAGAAGATAAAACAAGAAAAAATCACCTGGGAATGGAAGTTATGGGCCTTTCTCAAAGACAACACCACCACCATCAAAATTATACTTTTCCTAGAGCTGGCACACCAAATTTGGACTTTAGGCTCCCTAAACTGGGGAAAAATAAATGTATATTTATTAAAATCACCTACTTATGTTATTTCTGCTACAGTAGCATTAGATAACTAAGACATTCATCCTGCTACCCAGGCATCCCTACCCAATGATTAATCAAATATACTAGGGAAGTACAAAATATAAATCTAGAAAGTGTGGAAGTTGTTCCATATGAAATGAAATGCATAGACTAGAGGTCAGTCTTCTAGGTGATCATGCATTGAAAGGTGCTGGTTAGAAGGAAAACATGGTCAGCAAATCTTAAACTGAAAGAACTCAGAAAAAAATGTAAGCAGTTTTAATATTGAAAGATTCTATAGAAACATATTGAATGATTTAGAAAGGAAGCATTAAAGTAAGAAGCAAAGAATACATGGCGTCCCTATACCAAATATAACTAGTGGACATTCCACCATTTCAAAAGGTAGCACTTGAGAAAGAACCAATAGTGCTATAGGAAGAATTTCAAGCTGTACTAAAAAGATTAGCCAAACACAAGGTACCAGGAAGTGATAGGATACCAATTGAAATGTCCCAACAAGCTGATGAAGCAGTGGGAGCACTTACTCATCTAGGCCAAGAAATTTGGGACACAGCTCTTTGGCACACTGAATGGAAGAGATCCATATTTATATGCATTACAAAAAGCAACCCAACAGAATGTACAAATTATAGAACAGTATCACCACTGTCGCATACAAGTAATATTTTCCTGAAGATTAGACAATGAAGGATACAGCAAAAATACATTGCAACAATGGCTGCAGGAGAATTTCGGGCCAGATTCAAAAGAGTAGATGAAATAAGGAAATCCACTGCTGAAGTCAGATGGTTCTTGACTGAAAGCACAGAATACCAGAAAAAAATATTTACTTGTGTTTATTTGACTAAGCAAAAGACTCTCAACTGTGTTACGGATCGTTACAAACTATGGATAAACTTGAGAAGAATAGGACTTTCAAAAAATGCCGTACTCACGCTGAACCGGTACATAGATCAAGAGGCAATTGTACTGACAGAATACAGAAATAGGACATGGTTTAAAACCAGGAAATGTGTGTGAGGGGGTGTGCGGGTGTCGTATCCTCTCACCGTACTCAATCAATCTTTATGCTGGGTAAATAATCAGAGAAACGGGATTATATGAGGAAAGAATGCAGCATCAGAATTGGAGAAAACTTATTAGCACCATTCAATATGCAGATGACACAACCTTGCTTGCTGAAAGTAGGGAGGGGCAGAAATTCTTGCTGATAAAGAATCGGGATTGCAGCCTAGGGTGTAGATTACAACTCCACAGCAGGATGACCAAGATCCTCACAGCTGGACTCTCATGAGCAGCGTGATCAACACTTAATGCTCTTAGACATTTTTGAATGACTGCAATGTTTATTCACTGCATGCACACATCAAACAATCTAATAATCTTAACATTAACTAAGTGGCAAAGGACAAGAATAAAAATAATCCTAAGGGCATGATAACAGTAGTCTTCACATATGTCATTCTAGTATCATAGTCCCAATAAGTGTTGCCTTCAGAGGTGTACTCACCATGGCTAAAGTTGGAGAGAGCAGGAGCTGATGGCCTTCACTCCTTGTACTCTAGAAAAGTCAGTGTCTCTACCTGGGTTTAAATAATTATTTTAACTTGTCCTTTGACATCATTTACAACTTCCGTGGCATCCCACCAAGCCTTATCAGGGTTCCCCACACTTTTTGGGTGCCTCTTCTGACCATTTGTTGGTTCCGGATTCTGGCCAGTTTTGGAGTAGGCCTAAGTGTCACTTTATATTTCTTCTTAAAAATGGAATGTCTTGTGTTGCTTTCTATAACGTGACTCAACGTCTTGCAAGGTAGTTCAACATCTTGCAAGGAATATCTATGACACTCGCAAAAACTACTGGTAACATAACAATAAGTGGACAAGAGCTTGAAGTTGTCAAAGATTTCACCTTCTGTGGATCCGAAATCTATAGTCCAGGAAGGAGGACAAACACCAAAGGATACCTTGCATTAGGTAAATCTGCACAAGACCGTTAAAGTGTCAAAAAGTATACGTTGAGGACTTACGGTGTGCCTAATTCAAGCCCTGATATTGTGAAATACTGTATATGCATGTGAATGATGGACATTCAAGGCTGAAAACCAAAGGAAAACCAATGTATTTGAACGATGCTCCTGGCAAAGATGATTGAAAGTATCATGAGTTGGCGAAAGAATAAACATATTTGTCTTGAAAGAAGTACAGCTAGAATGCTCCTTGCAGGCAAGGATGTCCAGACTTGTTCTTACCTACTTCAGACATGTTATTCAGAGAGATCAGGTCCTTAAGAAGGAAACCGTGCTTGACCAAGTGAAGGGCCAGCTAATTAAAGGAGGGCCCTCAATGACACAGTTTAACTCCAGGCCTGCAACAAGGGACGTAAGCATAACAACGATTTCTTTCTGTTATATATAGCATTAGTATGAGTCAGAGCAGACTCAAAGAGGACACCTCACAGCAAACGACTGTTGTGGCCAGCCATCTCATTAAGGGTTTCTCTGGTTTTCATTGATCTTTTATTTTTCTAAACAGGATGTCTTTTTTCCTGGGGGCTTGATCTTTGCTAAGGAAATGTCTCAAATTGAGTGAGCCAGGCCTTGTCATACTTGCTTTTATCTAATATTCGGATTGGAATTCTTTGGGGGCTGATTTTTTCATTTCTCTAGCAGTCCCTGTATACTTAACATTTCTCACCAACACCACAATTTGAATGAATGAATCCTCTTGTTATTCCGTTCTACTCTTTACCTTCCTGGGACAAATCAGGTACTCGAGTCAAACACACCTTGGTCATCAAAGGGACGCCTTTGCTTTTGACAACTTTGGGAGAGTGCTCTGGTTGCAGATGTGTTCAACGGATTACATTGTTTGAATTCTTGCCTGCTGCTTCCATGGACATTGATGGCAGTGAATCTGTTACATGAATAAGATTGCCTTCTGAATTTTGTTCCATCTTGATTGAAAATTTAATTAAAAACTACAGTAAAATATCAGGCTTTCCTCTAACTATTTGCAATGTTCCTCTACATAAGTACTATTATTATTTTCTTATATATAATGCAGGGAACAGACGTGTAGCTACAAGCACATACATTTCCCTATTTTTACACAAATGGCACCATACTATACACTCAGCTGTTCACTTTTATTTTTTCACTTTGGCACTATATCTTAGTGAACTCTCTATATTGGCATATAAGTAATTTCCTCATTTTTAACGTAATAATAAGATTCCACTATGGGGTACAACAAAGTATATTTAACCAATCACTCTAAAAATGCTGTTCAGTTTGTTACAAACATGGTATAATTGGAAACAAAGTTGCACTAAATCAGCTCTTCAAACAGAGTTTTACATATAAGAAACTGTATGTGTAGTAAAAATTTCTGAATTTTGAATTGATGAGTAAAAGTATATTCATATTTATAATTTTAATTGATATTTTAAAAGTGTCCCTCACAAGGGTTCTGCAAATTATATTCACTATACTGTTGTCAGCATTGATGTGCTTTCTAGTTTTCAGATCTATGCACATATGGCCAGTGCAAAGTAGATAATCATTATAGTTTAAATATATATTTCCTTTTAAAAGTGAGTGATAGCATTTGTTCACATGTCTAAGATCTATTTGTATTTCATTTCTTGCTAATTATCAATTTATATATTTATACTCTAATGTACTAATGGTGTTTTATTTAAAAAGTACATCACCTATACTGTAGTGTAATTAGTAATTTTATTAGTGGTATTAATTATATTTTCTAGGTACCAGGTTTCTTTTGAATTTGCTTTTGGTGGGTTTTCCTTATTCGTATTATTTGGTCAAGAAACTCAGTAGTTCTTTGATGACTTATGGGACTGTGAAGGCTCTAGAGATCTATATGCCACTCTGAAAGTTTCTCTCCCTAAAACATGTCTTCTCTAGTAGAGTGTGTGTCTTTAAAAATCTACTTAATTAACAAATTGACCCAAAGGGTACCGAACCTCTACAATAGTCCCCAATCACTCACACCTATTTTTATCCCCATTTATATGTACTTGTATGGTTTTCCAGTGTTTATTTGTGTGAGCAACAAAAATTAACAGAAGTGATAACATGTTACTTCCAAGTTAATGCTATAAAATTCACACAGTCATCATTATTCCCACTCTTTGGGATCATGTATTCGGGTTAGAGTAAATTGACATGTGATACGCAATCCCAAATGCTTCCATCCTATTCTTGAAACTAATAGCTACTTCAAGACTAGAGATACTGAGGCCCAAATGAAAAGATTAGTAATGCCATGTTAATATATCAGTATGTTCTCTAACTAGGTGAATATTGAAAGCACATATACTCATGGATATTTGCAATCTTCTAACATGCAAGGTTAGTCATGAGTTAAGAAGGAAGATATTAGGAAGTTTAGCACCATAATCTTCATATCTGTCTTGCCAATCTCTTCTGATCTTCCCCAACTCCAAGCCATACCATAAATATGAATAATGTCATCATCATAGAAATAGTAGCAGTAGTCATTGTCGCCGTTGCCATCATCATGGTGGGGATGGAGAGATGGAGTGAAGGTTATGCTTCATTGTTACATTAGGTCAGAGCTCCTAGTCATGCTCAGAAGGCCCACAGTTATAAGAAAACCTTGTTCCACATGCAAAGATGCAAATGAACACTTTACAAAATAACAAATTAAAAACCCAAAGAAAAATTAAAAGGAAAAACTGAAATTAAAATGGAAAACCTGCAGTAGTCACAGACCAAAAAAAAGCTAAAATAAAAAATTGTTCTGGCCCAAACACAGAGATAAGAAAACCATAGCTGCTTTTCAATGTGTCAGAGGAAGGAGGAGAAAGTGATTCTAGATGGAGGTACTAGAAAACAGTCACAAATCCTTAAAGCCAGGAGACTAGATGTGTCCAATAAACATTTTTGATGACAGAAATGTTCTATTTCTGCACTGTGCCATATGAATATGTGCTATAAGAGACTTAAGAAAAATATCGGGAAATCACCAGAGAAAAATGACAGATGAACAACTATAAAAATGACATATGATTTCCCATCAGATATGAGTCCAGAAGGTAATTAAATTCCCTTATTTTGTGCTAGAAGTGTAATAAACTAGCAATCTAAAATTATATATCTAGTGAAAAAGTCCTTCACTGATAAATAAAAATGAACACACAATGTTCAGTCAGACAAACATTGAAATCATTAACTTCCATTGGAGCAAAACTACAAAAAATGCTAAGAAAAATTCTTTAGGCTAAAAATTCTTATCAGATAGAATTCCAGTAGTGCAGAAAGGATTGAAAACTGTTTGAAAAAGTCAATATATTGTTAATTATATAATACAATTTCAAAATCCTTGAGTTTATGTTAATTATACATTGATCCTACTGTAAACATACAAATTTATTTTTAAGTTACTTTAATTTTAAAATAATACTTTAAATTAATTTAGATATATGATTTGAAATCATAGCACATGTAAAAGCTAATATTTCACTAATATAGAATATAAGGAGTAAAACCGGGGTCATTGGAATTGTTTGATTCCATGGTTCTTACATTTTGTTAAGTGAAATACCACTTGAAAGTAAGTTGTAATAAGTTATAGATATATATTGAAAATTTTAGAATATCCAATATATAAGCACACACATAGACAAATACATACATAACTAAATACCAATATAACAAAAACACCAAGAAGGGAGCGATAATCGAATACTTAACAAAAAATTAAATATTGATTTTTTACTCAAAAAATTGTGGAGGAATAGGCACATAAAGTGTAAGTTATAATTGGATGCCAAGCACTAACAGGGCAGATGTCTGAGCATGGCTTTCTTCTGAGAATTCTGGGAAATCTGTCCATATTTCACTCTTGGAGGTGAGAGAATCATGAATCAGACCCTTGGAGATTCTCTAGTGACAAGACACAAGGCTGACTCCCTGTGAGACATCCCAGAGGAGAAACCTCATGGTTTTACCCTGATGGAACCAGCCCTCTGAAGCCAGAATAGTTACACAGAGACTCCTGCCGATGCTGAGATGCTTGAGAAGCCACAGAGTCCCCTGAGAGTGCTGAGATACTTCTACCACCACTGGATACACAAGATTCTACACCCACTGGCCTGTGATTGTCCTTGCTTCATTACATGTGCTTCATGAGTCAGAAGAGGACTAATGGATTGGTATCAACATATGGACTATTATAGGACTTATGGACTTGCACTGGACTGGGTTGGGATACTTTCTCAATGTTCCATTCCTCTTGTATATAAACCTCTCCCTTATATACATATATGCATATTTATGATGGTTTTTCTCTAGTCTACCCCAACTACCCCACTTACATTGAGTTGTAATTCATACTGAAGGCTGTAATCTTGAATCTTCATCAGCACGTGCTTCAGGGTCTTCCTCACTTTCAGCAAGCCAGTAGGCCTTTCACAGATTGAAGATTCTTGACAAGATGGATAGACACAATGACTGCAACAAGGGGTCCAACATGAGAACAATTGTAAAGGTGGTGTAAGATTGGGCAGTCTTTAGTTCTGATGTACATAGGGTGTCTGTGAGTCCGAATTGATTCAACAGCATGTAACAGTAAGTCACTCATCCTAGTGACTTAAAAATACAGATTCTATTGAGCTTATTTTTTAACTTACTTTTCAGAAGTGTTCTCCACCAAAGAGAGTGGGAGAGTGAATTTCGTACCTCCAAAGAATGTTGTTAAGTTCTAGTGCCTATAGAATAAATAAAAGTCTGTTTGGAAATTGAGTTTTTATGTCCAAGTAGGACCCTAGACGTCTAGCACATATACAGGGGAAGGAAGATCATTAAGAATTTTAAGGAATATGAAACACAACTTTGAGCTATCAATAACAGTAAATCTTTTGCTGGAGCTATACAATGAGGAAAAATAAATTCCTGACCTTTAAAGCCACCCAGCCCTGGAATTTATCATACAGGAGTCTTGGATTGCTGTTGCTGTCATTGTTAGGTGCCATGAAGTCACTTCCTACCCATAGGTACCCAACGAACAGCAGAAGGAGACACCGCCAAGTCTGGCTTTACCCTCAAAAGTGCTTCCATGTATGAGCCTGATATTGAAGCATAGTATCAATGCATCTTGTTCAGGGTTTTCCCCTTTTCCCTGCTGCTCCAATTTTTTTTAACTCACTCCAAAAGAAGCTCATCATTATTGAGCCTCTTCCAACTCATAGGGAACCTATACACAGAATACAACTGCTCATGTGTGTCTGAAGGATTGCATCTCTTTACAGGAGTATAAAAATATTCATATTTCTCCTAAAGATGAACTGCTAGTTTTGAATTGCTGACCTTATGGCTAGCAGACCAACTCATAATCTGTTATGTCATGAGGGCTCATACACAGTTTACTAAGTTTGAATCATTCCGAACAAAAGGCTGACTTTTCAGGGCCAGAATTGATATGATCCCAAAGTAACTTTTTTTTTTCAAATTTGCTCTTATTTTTGTATCTTTCTCTGTAAACACCAAGATAGTACACAAAATGAATCAACCTCAGACAGTGACCCTTTGTACCTACTCTACCCTCCAGGTGTATCTGTTCTGTGAGGAATAGAAATATTTGAGTCAAGAAGAATTCATTTCTAAACATTATTGAAAACACTTCTGTATTTTTGATATTATTAGACTTTAAAATATTCACTCTTTTACTTAATAAAACTCTGATAAAGATCATTTATTACTATTATTTGGAATAGTATTTTATATAGGATTTGTAAATGTAGAAGACTGATAGCTGCCACTGTATGTTTATGCTGCTGGGAGAAAGATGAGGCTTTATACTTCCTTAAAGAATAAGAGTCTCAGAAACCCACCGGGGAAGTTCTGCCCTGTCCTATAAGGTTGCTATGGGTCAATGTTGATTGATGGTAGTGAGTAAGTATTTCTGCTGGGTTTCTGATATATATATATATATATATATATGTTATATATATAATATTTGTACCTATACCACATATATTTTGTATCTTCATTACAGACTTTTGCCACTCATAATAAACACCTAAGTTTTCACTAAATCCATATAGCCATGGAGGATGTCCAAAGGAAGGAAAGCAAAGTCTACTTTTAATTTAATGGAACAATGGATAGTACATTTTGCGATATGCCCCATCCCCACTCTGTTTACAAGGTTACTCCTGTGTCTGATGAGGATCTACTGTAAATATTTCATGTAGGATATCAACATCAGCTGCTCAAATTTACCATATATATACCCATGTATAAACTGATTTTCAGCATATTTTAATGCAGATTTTGTGGTAAAATTAGGTGCCTTGGATGATATCCATACCGGTTTATACTCTGGTATGCGATGCACAGTACATGTGCATGAGTACATATGGTTCAATGACTTTTGGGAACAGCTATGTATGTGGAATTTAACAGGATATTAAATCCGGGCAGGGATATTTGTAGATACTCCATATTTAAGGAGTTGGTTAAGCCATGGGGTGGGGATTCCTGGCATTATTTAATCCCACCACGCTCTATATTAACTGTTATCTACTGAGAGCACCCAGTACTGAGATGCCTGTATCTTTTATGATTTGGTCCTTGTAATAAGAGTTTCCGTCTCTTGAATTAGAGTACAGTAAGATCAATATGGTGGTTAAAATGAAAGAGGATTGGAAGATGCTTGCTTTGCTTTATCACAAAGCATCTGAAACACAATGTGTCTTATGTTTTATGTTTCTTAGAGTTAATTAGGACTGTTGTAGATTTGTAAAAGCTATAGTTTGTAACTGAACTTTTCACCTTTCCTAACAAATGCTTATACCTGGATTCCCACTGTTCCATTTGCTATCTGTCTTCTATTTCTTGGCCAGAGCCCAAACTTTCCTTGGCCTCATTTCTTTCCTGTCTACAACTTTTTGTGAATGTCTATGTTCTTAAGTTATTTTTGTATCTTTCTTTCCAAACATCAAGATAGAGAGCACACCAAATGAATCAACCTCAGACAGTGACCCTTGGTACTTACTCTACCCTCCAGGAGGATCTGTTCCCACTACACGAATCATCTCTATTGTGCTGCTTTTCATCTTAAAAAAACAAAACCTGAAAACATCTACAGTGATTTAAAAATAAGATCTGGGGACATTTATGACAGAGGGAAAGTGGGCATTTATACTACAAACAGTTAATCAGTTTATTTTTTTTAGACTTTCTTATAATACATATGACCGCAGGGTTTTCTTTGTACTCATGGGTCCTAACTAGCTGCACTGCACAATACTAATTCCTTTTTAGCTCAATGGTTCTCAGCCTTTGGATCGCGACCCCTTTGGGGGTCGAACAACCCTTTCACAAAGGTCTGCCAACTCATAACTAGAAAAATGACAGTGATGATGTAGCAACAAAAATAATTTTATGGTTGGGGGGAGTCACCACAACATGAAGGGCTGTATGAAAGGGTCACGGCATTCGGGAGGTTGAGGACCACTGCTCTAGCTCTTTGCCACAGAGTTGATTCCCTCTCATTGGAAGCACATTGGTCAGGGTAAAATCGCTCCTGTGAGTTTCCAAGGACAGCTGACCTTGAAGTCTCTGTGCAACAATTGTTAGATTAAAATTTCATGTGTAATATTTGTCAATGAAAAAAAGGAAAACTATCAGAGGGAATGGGAGAATTTGACATATGAAACAATTAGTAGTTCTCATATAACTAACAAAAGAAAGAGGTGTTAAATTCACTTTTCCAAAATGAGTTTGCATTTAATAGGCATTCTTGCATTTTTTGTAGTACAATAGTCATTGTTATATGATATCTAGTTGGTTTCAATTTATGCAAAACACAATGAAATACTGCTCAGTTTGGTGCTGTCCTCATGATTGGCATCGTGAACCAATATCGTGAACTTGTTGCAGCCACTGGGACAATCCATTTTGTCAAGGGCCTTCCTCTTTTAGAATGAACTAATGATTTACCAAGCATGATTGCCTTGTCCAGGATTCATCTCTCCTGAGAAGTCCACGATGCACTATACCGAGGTGATAGCGGCCAGTGGTCTTGACAGCTACATGAGCTAGGACCACGGTTTGCTATTTTTGGATCAGGGAGCAGTTTTTGTCTTGAATGTCCTAAGTAATTAGCTTGAATTTGCTGGATGTAATGTCATCATTCTGCACAGCAGCAAGGCCCACTTCAGAAAACATGAACTCTGAGGTTCTCAGATGCAATTTTGATTCCTTGTGTCCTGGTGTCTACAGTTTTTTTCCCCAATATTTCTTATATTGAGCATAGCTGGTGGTTTTGCATCATACAAATATTTCTTTGGAAAAAGATCAACCAATTTCTTCTGGACTCCTGTTAGCCACCTTTTATAAAGCACTTGTTCTTGCTGATGGCCAGTGTGCTGCTCAGAGAATGAGAAGGGGGGCCCCGTGTCTTCACAGAAGCCAACGGCGACTTCTCTTTCCCACAGAGCTGCTGTCAGTCTCCAGTGCCAGCAACCTTTCATTTCACAGCTGTGTGCTTAAACAGAGTGCCACCAGGGATCCGTATAGAAATGGTATCTCCCTCTAAATTCTTTGGAACATTCTTGTTTTCATCACTGGTGTATAAGGAAAAGAAAATACACAGGACACCAGTTTTATTGAGAGCTTATCACAAAGTCAACACTATATTAGACATGTTTCTAATAAATGATTTCATTAAATTCACACAACAACACTGTGAATTATTATTTGCCTACCTCCAAAAGAAGAAATTGAATCTCAAGTAGGTTCCGTGCTGCAGCCAAGGTTGTGCAGATAACCCTTGGGGGAAACAGCCACCACTAGACCCAGTTCTGATTTACTATTTGCATTATTCACAATGCAGACTCTACTAGCACAGTCCCATACCCCCCCACACACACTCTCTGTCTCTCCTGCAATGCTAAGTGATTTGAGCAACTCCTTGTTGAGTGTCCACTCCTTATGTTATTCAGGGATGAGATGCACAAAATTAAGTCTTGCTTATGACTGTCTTCCACATTACAGGAAAAAAAATGACTACTCTAGTATACTTTGATTTGAATGCTAAGTTTACGAATTACACCAGGTTCCAGAAATATTATATTCAATTTTACAGCTGAAAATCCTATAGACCAGGAAACTCCTCATTCCTCGACGAATAGTAACTGCGGGTCAGCCTCTCTCCACCAGCATACAGATGCACGTGTGCCCTAATTTTGGTGCAAGAGTAAAAAGCCCTGGCACAATAGTGAACACTCTGTGTATAGTGCAAGGCCAGCAGCTGAGCCCACCCGCATCTTCAGTAGAGAAAACCAAGGCTTTCTGCTTGAGGGTTTTTCTGCTCTGCCCACTGGGGTTCTGTCCACGTTGGAAGGGCGTAGATGATAATCGGTGGTGGATGCACATACACTCATTGGTGGGATTCAACTAGCAACCAGTTTGCTTCTTTAATGATCTTTTAATATAAAAGAATTACCAAACTGTAATTATTATTTTAGAGGTAATGCTTTTATAGAGAATAAAGGAGGTACACAAAGCTAGATTATTTACCAAGAAGGTTTAAAATATTAATGAAAACATATTAAATAAAACCTTAAAAAACCACAGTTACTGTTATTTGAGATGTTCCTATATTGCTCTTTTGATGGGCATCCTGAATTGCAATATTCTTCTCTTTCATCTGAGCATGATTAACTGTGGGACTTCACCATCCATTCATTGTAGGCATAGGATCCACATCCTATAGGCCAAAAGATAATAGTGATTGTGCTCGATAGATTGGAAGCAGGAGACTTCTCTTCTCTGAACATGTCCTGTTAATCTTTGAAAAACCCCTCTTCACTTCTGCTGAACGCATACAACAATAGTTTTATCTCTGTGAACACTTTAACGAGTTGTAGAATTCACTCATCATATCTCATGGGAATTTAGAGTAACACAATGCTGAAACAAATGACATTTTGTTTTTTGGCATTTTTTTCTCTTTACATTCTAAGGTTGTTTACTCAAGTAACAAAGGCAAGGCAATAAAATGCAGTATCTCATCAAAAGTATAGCAAATTTTATGAAATGAAGAAATAAAAATTGCAAACAGAGTTCGGTCTAGTTTTGTGTACATCCGGTTATAGGGGATATTTCTATAGATGCTTAGAATACCTTGCTACAAAGATGAATTTTTAAAAGGAATAAGGAATGTAAATTGGTGATTTCCCCAGCTCCCAGTTCACCTAAATGAACAAAACTTAAGTATCAGTTCAGCCAAGCTGGTGCAAGCTGCCTGTATCCTACCATTGCAAACACTTTTGAAATTCAGTCTCAGAAAATATATATGAGGTCACTATGAAGTAGGTTTTGTCATTGGGGATAACAATGAACCATGGCTTTCTAAGACGTCATTCCAGTTTGAAATCCCACCCAAACTTGTGTTTCTCTCCCATATAGACTGAATCTCAATCTAAATTTTCCATGTTTTATTTTCAGATTAAAATTTCAACCCAAGTGAGGTAATATTTATTTACAATAACATTAACCAGATTTATGTATGCAACTCCATGAAATTTTCTGCCTTTTAATTTTTTCTTGTGCTTTTGGTGAAGATTGAGTGAATAAACTAGTTTCCTATTTGAAAGGTTTTTCATCAAGTGTTTCCTCCTATTAGTATTATTCCCACAATGCATCCTCTTGTGCTCAATTTCCACAAGGGTTGGGGTCAGGCGCATTTTAATCTGCCAAGCAGTATCCTTGCTTTCCAACACTCTGAATAGGTCTGTGTGGCAGATTTTCTCAATGCAATCCATTTTTTGAACACCATTGCTTTCATGAGCCTTGATTGTGGATCTAACCTTCACTCCATTTATAATGAGCTGACCTGTTGGTCCAGGTGTTAGGATTTAGTATTCTTGACATTGAGTTGTAATTCATACTGACGACTGCAGTTCTTGTTCTTCATCAGCAAGTTCTTCAAGAAAGGTTGTGTCATTGGCGTTTTTCAGGTTGTTTTTTGTTTTTGTTTGGTTTTGGGGGCATCACTGACCTCTGGTGGTGGGAGTAGGAGGCCCAGCCTTGCTGCTGGATTTGAACCTCCAACCCAGTGGGCCGCAGTCCAGCGCACAACCACTACGCCACCGGGGCTCAGCCCCATTTCAGGGTTTTAATAAGCCTTTCTTCAATTCTGATACGGCATTCAGAATAATCACAGCTGTAATGAAATGAAAAGACTCCTGACCTCTAACTGTCCCAAGTGCAAACACCTGCACAAACACAGCTAATTCTGCTGTGGTCAGCCAGCACTCATACTTTTCTTGATCATCTCCTGAATGTCATTTGGGTTGTGTTTTGCCCTTATTTGTTCTGTCTTGAACAACACTACTAATATAACATCATGAAATGCACGCATTGTAGCAAGACCTATTCATATCCCATTGCTCCGCAGCCTTCCTCCCTCACTGCAATACCAAGAAAGCAGAGGTGAGGAAAAGCACATCCCTTCAGGGCTCCCAGAGGCGTTGCCTGAAGCAGCCCAGTACAAGAGCAAAACATAATTGAAGCTGCATATTATACCCTAGAAATTCATGTGGAATTTACTTTCTGCGTCTTATTATATGCATGTTTGTTTTTTCATAAAATTCTTTCCACCAATTTCCAAGTAAGTTTGGTTCTCCAAGAAGTCATTTATCCCTAGTTTTTTGTTTTGTTTCACATTTGCCATTAGGTTTTCTGCCCCTGATATGCACATACTTGGGTCTCCAAAATACAAGGGCCATGATCCCATTTAATTCTTACAATCAGAACATGTTGACCTCACCATGGCTCTGAAAGGTTAGGTTATGTGCCCAAGGTCTTATGATGAAGAAATGTTTGAAACTCATAACATGCTTGCTGTACTGGGATGGACCTTGCTGTTTGGACTATAAAAGACAAGTCCTGGGGACACTGTGCTTAAGTGAATGTGGCTATAAACTGAATACTGACAGTTCAAACCCACAAATGGCTGCTTCAAAGAAGCAAGGCATGGACATTTTCTTCCATAGAAAATAACCCTTTGCCAGCAAGTAGGACCGAGGTGTCTAAGCCTGCAAAGGTTATGGCCGTATCTTTCTCATCCGGAGCAAATATCAGGGTCAGACCACGGAACTTCCACGTCACAGTGGAGCTCTTTAACCACTGCCCAAACTGGGCTCTTTTCTGTAGATGTTATGGCCTTCGAAATCACATGGGACAGTTCTTCTTTGTCATCCAGTGTGACTATGAGTCAGAACCCATTGGATGATAGTTACTTTATGTTGTTGAGAGAAATGGACAGTCTTTCATGGGCAT
Organism: Nesogale talazaci; assembly: GCA_004026705.1. Lineage (NCBI taxonomy): Eukaryota > Metazoa > Chordata > Mammalia > Afrosoricida > Tenrecidae > Nesogale > Nesogale talazaci. The sequence continues at coordinate 266,945 of PVJH01000042.1, read as the reverse complement.
GCTCTCCTGAATTGTGAGAAGGAAGGTTAGCATTAGGGTTGTTGTGTGTTTGTTTTCTACTATAAATTTTTGGACAATTTATAAACTGCATTCAGAAGAGGACATGGAGCATGGAATATCATTGGAAAACCTACACAGAGAGGGCTCTAATATACAGCACATTCGAATCTTGTTTGAACAAGATACGTTTTCTCATACTAGCTATGTTCTATTGAACATCTAGAGGAAAATCATTGGATTTGATCTTATAAATCTCATTTCACATTCACTATGAATGTAAATATGATCCAGTCACTGAATGCCTCTGTATTACCTTGCCCTCATCTCTAAGGAAAAGATAATCCTTTCTAACGCACATGTCCACATGACTTGAGAGAGATGAATTATCTAGAGGACTGCACAGTGGAATAGAAGTTGCTCAGTAAGTCGTTTTTTCTTCCCTACCATCTACTATTGTCAGATGCACTTGTTTTGATCTGTGTTATAAATCGAAAGTCAGAGGTAGATTAAGTCAAGTAAAAACAATCTGTCATTTTATAACAAATTTAATGATCAGTTAAATCGACTACAAAATGCTAGCAAAAGCTAGCCCTTTGGATGATAGAGGGATCATGATGTGTTTGCCATGCTGTTGCAGCTAACACTATCTCAGGTTCTGTGACAGGTTTAGGAGTGTTTTCAAAGTGAAGACTCAGAAAGAGACACCTGGAACTCAATGAAATACTTGGGCTCATTATTTTTGTGCTACCAGTGCTTATATCCCCACTACAAATAGGTAGCTATTCCATTTCTTCAGCTCTGTATAAAAGCAGTTTTAATTTGCTTGCATTGCATCTTAGGCCCAAACATCAACAATTAACTATTTGTAAGGAATTGTTGCTTCAAAGTAAATCAAGTACTTTTGACCAGTTGAGTGCTTCTACTGAGTAGGTAGTTTCCATTTTGTTAGAGATAAATAGATCATATCCAAACTTAAACCAGGTTTGAATTTGAAAACAGTCACTTCTCTCAAGGGAAAGGAAAATCCAGAGAATCTGACGCCAAAGTTGTGGAGTTACCATATTGAAGAGGGAGCATATTCCTGTAAAAGAGCCCTGGCAGTGCAGGTGGTAAACACCTGGCTGCTGATGAAAGTTAGCGGTTCAAACTCTACAGTGTCTCTGAGGGAGCAAGCTGTGGATGTCTGCTTCCATAAGGATGTGCAGCCTGTGAACCCCTGGGTAGCAGTTGCACGCAGTTTTGTTAGAGTTGCTGTGAGTTAGAATCGACTCCACAGCAATAGGTTTGCTTTGGGTTTGGACTTGCAGTCTCGAAGGATGGTACAAGTTGGTGGTTCCCACAGTATGATATTTCCAAAAGTCTCCACATATGCTGGGGCATGATGGAAACACACATTTGTGGGGCTACCCAAATGTCTTAGGAGCTCTAGGGAAGTAAGCCCTGGCTTGGTAAATTCAAACCTTGAATGAGGAGAAAAGACCTACTGATCTTCTCCCACAGAATTCCAGTCTAAGAACTCCTGTGAAAGCATTCCCCACTGTCCGCCTCCAGAGAAAGTGCGAGTTGGGAGCAATTGAGGGCACAAAAGAACACTCTGTCCTAGGAACCTTGGGGAGCAGGATAAATCAGGGTTTTCACAAACCCTCCAGATTATTTTGATACATGCTACATTTGATCTAAAGTTGCATCTTTGTGTCTGTACGTGTGCTCCATGTGTGCATATTGCCTCGATGCTTTAAATTATATATATATATATATATATATAAAGTTATTTAGCAGAGACACTTCATAGCAGAGATAGACATCTATGTAGTCAACTAAACATGCCTATATACTTGTAATTAACTATTATGCAGATTTTGTGGCAAAATTAGGTGCCTCAGCAGAAATTCTGGTTGCCTTGAAGGTGTACAAAATACTAGTGATGTGATTCCAAGTCATAGCAACCCTATTGACTTTAGAGCCCTGGTTCTCCACCTGTGGGTCGTGACATCTTTGGGGGTCAAATGACCCTTTCACAGGGGTCATCTGATTTACACCAGGAGCAAAAGTACAATTATGAAGTTGCAAAAGAATAATTTTATGATGGGGGGGCTCACCACAACATGAGGAACTACATGAAAGGGTGGCATCATTAGGAAAGTTGAGAAGCACTGCTCTAGAACAACTGCCCCCATGCAGTTTCTGTGACTCTCAATCCTTATGAAGCACACTGGTTCACTTTCATTTCACTGAGTGGGAGGTTGAGCTGGATCCATGAACCATTCTAGGACAGTAACCTAATACTTAAGTCCCTGTAAAACCATGGTGCTAATATACGATTATCACAGGCACGTGCTAGATTAGAGAATGCAGTGCCTCTCACTTTTGTGACCATTGAGTCAGTGCTGACCCAGAACAATGCCTTGCGGTTTTCTAAGACTGTAGCTGTTCTGGGAGTAGAAAGTGCCAGTCTTTCTCCTGAGCAAGGACTGGTGATTTTGAACTGCCGCCCACGTGCATCATGACCCAAAGCACAACCAGTCCACTACTAGGGCTCCGTAGCATAGTGTGTATGGTCGTATGTAACATTTTAGCGCCTGCTAAAAATGACACTGTCTAAGGATTTTTAAATCATCACCAGAGTGGGACAGGCACAGTTCTGTGAGGAAGTAAGAGTCGAGCTCCTCTTTGAAATCCAGTGGCCATTTTGCCAGGAAGATCACATACCGGAGTAAACGAACTTGGTGTCGTTTGCTGTCGTCGAGTGGGCACCAACCCACAGCGACAGAAAGAAACACTGCCTGGGCCCAGGCCGTCCACGCGATGGAAGCAGGCTTGAGCATAGGCTGCAGCTACTGTGTTGACCTGAAGAAATTCAACTTCTGAGCCTCCAAACAAGTGGACTGGCCTGAGCGCAGTTGTTGCCTGGCAGAGTGGTTTAAGTTTGTCCAAGAGAACTGGCTGTGCAGAGAGAAAAGTCCTCCAGCTACCCAACAAGGTTGCCCCTAGCTGATGTGTCTATTGAACACTTGAAATGGGCCTCCGGGAGACTCAGTAAATACAAGTTTGACTTTAATTTAAGCTTAAGTCGTGACTGCCAGACTGTTTTTTCCTAACGACCCCAATTATAAAGCTGCCTACAAAAAGGACAAACCTGGGCCGCTTGTGTTCTTTCCCAACACAGGGAAAGTCGAATTTAGGTTGAAATAAAACCCTTGCCTTTTTCAAGTTTTAGCATGCCTTACTGCAGCACTGTCTGAGAAACACTGTCTGAGCCAGGCTGGCCTCGCAAGTCCGCAATGAATGATTTAAACAGCCCAGTGTGTTTAGCCCCTCGGGTCAAAAGGCTGGGTTATTTATTGCTCAGCCTCAGTCTTAATGAGCAGGTACTCTTTAAAAGGTGTTCCTTGGGACACCAGTTCTGGTGTGTTCAAGCCCCCCACCCCCACCCTCCCCAATCTCCAACCCCCAGTACCACAGACAAAGCAAAGCAAAGGGAAGACAAAAAAGTAAGCATTGACTTCGGTCATATTCTCTTTAAAGGTTTGTAGGTTCTTTGCCAAGCAGTTAGCGACGGAAGTCTGAGACCCATGTTGCTTCCTATTTCTATAGCAACACAGCTGTGGTCTGTAACTAGAGGTTTCTTTCCTTAGTGGAAAACCTGGCCAGTGAGTGTGATCCCCTACCTCGCCATATGAATGGAGGGATTGCTTTGAAGTTCGTTATGAACAAATGATCCCTCTACTCATTGAAATGTCAAATATCAGGTACTCTTACCTTTGCTCTATATTTGAGGCTTAGTGAACTATAGAAAGAGGCAGATATAGCGAAACAAAACGTAGCAGAACATAATTAACAAAGCACTCTTAAAGACTGGATCTTAACTCATAGTAACCCCACTGAAGAGAGTAGAATTGCCCCTTTAGGGTTTCTTGGACCATCAGTCTTTATGGTCATCATGCAGCTACAGAGTGGCTGGCAAGTTTCAGCCTTGAACTTTGTGGCTACTAGAACAAGACATCCCCCACTGAAAAGCCAAATAAACAAACTCAAACAAAAAGTCAACTCACTGCCATTGAGCCAATTCCAATTTCCAGTGACCCCATAGGGCCTTGGTGATAATCGAGGAAGTTAGAAATGACTGAAATATAAAGGAAAAAGCTTGGACACCAGCATATCTTTAATAAATTACAGAAAGTGTTGGATATCACAAATTTCATACTGTGCCTATCACAAGAAACACTAGGCTGTAGCGATACCTGTTAACTGTGTCATAGTGAATTTGATAATTGCCTTTTGGGGAAAATTTCTCTCACCATAATTATTTTTGAAAAGAAATTTAAAGGAGCGTAAGATTCACAAGAGTTTTTTGAAAAGAGTCAAAAACCCCAGCTACCTTCCCCATCACCGAACAGGTATCTCACCAAACTGATAAGAAAGCTCATGAACTACATGTTGATGCACTTATTTATAAAATAAAACTATTGCTATCAAGTTTCTTTTGACTTACCCACAAGAACTCAGTAGAACAGGGTACAACTACCTTCTCCTGGGTTTCTGAGACTATAACTCTTTACGGGAGTATAAAACTTCCTGTGTCTGCCAAGAAACCGTTAGCTGTTTCAAACTGTTAACCTTGCAGCTAGAAGCCCAGTGTGAAACCTAGCACATTATCAGGACTTCATGAGTACCTTCTATAAGAGTAGCGTAATGACTAAAACAGGGATTTGATGCTTGTACAAACCCTTCTTGAAATTTACCTATATTAAAAATATGTGTGTATGTACATTATATATAGTTATATGAAATATATATTTAAGTAGTCATAATCTCGATCAAGATACAGAACTCTTCTACTACCCTAAATTCCCTCACATTAAGCATTACTAGCTTGTCCAGTTCCGTCAAAACAAACCCTTAACAACTAGTATTGTGTGCTCCATTTTTATGATTATATTGTTTCAAGAATTCTATAGGGTCTTAATGTATATAACCATTGAAAAAATTTTTCACTCTTCATCTTGTACCCAAGTGATTGCTTTTATAGTTTGATGAATGATATTTGATGTTATTTGAATTGGTTTATATAGACTATCCTGTACAATTATTAATATTAGGAATCAACTTTGGGACATCTTTATGGGGACTAAATATCAGAAAGAGGCTTGTGTTTTTGATTATACCAAGGTATTTGATTGTGGGAAACACAGGGGACTATGGATAGTCTTGTATGGAAAACATGGCAATTCCAGAACACTTGTGCTCTTACGGAACTTGTACATGGATCAAGAGGCAGCTGTATGAACTGCACTGAGGGATGATGCATGGCTTAAAATGAGAAAAGATGTTCATCCTCTCATCATACTTATTCAGTCTGTATGCAGAGCAAAATAGTCAGAGAAGCTGGCTTCTATAAAGAAGAACATGGCATGAGAATCAGAGGAAGTCTTATTAACAAACTGCAAAATGAAGATGATGCAACCTTGTCTTTTGAAAGTGAGGAGGACTTGACTTGCTTATGAAGATCCACAGTTTCAACCTTCTGTATGGCTTACTACTCAATGTAAAGAAAATCAAAATTTTGCAACTGGTCTAATATGTGGTACCGTGATAGGTGGAGAAAAAGTTCAAGTTGTGAAGTATTTCATTTTCCTTGTATCCATAATCAGAGAAGCAGCAATGACACACAGCGTTAGGTAAATGGGCTGCACACGAGCTCTGATGAAGATTGAAAAGCAAGGATGCTACTTTAAGGAGTGAAGTGTCCCTGACCCAAGCCATAGTGTTTTCAGTTGCCTCCTCTGCAGGTGAAAATTGGACATTGTATACAGAAGACTGAATTAAAATTGATACGCGTTAACTGTGGTGCCGGAGAAGAAAGTTCAAAGTCCCATGGACAGCTAAAAGGGCAGACCGGAGTGCTCCTTGAAAGCAAGGCTGGCGAGGCTTGCTTTGGCCTCTTTTGGACACAGTGTCTGCTGACAGAGACGAGTCCTCAGGGAAAGACATGCCGCTTGGTAAACCAGAGCAGAAGATGCGGCAACAGGATGGCTGCAGCCATGGGCTCCAAGGAGGGAACAATTGTGCGGTTCCTATCGTGCCAGTGTTTCCTTGAACAAACAGTGGTTCCCTTTTAATTTGATCACACTGGAGAGCACCTAACACTAAAACGTATTTGACGTGCAGGAGATGCAGTGACCATACCTCTGGCATCATAGAATATATATATATTTTTTTGATCAACAGCACAGTTTATTTGTAAACATATTATGTGTGTCAATCATCAAACTGAAATTTTGATACACTTCATTGGGTACAATTTACGTCATGCCAGAAACAGCTCACTAGGCTCCCTCACAGCTTTGGTACTTTAAAAAGCTTTAAATACAAACTTGGTTTGAAACGCTTAACAGAAAACAGAAACATGAGTGATAAAGAAGTTACCCCCAAACATGAATATATAGAAACCCGCACAACCCCCCACAAAATGGAAATGCAAAAACATATGATTACTTACATAAAATAATTTTTCTTGAGATTGTGTTGAGAAAAAATGGCAGATGGGAAAGCAGGAGAGGAGAAGCCAGTGAATCTGTGAGGAGCCTGAGCTGGAGCCACTGGAGAACCTGAAGCAGCAGCAGAAAACAACTGTGCAAACTAAGACTGCTTGTTTCAGGCCTGGAGGGGAAAGTTCCAGTCACAGCATGGGGAAATAATCAGCTGAAGCAGAAGCTGACGTCTCCCCTCGAAAACCTTCAAAGGTCTCTGAGTTTGGATTTGCCTTAGAGAGTCAGACAACTAAGAAGGCATCAACCACCTCCATTAAACTTGGATCAAACAAGTCTAAAGAAACAGCTCCAGCTCTGGCTCCCCAGACCCTTTGAGAAGCAGCACCTTTGAATGAAGATGAAGGTAGTGCCCCAGAGGCGACGCCACCAGAAGCAGGGTAGAGCGAAGCATATTGAAAGGGCTCCACTGACATCAGCAGGGCCAAAAACAGGGAATCATGGCGTTTCTGACAACCCAAAGCTATGGGAGAGAAACACAAAATCTCATCTTGGAAATGTCCATGACCAAGATACTTAAATGATGTGTTTTGTGATTGGTGTGTGTGTGTGTAAACTTGAAAAGAACAGTTTTGCTCGATAAAGAATGGCAGAAGACTATTTTGGAACCATTTTTTATTTTATTCTTTTTTAAATTAAAGATTGAGTGGTACTATAATAAACGAGAGTTTGAAATTAGAGGTAATTTATGTTTCATCACAGATGTCAAGACTTTTGCTAATTTTGTAGTTTCATGTGATTTGTTCCCAATTAATACAGACAATAAAGCAATAAGAAATGGTATCTTGTAAGAATTGAAGTTTTTTAGACACATCTGTTAGCACATAAAGAGGGCAGCAAAAAAAAACATTGCCTATTTAAATTGGTTCAAAACACAAGCATTTACTCTCTAACTGAACTCCCACATATAAATTGTCTCCAGGAACAGCTTTATTGAAAGGAAGGGAGTATTGTTTTGGGATGAAAAATATTACTGCACTACAGACTGAAAGTAAATTTAGATGAAATTAAATACAGAACCCCATCCCCCCCATGGGCATTTGTTTCAAGTCACAAAGTAGTTTTTCCATTGCTATAAAGAGGTACAGATATTTAGCTCTTCAGAAATAACAATTTTTGACATTTTATGTAAACTGTTGAATATTTGAAATGGCTTACTTCACCTTAATGGATCTTGCCTTAACCTAAGTAGTCTTAAAATGCAACTGCCATTGCCTAGTGAAGTAAATAAGTATATTGTAGGTGCTTCCCTTGCTTTTTGATGTTGCCTAGTTTGGATAGCATGTCCAGCTCAGTTTGAGGAAGTGGTTTCTTTTAAAATACAGAGCACCACCAAATCAATTAGATGTACATATTGCTTGAAATTTTCACTGTTTTATCTTCTAATAGGTGTTAGCACCCCCAAAAGAAAATAATATTGTATGGAGAAGAGAATGAGAAGATGTACTTTCTGCACATTGTCAAAACACCTAGGTTACTAATTTGTGAGAATCAATTTGAGTTGAACTTACTACATCCTTCTTTCTAACAGAATGCTGGGGCTCATTTTATGTGTGTACGTAATCACAAATGGCATTCTCAAAAGCACATTTGGACACTGAAAATAAATGGAAAGAAAATGCATCTTTAAACGTTTTATGGAATCTCTGACCATTATATTCTTTGTTCGGTGTCTTGGATTTAGAGTGATATTCTCTCTCTCTCTCTCTCTCATATTTTTGTATTGTATATGAACTGTTTTTTCTTACCATGACAGTTAATTAAATCTCTAAAAGCATAGATGAAAAATATATTAATTTCTCAGAAACTTTTCACAATGTCAAATTTGGAGGTAGCTTCAGGTTTTATTGGTGGTAGCTGAACTCTTTTATTAGGTAATAACTTCAGAGAAACTATCTGACTATTGTATATGCCTAATACTTTGTTCACTTATATTTAAGTTTGGAGTAAGTCCCAAGTAAAAAAATGGAAATTTATATAGAATTATTAGTTTTTACTTACATGAATTTCACTTACTTTGATATATGAAAAGTTTCCATTTCACTCATTTCACATTTTTATATTAGAATAATATCCCTCACTTGTGTAGTATATTTTTGACCCACATGAAGAATTTTACTTAAGGTTAAGATGGGAGAGAGAAATGACAGAGTTGAATATCTTTACTGAGATACCAATAAAGGTTCAAACAAAATTTTTTTTCTAAAATTATGATATGAAAATGATCCCCTAGGTGTTGTAAAGGCTGCATAGTTTTCATTTTCCATGTAGAGATCTTTTTTACTTAAATTTTGTATTTTTCTAGATTTAAGTGGAGATTAATTTCTTCCTACAAATGTCTATGGAAGTCTAAACATTCTTAATGCTTTTATGAGTTTTGAATGATTCAGAAAAGGGAGAAAACATTTGCAGGGAAATGAATTAGGTGAGCAAGACCAGAAACAAATGCTCTCAACCCTCAATAGAAATGCATGCCATGACCAGTAAGTTGGTTCCAACTCAAGCTAACATAGAGAACCATGTGGAAACGAATCCCGAGAGTTGACGAAACTTTCCAATCTTTGTGAGACCGTACTGTTTCACCCTTCTCCTGTGGAGTGAGTAGTGGCTTTGAAAAGCTTATCCATGTTGTAGCAGCTCAGTGTGTACTTCTCTCTGACATTTAGAGCTTTTTAAAGTTCCAATAGGCCATGTAAAATGGTCAGCAAGTGCTGCATCAAAGTGGGGGCTTGTTTGTCAAGTTGTGCACTTGCAAACATATTCACAGAACACCAAAGCTATAGGAAATAAAAGAGAATCAACTCTATCTATGGCAGACTCAAAAGAACTCCTCAATTGCTTGGCTTTCAGTTTGAATCCAGCAGGATACATTTATCCACTCCAATCTCTGGATATCACATAAAACTCGTGAGATAAAAGAGTAGTGAAAACACAAAATACTCATTCAAAAAGAGAAAGAAAAGAGAAATGGTTGGTACTTCAAAACACGAAATAGAAGCTAAACAACCAAATGTGTTGAAGATCCCCAAAAGACACCTGTCCCCAAAAGAAACCCCCATTTGGAAAACTGGAATGGCATTCCACTGTTGGAGTTTGAGAAGTAGAAATGGTGTCTGAGAAAGTAAACAAGTGACTCCCCTTCACAGAAAAGGGTCAGAAAGTAAAGAATGGAGACATTGTGTACTATCAACTGCTTTGGAATGGAAATGTGGGGCTCAGTAAAGACTTACAGAGTTCATGCATAACCCCCTGTTAGAAACTGCCATCATATGTGAACTAAGCCTGCCCACTCCCCTACACAAATGTCCTGCAAATGGTTCATCTAAAATATCACTAAAGATCTACATGAAGATAACTACAAAAGGGGAAACTGAATAGGCACAATGAATAGTAATAAAAATAGTAATAGTAATAAAAAATCCCTCACCTGTTGCCCACCCTTCCCAAAAAATGCCATGTGATTTCCAAGAACAGGAACATATATACAGCTAGCTGTAGGAGCTCATCTCTGTGAAAGGATCTCAAAGAAGAAATACAGGGCAAGAATATGTTGAATAAAGGTGAGGCAAGAATTATGGCAAAAAAGGAAGTTTGCAGAACAAAGGAGAGAAATGTAATAAAACTACTAATTAGCAAATTTATATTAGAAGTTAAAAGTGAAATGTGAAGCAGCACAAAGGAGGGACTTGGAACTACTAAGATGATACATGGAACAGGTTTGAAAAAATGAATAAAGTGGAATGATATAAAATAAAATTAAATAATAAAAGAAAATACAACTCCATAAATACATAAATATACATTTTGGACTCAAACTACTAACTATTGGTTAGTACACACACATACATCCCTCAGTGAGATAACTAGTTTGCACTCAGCTACTAACTCATAGGTAGGTGGTTCAAATACACCTAGTGACACGGCCAAAGAAAGGTCAGGAAGTGTTTCCATCAGATTATAACCTTTCCAAATCTTATAGCATACATTTCTATTCTGTAACATAAAGTATCACCATGATTTAGAGTGAACTTGATGACAAGTCAAATTTTAATGTGTGTATATGTGTATATATATATACATATACATATATACACATATACATACACACACATATATCACATATATATATATAGAGAGAGCGCTAACAGGTAAAATTCCCTATTCCTGTGGAAAAAATCTTCCCAAATTACTCTCTTTTTTTCTAAATCATTTTATTAGGGGCTCATACAACTGTTATCACAATCTGTGATAGAGCAGACTAGAGAAATATCATAAACATGCACAAGTATATAAGGGAGAATTTGAGAAAGTATCCCAACCCAGGCCAGTCCAAGCCCACAAGTTTGATATAGCCCATATATCTGATGCCAGTCTATAAAACCTTCTTCAAATTCACGAGGCACATGCAATGACACCAGGATATCACAAACCAGTGGGTGCAGAGTCTTGTGTATTCAGTTGTGGTAGAAGCAATCTCAGCACTTTGATTTTTCTGGCTTCAGAGGTTTCCTTCCTTCAAGGTAAACCCATGTGGCTTCTCCTCTGGGATGTCTCACAGGGACTTGGTCTTGTGTCTTGTTAGTAGAGCATCATCAAGCCTGAATATTGAGTCTCTCACCCTCAAGGGGGAATACAGCCAGGTTTTCCAGAGTTCTCAGGAGAAAGCTATGCCCACACAGATTGACAGGCTAGACTCCACCTCTACACTCTTAATCCTCAAATTGAAACCAGATTAGGGGACTGCCACACAATCCATATATTCATCTCTTGTATATCAAGCACATGTATAGATTTGTTGCCTTCATCATTCTCAAAACATTTGCTTTCTGTATAGGATCTTGGTATCAACTCCTCTTACAATTTATACATAGTGGGTTGAGCAGAATGTTCTAGTTCACGGTTTCCAATGTGTTTGTTGCTCAAATGTTAAGATTCCTATCTAGGCTGCAGTTGTCTTAAGCCTTGAAGGGGGTAGTGGTGATCCTTTCCACCAAGGCAACTGACTTGCATGACTGAGGGTATTGATGTTGGTTGTTATTGAGGTCCTCATTTACTTGTCATATGGCCCACTCGGTAAACTATTTGAGTGTCTTGGAGACACACTAGCTAGCTTACCCCAAGGTGACGGATGGAAAAGAACAAGAAGAAAAGGTCATTCTTTTTAAGACCCAGTCTGGGTAGCTATACATGGTCACCTATGCTGTTCATTAGAAGCAAGCCTCCGAGTTGAAGTAGTTTCATCCTCACCACTTTGAAGGGGGAACTGTGAGGCAGTTGACACATTTTTTACATCATCACAGTATGCAAAATTAATATACTTGTAAAATAGAATTGGAAAAATAAAGGAAAAGCTATGAAGGCAACTTTGCAGTTATAAAATAAAGCTTCAGTCTATAAATTAAAAAAAAAGATATACTATGTCTCAGGAAAAATAAAATAGGGCAATTAATCCCTTAGTGTATGTTCATTAATTTATTTCATTCCAATCATTCTTATATTAAGAGCCAAAACACATAAAGGAAAAATCCAGATAAATAAGGTCCACTTGTTTGTTTTTTTCCCGACAAGTGTAGTTACACTTAGAAGAATCAAAATAATCCTAAGGGAAAGGAATTAGGTTAAAGTATTTTATAACCATATAACTTACATTTCAGAAGCAGACGCAATATAAACTTTTGTAAACATAAAATCAGTCATATATAAGAGACGCCATGTTCTTCTGGGACAACAAAAGATACAGCAAAACAAGAAATGAGTAGACACACTCTGGTGATAGGTTTAGCACTGATCCTTAATTACAATTACCAAGTGGTAGTGTTGTGAAGGGATTGCCATTGCCTTTTAACTGAAAGGTTTTACAATTCAAGTCCACCTAGTGGTAACATGGAAGAAAGACCTGGAGATCCACTTGAAAAAAAAATAAAAAAATAAAACACTCCTGTTGAAAATCCTGTGGAGTATAATTCTACTGAATCCAAGGCAACCAACAAGCTTTATATCAAGGACCTGAGGTTATGCAAAGACTTCCATGTGACACAAATAGTGCATGCCTGCTAATTTAAAGTTGAGGGGCCAAACTTACCTGGAGTTCCTACAGGAGAACATTCCTATCATTTATCTTTCCTGTATAGGGATTAAAGGCCTAAGTACCGATGAAGTAGTTCTGCTCTGTAACAGTTCGAGTTGCCTTGAGTTCGAATTGAACAGGTGGCAATGAACTTTTAATGTCTAGAGACTGTAAACACCACCAGCCCAGGGCTAGGCCCAGGCGCTCTGACAGAGGTTGAGCCACCCCTGGGACGGATATGGCAGCCAACTCAAAAGGAGGGGGAAAAGGAAAATAAATAAATAATTTATAAGGAGGATGTGGGTAGTGGGGGAATAGTACGCTAACCCACACACAGGGAGGGTATTGTTCATGTCTCCACAGGAAAGACAGAAAGGGACCAGACTTCAATCTGAGGTGCCAGTCCTCAGGGGCAACATGCTGGCATGATGCAGAGAACTAACAGAAAGGTCTGTGGGGCCAGCCTCAGCCCCTGCCCCAGCTATGTCACCACAGAAGAATGCGCTAGGGGACAACACTGCAGCTACATCCCAGGGAGAGTGGCAGGTCTGCCCAGATCACAGAGCAACCAACTAAGAGGGAGGGAAGGAGGGAGGGAGAGAGAGAGAGAGAGAGTTAGAGTTAACCACATCCTGGCTTACCAAGCCTCAAGGATAACACTCTTGCTGAAAACAACTGCCACCCAGGGAGGACCTTGGTCGGTCCTGCCAGGCGACAGGATGCCCCCTCCCTGATGCACAGTACTATAGGCAACTGCACTTGAGACAATGCGGGAACTGTGGTTGATCTTAAAACTCTGCACACTGGAGCAAAACAGTAAGGGAGGACCACAGAGCAGCAATGGAAACAAATCAATGAAGTCCCTGAGGCATTCCCCAAATAGACTTGGAAGTCAGTGGGCAGGGCAGGGCACTTTACCAGATTTGATTGGAAGACGTGCAAAAGGGTCAGCAGAAAGATCTGGAACTATTTATGCCCCTCCCTTCTTTTGTCATATTAATACTTGTAAGATAAGCAGGATAACCAATCCTGAGGAGAAAATAGCAGGGCTCTTGGCTCTGGGAGGACATGGGAGAGGTGGGAGGTGGTGGGGGGGGGGGCTCAACAAATTCAGGCACAAGGAAACATGACAAATGATCAATGGCAAAAAGGGTGTAGAATGCCTAGAGAGGTTTTATCAAATGAAAGTAGCTGAGAGAATGGAGATTAAATGAAGGTCCATCATGATAGTGGGACAGGAGGAAAATAAAAAGAAATAGAGGGAAGGACTGGAGTCAAAAGACATGTATAGAGGTATAAATATAGGCATGCACATATGTAAATGTATTAATATATTATATAGATATGTATTTATAAGATATTTATATATTTATAAATATATACTCTAGATCTATTAATATAATGATAGAGATATACTTCTATGTACATATTATTAAATATTAAGTACTAAGGAAGCAGATGGGTATTGGGTCTCTACTCAAGTACTTCCTCCAAGAGAGACCACTTTGTTCTAGTAACCTGGCATTCTGTGACACTCACTTTCCTGACACAATTGCTGAAAAAAAAATGGGTGCATGATCAAATGTGGTGAAGAAAGCGGATTGTGCCTGGCTATCAAAACATATAGCACCTGGGGTCTTAAGGCTTGAAGTCACACAAGTAGCCATCTACCAGGGAAGCAACAAAGCCTACACAGAAGAATCACAACAGCCTGTGTGATCCCAAGGTGTCCTTGGGAAGAGGTATCAGGAATCAGAAGACCGTGAACTAACAAATATATTGGTACAAATGATGGGGATCAAAGTAGAGACTCAAAGCCTATATGTAGAAAACTGGAGACCCTCTTGCAGGGGTGTCACAAGGGAGGAATGAGTCAGCCAGGGTTCAGCATAACAGGGATGGAACACACATTTCTCTAGTTATGTAATGCTTTGTCCACTGCTCCCCATTATCATGACCCCAGTTCTACCTGACAAATCTGGCTAGACCGGGACATGTACAACACATGGAATCTAGGACAGATAACCCCTCAGGAACAGTGATGTGAGTAGTGATATTATGAGGGTAGGGGGAAAATGGGGGTAGAAGGAGAGAAATGGGGACCTGACTTATAATGACTTATGTATAATATCCACCCAGGGGGACAAGCAACATAAACGAGGATGAAGGGAGACAGCAGATGGTACAAGATATGAAAATAATAATAATTTTTAATTTATCAGGGGTTCATAAGGGTGGGCAACAGAGGGGAAAAAAGAGGAGCTTATACCAAGGGCTTAAGTTGAGAATAAATGTTTTGGAAGTTATGATGGCAACATATATACAAATGTGTTTGATACAATTGATGTATGAATTATTATAAGAGCTAAAACATGCCAATAAAATGATTAATAAAAATGAGAGCATACATTTTATAAACTGTTGAAGTTATAAAAGCCATGTAATTGCAAAAGAGAGGTAGGCGAAAGTTAGAGGTCATGTAAGTTTTCTAATTTCCTGACTGTTCAAAGTGAAAAATCAAAGAGATTACATACAAATTACCAATAAAACAGCAGATGCTTAAGTATATTAAATGGCACAAAGAAGCGCACTATAAAATTATGCAACCAATTAAAATTAGACAGTGAGGAGACTTGAGAGAAAGTGAAAATTTACAAATTCAGTCATTTTCATGTGAGAATTAATAAATTCTGCTTTAAATACTACTTTGGGAGATAACTGCTAGAATAAATTAGCAGAAGAAATACATAATTCAAGGGAAAGAAAACTTCAGCCAGACAGTAAAATATGTCATAAATATCATAAAAATAGCTAACACTGTCCATATTTTTATTTTGCTTAAAATAACCCAATTTATTATCTTATAATTCTGGAAGTCAGAAGTTCAAAGATTTGATAAAATATAATTGTGGTAATACCACTCTTCTGGAAAGTCGTGTATGTGTGTGAATTCAACATTTTAATTTTAAAAATAGTTTTTGCATAAAATAAAAAAACATACAATTTAATAGTTTAATCAGATTAAAGAGTCTTGCAGTCATCACCACAATCAATTTCAGATTGATTTTCTTTCTTCTTTGTCATACTCTTTCCACATTTCCCCTCAAACTGCCTTGTTATGCTCCTAGGAAGTTATTAATCCAGTGACTGTCTTTTTTGTTTTTTTTTGGGGGGGGGCATCACTGCCTCTGGTCATGGGTGCTACCCAGTGCTGCTCCTGAGAGCTGCCGCTGGATTTGAACCGCCAAGCCCGCGGGCTGCAGTCCCGCACTCAACCAGTTACGCCACCGGAACTCACCCCCCAGTGACTGTCTTATAGATAAACTTATCCTATATTGCATATGCAAAAAGTCACACTAAACACAAACAAAAAAAACTTAAAAGCAATCCCTTGACAAAAGAGAAAACTCACAATCAAAAAGAAAGTCCAAACTATTAAAAACTGAAACAACTTTACAACTTTACAAAAGGGAGATCAAATGATAAAGTATTACAGTTTAAAGTAGCCCCACTGCCAAAATCAACTTTTCCATGCTGTCTGATAGCAAGACACTTCATGTCCTTTAAAATGAAGTTTAACGATGCTTGCAACATACTTTGAAATACATTGTAATTGTTAATTTTATTTGCCAAGTTCCCTAGGTTATGATGCCCAGATGCTCATTCAACCACTAGTCTAGATGCCATTATGTAGTAGTTGCATGTGATTAAATCACTTGGCATGGCATCGAGCAGATTATTTTCCATAGTGGGTGTGAACTTCCACTAATCTCGAATTTACCTATTATATCTGTGCCTAACTTTGTTGAAAGTTTCTGAAGAGGAGGACTTCACATTGATCTTTCTTCTCATTTCCTGTGAGGCTAAAATCCTATCAATTGTTCCCAAGAAGTAAGTCCTTCCCATATTGTTGACTGACTTTTTAAAGCTTTCTTGATCTAGTTTAGTATATTGCTATTATTGTGAGGTAAACTTATATTTTGAGCAGTCTTCATTGTACCAAATACAAGTAATTGTTCAGGAGAGGGTCCGGGCATTTTTACCCTCTAATATGTCACTAATTGAATACAAAGAACTAATGCAATCCCAAATTACCTTTGAAGCTGATTCTGGATCAGAGATAATTGGTAAATAGAGTTTTGGTTAAAGCCTGATTTCCTAAGGATTTTTATGTATTACCTACTCCAGTACATTTTAGTAGGATTGTGATTATGCTAGACCTTACTTATGTTTTAAGTGTTCAAGACATAAAAGCAGAAACAAATAAGCAAGCAAAAACCATAGCCATCTATTATGTACAAAAAGAAACATGGTGGCTGTTTTGGGAAAGTCTGTTTCAATGGATTTACTGCTGACTGATAAGGAAAGCTTAGAGACCTTCAGATTACTATGTCTGGAATTTTCTTCACTCATAATATCCATATTGTCCATTAACTTTTCATGAAGTACCACTTATGACATGCTTTCACATGCACTATACTACAAATTCCACTTAAGCCTACAACAATGACTCTATATTATTTAATATTCTAGAATCAATGTTCTTTTGAATCGCCTTGTCTGATGTATAAGTAAAAGCCTACCTTACACCAAAGAGAGGCACTGCCTCCCTCAGGGATTGGGATGAAGATGCTCTGGCCCCAAATCGCTTTGCCTTGAGACCCTGATATTTGTATTGCATGGAAATGTAAAATTGCTGCCACACATAAAATCATTGCTCTGATTTTTAGTTTACTTGAACTAGTCCCTTACCTCAAGTCAGTCCAGGATATTTTAATACATACCTCACATACAAAATTGAGCAGCAAAAGTTAATAGCTTTCTGACAACTGTGATCAATTCCTTGTGGGTAGACCAATCCAAAAAGCAAACAGACCAACACAAATTTGAAAGGTCACTCGCTCATTTTTTCTTCAGGAACGTCTTAATTTCTTCTTCTCTACTTAGCTCAGATTGCAGGTCAATTTTGTGGTGCAAAGAAAACACACCCAAACAACACATACAGAGAAAAAAACGCACTGTACTATCACTGACTCTTGGAGACCATTGTGCTCACATTCGTTGGTTATCCTAGACTTGTTTGTATCTCCTTCCAATCATCTTTGTAAACACCTGGCTAGCAGGTCTCTTTTTGAGGGAGTGCTGTTTTTGAGAATGACTGTGTGAAGAAAAGCTGCCACACCAGACCTCTTTCAAGTCTCGAAAAGCAAGGATGCTACTTTGAATTTAAAGTGTGCCTGCCCCAAGCCATGGTATTTTCAATTGTCTCATACATATGTGAAAGGTGGACACTGAATAGGGAGGACCAGGGAAGCATGGATGCAACTGAACTGAGGTGTTCATGAAAAAAATATGGAAAGTAAGTTCCATGAAGTGGTAAAAGGTCAAACAAATCTGTCTCCGAAAAAGTACAATCTGATTGCTCTTTAGAAGCGAGGATAGGGAGAGGTTTTCTCATGTACTTTGGGCATGTTATCAGGAGAGACCAGTTTCTAGAGAAAGACATCAGACTTGATCAAGTGGAGGGGCATCAAAACAGAAGAAGGCCCTTGAGAAGATTGGTTGACCTAGCGGCTACAACATTGGGTTCCGGCATAACAAGAGCAAAGGTGGGGCATTACCCAATGGCAAGGCCTTCTGTTGTTCAGAGGGAGACTGAGTTTGAACTGACTCCTGGAACCACCACTCCCCCAAACTGGTTTTCGTACTTCCACACATACTTGAGTTTGGAAGGTGAAACCTTAAACCTTGCCCTCTAGCCACTTGAGGGCACTTTGCAAATGGGCTCAGACAAAAATGAATTCAACAAGGTGAAATCGCACCGCATAATATAATACATATCTTGGAATAATCAATAAACCAAGCTTGCGGAGGGCAGCATAATTACAAGTGTGCTTCAAATTATTGAATGGTGACTTGTTATAAGATTTGTAAGAGGGCTGAGCCCTGGTGGCATAAGTGGTTGAGTGCGGAACTGCGGCCCGTGGGTTTGGCAGTTCGGATCCAGCGGCGGCTCTCAGGAGCAGCGCTGGATCGTTCCCACAACCACCAGAGGGCAGTGATGCCCACAAAACACCCACACACAAATAAAATAAAATGTCTTAAAAAAAAAGATTTGGAAGAGAACCCCAATACCATGTTTTTTTTTTTTTTAAATGTACAACATAATGCATGAAGAGATAAGATAGCCATTAAAAAGAGAGGAAGTAAAGAAAAATTCACATTATATATCAGAAAAAAACCTTGAAGTTTCTCATAAATAAAAGGTAAATCAAAACTCTAACGGCATTGCCATTGAGTTGATGCCAAACCTGTGGCTTCTTGCGACAGTAACTCGTTAACGGAGCTGAAAGCTTCATCTTTCTCCAGAGGCGCAGCTGGTGATTTTGAAGGGGTTAGCAGCTCAATTCTAACCATGTTACCGCTAGAGGATAATGAGGGCTAGAAAGAGCTTGGTTATGCATCAGAAATTAAAGAGCAAAATCAATGCATGCAAAATCCCCTATGATCAGAATGTACACGGGACTTAAAAAATAATGTTGTGTAATTCTAGACATTAAATTCTGTGCAGCTCTCGCACTACCCCTTGTTATCCATGAGCCTTCAATAGATTATACCCAGGGATCATAACTTGGCGATAGTTGAGGATAATCAAGGAAAGGATATTCAACTAACAGTTACCTTGTAAAATACAAGATTCCCAGTTAAATGGAAAATTCTGAGATTCAAATTTAATTGGACCACCTTTTTGTTTGAATAAAGAATATAGAAAGGGGAAAGAAGTTGAAATATATATATATATATATATACATATATATATGATGCAATCTGTGAATCTGTGTATGCAAAAGAAAGGTGTTAAGAGTTAATTAGGAGATGCTCAGGTCTCTGAGATTATGGAATGGATTAGTGGAGCCTAGGTTTTCCTCTGTATGTGTGTCACACAGCAGTTTAAATGAAATATTAATGACAACATTAACCAACTAGGATGGGAGAACTTGGGGATATACACTCAAGAGAAATTTAGTTTATAATTAATTTTCCTTTGTACATATTGTTACATTCAAGCCAGCCACTCCCACTCTAGGAAACTCACAGAAGGGTGCAGTCCCCCCACGCCCCGGTAAAGAGGAGTGCATGTAGATAAGACATAAACAGCAAGGGGAGTGATTGGGTTCACCACAATTTCGCCCGTGCTCCTACTGTGAACAAAGCCAGAACTCCACAACCAGTAGAGAGAGATCCACGGCCACCCAGTGAATTTAAGAGCGATTCAACATTGTTTCTGGGGAGGATTCCAATAGCTGACAACAGTGCTAAATCTGCCAAGAGTGTATGGCGCACGAGGCATCAGGAGTCATTTCCATCATTTGCTTTGCATAAGCATTTGCAAATAGACATGCAGATGTGTGTTACTTGTTTGCACATCTGGATGTATAGATATGAAAAAAATGTTTTGAGGTTACTCTAACTTCCAGTCTCTAAAATCCTCCTCTATTCTGTTTCCTCCTTTGGCTTTGTCCCTCACTGGGAGATTATTTCAAGAACGCTACTCAATATTCTGTACTTTTTCAATCAAAAATTCTTCATTATCTCCTTCCATCTATCATGTCTATAATTTTGCTGAGGCCAGGCGTGGAGCTCTGCGTCGAAAGGCTTATGTACAGGGACAAATTGCTTAGCTAGTTAGTGCGTCTCGCCATCTGCTCAGCATCCCCTCCAATCAGAGCAGGCACCTTTGCACTGGGATAATGTGCAATGTGAGAATCTATGGAAACTCTAGGACGCTTTATTTATAAGCGCAAGCACTTAGTGGCCAGTGCGATTCTGGTAGAGAGACGCCCTGATTTCTGGGAACAGCACAAGATAACTTAGCAGATGTCCAAGCCTCATCGCAAAGCTGCCTTTAGGAAGGTGGAGTGAGGCAAATAAGAGGGAAAGAGAGGTGACCTTCAGACACAGACCACAGAATCAAAGGGACAAATAGAATGGGTTATTTAGATGACCTCGGTTACTTTGGTCTGAAAGTAACTGATGTGGAGCAGAGGGCCGGAGACAAGGAGGGAGCAGAGGTGAGCAGGAAGGCTACATGGGCCGCTTTGATGGAAGAAGCAAAAGATCGGGAAAGCTTGCCCGAAATATGAAAGCTGTACCAAGAAACCTGATCCTGAGTTTCGTTTCTTGTAATTCCTCTTGCAATAGAAAGATTGGCACAGCGATGGCAGGGTCAATGAAGGCCATTTAATTGGCTATTACAGGTCAAAGCAGGATGGTGGGGGTGGCGGGCAGCTAGTAATTCGCCATTTCTCCTTTAGCAGCCTGGTCGATTGAGCCTGGAGAGATTGGGACATGTGCTATTCGTTCATTTCTCTGTGTTTTTGAACTCACCAGACCCAAGATTTACTTCAGACATTTGAAAGAATAACCTTGCTGCCATCTACAATAACATATATCCTTCCCCACAGCAGTCCTGTGTATCATGGATGACCAGTATTGGGAGGCACAAGGTAAAGATCATGACACTTGGAAATATTAACTAGGCCTCCTTTTTTCACATCCCAAACACTGGATGATCCAATTTATGGTTTAATCCTAAGAACTTAGAAATTCATCAGTTAACGATATTAACTTGAAAGGCTTCTTTAAACCATTTGAAGATGTGTTCATCTTAGAGTGCCCAAATGCATGAGACAATATACACTTAAACATATTTTGCCACAAAGTTCTTCACTGCATGAATATCCTTGAGCCACAACATATCAGAGACGTATTAGGAAAATTGACTTTTCAATTTGCTCCTCGCCATAATCATCTGACTATTGTAAATTATTTGCTTCGGGTAATTTCATCTCTGTAAAACTGTCTCTTTCTTATCACCAGTAAAAAGCAGCTGCGGTAGTATCAAAGTGTTAGGGAATTTTAACAAATACCCATGTCTTTTACACATATTCTCTTTAGTATGAGTATTTCTGGGTGAGGGGAAGAGGGAGGGTTGTCCACACAGTCGGCTCAGAAAAAGTTCTCTATGTGATCTATTTAAAGAAATAATGCTATATAAGGAGATACACCTCTTCAAAGTCATCATTCAATTGAACGAATGTGATACATATGAGGGGCGCTTACAATCATGGCACTCAGCCTCCCACTTTATGCAGCATCCACGAGACTCGATTCTTTAAAATAGCATTGCAACAGAGATCCGCGTCTCTTATTCTACACATGGAAGAGCGAGTATCAAAAGAGTTTAAATCATTTGCCTCAAGTCCCCAACTGAAAAGTTGCAGATTTACACCTCAAACTGTATATTGTCTAATCTAGGAGTTCACATGCCTTCCATGATGTCTGCCTGCCATTCAGCTCTATGTCCACTGCCTTTACCATTGGTGTCAATTCCAGAATGAAACATGGCACTTAGTTAAAAGCCCTATATAATGAACTAATAATATCAACAAGCAGGAAGTACAGCTTATTTGGGTGAATTTTGCTTAGTTAGCACTGATCTATTGTTTATGATCATCTCTTCTTGTAGGAATTTTAAATTTTACTAGTAAGAATTCTCATTCATTAGCACTAATTTAAATATAAAACAAAGAACACACTATGAAAGGCACTGTTTTAAGCATTTTAGATGTACTCATTTAATTTTTCCAATAATCTCATGATGTAGGTATTATTATTAGCCTCACAGAGGAAGTAACTGTGGCAGAGGTTAGTAACATGCACAAGCATCACAACCAGTGGGTGGAAGAGCAGGTAACAGAACCTAAGACCAGCTGGATAAAGAACCCATGTTTTTCATTATCATGGTAGACACTACACTGGATAATTTTGTTGTTGGGTTTTTTTAATAAAAGAAGTTACATTTACTTATCCTTTGACTCCTGGTTATGTTCTAACTCTGTGCAGTTCCTCTAGGGTACAATTGGTTATTTATTCTGACCTGCATAATGTCTTTGTGTATAAAGCCTTTAATTCATTTAAAGAACATGAATGCTCCCTTAGCAATTTCACATTTAATTTGCATTTTAACACCTTCTTATACATTTCTCTCAAGTCCTCCATGTTTTAAGAGTATTCTTATAATATGAACGCAACAAAGAGTACTGTTCTGCTCCCCAGCCCCCTTTTATTTATATGTCTTTTTTTGTGTGGGCATCACTGCCTCTGGTGGTCGTGGGTGCTACCCAGTGCCGTTCCTGAGAGGCACCGCTGCATTTGAACTGCCAAGCCCGTGGGCTGCAGTCCTGCACTCAACCACTTATGCCACCAGGGCTCAGCCAATATGTCTTTACCACATGTAGGGAATAATTCCCTCACTGTCTCTCTGTATCTGGGGGAGATAGATCAAGATTTCATCATGATGAGAAGTAAAAGTCTGGCATTCCAAGATATTCAATGAACACTATGATGAAAGGTTCAGAGATGCCTGAATCCTGCCTTTTCCTCCTTAGGGAAACACTTGTGTATGTGTTACCTTCACAAACACACGGATCAATAGTACATTGATAACTAGAGACTGCTTCATAATGAGTTCCACAAGCACCTGGTTCTTCTGTTTATGGCTTCTTTTCAAACTTTATTAGAGCAGGTAGCCTAGACACAATTTCTGTGAAGTCCACAAGGGACATTAAAGCTCAAATCCAAAGCTGTGCTTTTTTCTCCTCTAGAGGCAACACAGACTGAAGGGGTCCAAATAATGTTGATTTATCATCCCATAAAGAACGCGTCCAATACTGAACAAGGAAAGAAATAAAAATCGAGGTGTGGTGAGTAGCATAAAAAACTCCTCCCCCAAACAGTAACGTCCTACATGTGTTAATTATGCACTATTTTCTAAAATGCCAGTCATCATACTACTATCTATTCTTCATGCAAATACTATAAGTATTTGTTCTAAAGCACATCCAATTTCTTTATCTCCTACTCACACTTAAATACAGGAGACTCTTCTTTGTGTTTGTTAATTATGACATTCCCAGGAAATCATGTAGTTGTTTTACATGATGGCAAAAACAAAACAAGGAAATGCAATACCATGGTAAATGTGCTATTTTTATCATAAGCAAGTCAATGTTATTTCATGCAGATGTCATTAGTATTTGATGACCTGGCTTTTGGTTGGATTCAAGAAAGAAATTTTCTGAGAGGATGATGTGGGGAAATGTTCATTTATATTAAGAAAACCACACAGCTGATGGAGAAGCTTAGTGAGGATAAAATATAAAGGAGAATTGATCTTTGTCCTTGAATGATTGGAAGCATTGAAAGTTGCTCAGTGGTCAGAGCAACATG
This sequence comes from Nesogale talazaci, assembly GCA_004026705.1. Taxonomy (NCBI): domain Eukaryota; kingdom Metazoa; phylum Chordata; class Mammalia; order Afrosoricida; family Tenrecidae; genus Nesogale; species Nesogale talazaci. Next base: position 243,038 of record PVJH01000042.1, on the reverse strand, counting down.
GTAAGCAATTGTGGAATTCATTATTAAGATTGCTGTCTGAGATTCATCAACAAGTTGTAAACATTAAGAATTGGGAATAGAAATGCCATATGACCCATCAGTCACTCACCATGGTATATATATCCTAGAGAAAGGAGTGCCACACCATGAGTAGATATTTGCACACTGATATTTATGCCAGCAACATTCACAAAAATAAAAAGTTTAAAAGAACCTAAATACCCATCAACAGAATAATGGATTCATAAGGTTTGGTACATACACACCGTGGAATACTATACAATATTAAAGAAGAACAATGAATCTGTGAAACACACCAGAGCATCCAAGAACTTGTAATATATTATGCTGAGTGAAAATAGTCAATCTCCAAAGAACAAAGGTTGTATTACATCTTAATTATAAAAAAATCAAGAAAAGTTTTTTCAAGCCTAGCACTTTATCACTTGCTAATTAGCAGGGTTGAGAGAAAGGAGAGGGAGGGAAAGTCACAGGCTAGAGGGTAAACAACTGTTAACCTGGGGAAAGGGGAAGATGATATACAATCAGAGGGAAGTGGGGAGCAAATGATGGACTCAGAGTGAGACATTTGGTGTTCTGAAGAGTAGAAGGCAAATAAGGCAAAGCTACTGCATGCACAAACCTTGGAAAGACAGGATGAATAGGTGTTGGAGTACACCCACAAATACATGTCGGTTTCACAGGGGCTACGTGTATGTAAGTATTTACCTGTGCAGTAAATATAGTCACGGATGCGGTGCAGTATACAGTAGTCAACATTATGAAAACCTCTTAGATACAGTAGAACTCCATTCTAGAAGGAGCATTGAGATGTGGTGCTGTCGAGCTCCAAATCCCCTTCCATAAAATCAAGGGATAACTGTTTCTCAGGAGTTTTCTCCCATCATTGCCTTTTTCACAAGGACCTGGGCTGGCACACACACACACACACACACACATATACACACACACATACATATACAGTCTGCCATCAGTGTTTCTTTAACTGTTTTTCTAAAAGGGTTTATTAATTATCATCAACAATATCAATAATACCGTCAACCAGTTCCTTATCATGATGACTTTTCAAAACACTCTTTCTTAGGACCCATGTTGTTTCTTTTTTTTAATCTACAAACAGTACAAAAAGTCACAAAACCTAAGAAAATTATAAGAAAATTCTTGGAACACGGCCGCAAACACTAACCATGCCAATTAATACTAAGTGAACAGAACACAAACTGCTTTTGTTTACAAAAATCACATGCGTCAGATTAGATCGCGATGCCTTGTTGAAGCTCCGATGCAAAATTTTCTTGACATTTCCCTTAGAAACCCAATTACTTCAAGTACTGATGCGGTTGAGTATGGGAGACCTACTCTATAACCAAAAACTTTGAGAGAATATGTTTCTGGGTGCCATCTGCGGGGAAGCAGCAGGGGGTGGGGGTGAGAGCTAGAGGGCTATAGAACACCCAGGTCAGTAGGCATAAAGTAGATAACAAAGATTATGTCTATAGCTTTTTTGGATTAGTCCTTGAGTTACGGCCTGGTGCCTTACAATCTCATGAGTAGTCAAAGTGCAACAATTGAAGAGTGATGGGAATTAAAATATGAATGGAACCAATTAGTGCAACATATTTATGAGCCGTGCAGACATTAGTCTATGACGCAGACTAGAAGAACATCTCCTAACACTAGATAAGGAATCACATTAGACTGTCCTTCAGAGAGCTGAAGAAAAATGTAGAGGAGAACTCAAAATTAACAAAGACACCAGGTTTGCTGGACAGATAGGGACTAGTGCGACCCCCCCCCCCCTTGTGGCCTTTAACCACCTTTGAAACATTTAAAATCCACAGGGAAGCATTTATCCAAAGACAGAAGGTGAGGAAATAAGGAGAATGGAAGCAGGCGCCATGATGTGCTAGTGGGCTAAGCAAGGCTACGTTGAGGGGGCTGAAGTGGAAGAGTTTAAATAAAAAGTGTATATATTGTGGAATATAAAACTGGTGATCTGCTCTGTAAGAAAATTAACAATGAGAAGTTAAAAAAGAAAAATAATCATTTACTCAGAGTTTCCAAGAATATTTGTCCACCCAGTCCCTTTTCAGGAGAAAAAACTAACCAAGATCTTCCTACCCTCACCCCCACCTGCTTTTAAAAACTTTTGTATGATAGGCTATTTTCCAGAATAAAGTGTAGGCATTGCTTTTGCAGTGCCCACCAGGGGGCAGTATCACCCACTTTGGGAAACCCTGACCTCCCTAGAAGACTCCTTGTGATTTGATCATATGTGAGCACCTTTGAGGTCACACCTTGGATTTTGTCTGCTCCTCCATTGCTAAGTTTTAGACATACTGATATTATTCAAAGCCCCAAGCTTTCTCCCACTATAAGATTTTGCATATACTGTTCTTTCAACCGGTAATGCTCCCAGTATCATAATTGTAAGTGTGCTCATGCTTTTTCAACTCAATAATTGCTTCCTTAGAGTAAGTTTCTCTAGTATTCTCCCCTAATTATGTATAGGACTCAGTTGTGTCAAATGTAATTTTCTTCTTATTTGAAAAACAATTATTTTAATATTGTGCCTGGATGGTTATCTTAAAGTGGCCAGATTCCAAGTGTAGATTTGCTGACAATCTATACCCCATAGCAAAAACAATGGTGGATACTCAATGAATATTCGTGTAATATAATGAGTAATTGAATGAAGGAGACCACTCACTGAACAGCCAGTCAAATCAGAAATTGACTGATACTCATCAATATTTAATTAGAATTGAATAGATGACAAGAATATTATCTCAAACTCGTGGCATTACTCAACAATTAAGGAAATGAAAAGTTGTGTATATTAAAATATAATATCCAGAAATGTAAATATAATAGAAATATATAGGAAATGTTTAATTAAACTATGGAAAGAGATTACTCAATTAAGATATGACCTCAGAACAAAATAAAGAAATTTACAAGCCCTCTTTTTTAAAACACAAAGCTCTAAGCTAAGATGAAAGATAATAAATTGTGAAAACTAGAGCCATATATAGAAGTATAAATCTGATAAAGTGTTAAATGTTACAATTTATAAAGGCCATCTATAAATCACTTAAAAACTACTTTAAAATATTAATAAAATATTACAGAGGAAAATATAAATTCACCTATTAAGCTTTTCAGGAGTGGTCAAATAAAGTTAAATCAAAAAAGCTGTGGTTATGATATTTCATCCTTTAGATATATAGTAAAATTTAAGGAATCCCTGGTGGTATAGTGGTTACACTGTGAGCTGTGATCAACATGGTTGACAGTGCGAATCTACCAGCCACTTCAAAAGAGAAAGATTCAGTTACAGTCTCAGAAACACACACGGAGTCCCGATGACTCAGCATTGACTTGTTGTCAGTGATTAAAGGATTATTATACATGTTAAATTGTAGAAGTAGAGAGAAAATGAATACTTGTATATTCTTGATATGAATGTAAATGTGCATAGATTTTAGAGCAGTGGTTCTCAAACTTCCTAATGCCACAACCCTATCATATAGTTCCTCATGTTGGGGTGAACCCGAAACCATAAAATTATTTTCATTGCTACTACCTAACTGTAATTTTTCTACTATGAATCAGGTGACCCCTGTGAAAGGGTCATTTGACCCCCCCCAAGGGGTCACAACCCACAGGTTGAGCACCATTGTTTTAGAGGATCATTTGGTAAAACTCATGAATATTTTACTGTACATATCAATTTATCTTTTATTTAACTATATTTAAAATTGCACAATTGTATAAGGTTATTTTTACAAGGTTCTTTTTTACAATGAATACTAGAAACTGTCTAAGTTCCAACCGGAAGAATAATTAAATACAATTATAATACCTGTAATGAGGAATATGAATGAGAATTAGATAATTCTATCTGTACCAAGGTCAACATATGTCAACATGTATTAAAATCTTGAGAAATAGGCAACAATGCAAGTGGAAACCTTGACTAACAAGAAGCGCAAGGAACTATTAACAATGGCAACCTCCAATTAAGAAATTTCAGAAGAATGAGATAAGAAGGGAATAAATTTTAAATTTAATTCGTAGGCTTTCCTTTTTTTTCACTGAAATGAGATCAGATTGGAATTGATTTTCAATTTGTTCAGTACACTTTGATCACATGAATACAAGTATGCCTCATTTCTTTAAATTCCAAATGTGATGCACGCTCTTACAGAATCTCTAGAATCTAAAAACATTTAGCAGCCATATACAAATCTTAGCCTTTCATTCATTAGGACTTATGCTAAATTTGTCTTACAAGCATGCTAATTTCAACTGTAGAGCACAATGCCTCTGAGCTGGTAACTTCAAGGTGCAATAGCAAAAAGCACAAAGTCAAGTTAAAGGTTGATCTGATGAATTCAATAACAGAAGGTCACAGTTGGTTGGACAGAAATGAAATTATCAACTGTCCATATAGCCATCAAAATACTCTCAGTACTTTGTATTATGGCAAAGCTTTTACTTAACTTGCTAGATGATTTTTACTTTGATTACTACGCTCATGAAATCTATTTCATATTGCTATCATCCACCAGCCTATTAATATTGCTTTGGTGTGCAGAAAGTTACATAACTTAATGGACTAGACTTTTAATAATGGAAAACATCCTAAACACAGTCCACCTCTTTAATCTATTACTCTATCTGTGACTCAGCTAAGAATATCATCAATTAAAATCTCTCCTTAATATGTACAAAGCACAGATATTGGGGACATTTTTTGGCAGCTTCCTAAAATTGTGCTGTATCTGCTCTGAACCCAAATGCAAATCAGCATCATCTTGAATCTTATATTTATAGCTCCTAAACATCAATGACAACTCCAATTTGATTAAAACAGGAGTGCATGCAGTATTAAAAGCGTCTTCCCCCCATGGTACCTAGTGCCAATTTCTTTCTGTCCATAAAAAGCACCTTATTTTACTGTGGCATATATGAAATATTCAGTTTTTCTGATATGTCCTATGCTGTGTCTTCTGAGTGGCACACCAGAAGTAAAGGGGGTGTGAATTTAGATCTCTTGCTGTGTCTTAAGTGTAGCTCTTGAGGAAAGGGTGACGGTCCAGTCTAGTTCATGCAGGGATGACAATTTATTCTTTCAGTCTTCCTCAGCAGGTGGTGGGCCCAACGCAGATTAATGTCCCACATGATTTCTCAGACAGGTCATGTTTACTGACACCAAAGTCCATTAGAGACTTGTTCTTAAAAGTTTGGCATGTATCTAACTCAGAATCAACAAAGCCCACTTGGAAGAAGCGCATCAGCCTGTGTAACCAGGAGGTGTTGAAGGGATCAGGTATCAGACATCAAAGAACTAAAAGTTTTATTATTGTAAAGGAGGGAGAGTACAGATTGGGGAATGAAAGTTCAACTGTAGGTAACAGACTTCCTCTTACAGAGGGGTTGCAGGGAGGAGACAAAAAAGTTAGGGTGCAGTAGAGCAATGATGAATCCTCCAACTTTCCTCTAATTCTTCAATGCTTCTTCCTCTCCAATATCATGATCCCAATTCTACCTTACAAATCAGGCTAGACTAGAGGTTGTACACTGGTACAGATAGGACCCAGAAACATAGGGAATCCATCACAGGTGATCCCTATAGGACCAGTGGTGAGAGTGGAAATAGTGAGAGGATGGAGGGAAAGTGGAGTAGAAAAGAGGAACCAATTATAAGGATCTATATATAACCTATTCCCTGGGGTACAGATAATGGGACAGTGGGTTAAGGGAGATATCAGACAGTATAAGATATGATGAAATAATAATAATTTGTAAGCTGTCAAAGGTTTATGAGTGAGGAGGAGCAGGGAGTGAGGGGGAAAAAGAAGAGCTGATGCTAAGTGCTTAAATAGAAAGCAAATGTTATGAGAATGATGAGGGCAACAGATGTACAAATGTGCTTGACACACAATGGACTTTTATGTAAGGATTGTGATAACAGTTGTATGAACCATCAATAAAAGGATTAAAAAATAAATAGTTAAAAATAAATTATGTTGGAGCAATTATCAACAAACTTACCTTTAATTAAAGTACCCAATTATCCATGAATATCAAAAGAAATAAAATTGATTTTTATTTTTTTAAAAATGGCATAACAATGTTTCCAGTGTTCAGTTACTTAATGGGCAACTGCTCTTTTTAATAAGAATAGAAATAGAAGCAACCGTGACAGAATGCCATTCAGCAGAGAAGGGGCAGTTCAAACCATTGGGACTTAGGCTTTATCTGGAAGTACAGATCCCTCATCACTTTTGTTATTAGTCTTTGCGACTTTCAGTGATGAGTGTCATAAGTAGTAGATGACTTGACATTATATTAAAGTTGGTGTCTTGTTTCCTACGAGGTAAAGCCACAAGGGAGAAATAAAGCTATTCATGTTGATTTATTACATATGCAACCAATAAGGAACAAAGGAGTTCTTTTTGGTTCTCAGTGTTTACCTCAGTCTCATTTCCTAGGCTTCCTGTAACATACCCATCAGGGTATTTCTGAATGTGCCTCCAAGATACCCCTTCAAATTGCCCTACTCTTGGTAAATTTACCTAAAATAAACGAGGAGTCGCTAGAAACTATGTACAGTTGTTAACAGTATGATCTACCTACAAATCCTCTTTCAACTGTGATTCTCTCTGTGAGTTGCATGTGATTCATTTATTAATGGTGCCTGGCTCTGTGGTGTAGATTCATTTTTATTTTTATGACCTTATTAAACATATATTTCCTAAAGAAGATAATTTATATACAATATTCAGACAGACTTTTTGAACTGTTTTTGACAACTAACTCCTCAGAGACAGAGAAAAACACTTACCATATATACTTTTGTATAAGCTTAATTTTTCAGCACATTTTTAATACCGGTTTTTGTGGTAAAATTAGGTGCCACCGCTGATATTTGGGATGGCTTATGCTCGATTATATACAGTACTCATCTCTATAATCAGTCCAAATTTAGGACAGTTTTTGGCCCTACCATGTCCATTTTATAAATGGCAAAGAATGGGAATAGCAAAAATATAATTTAATATAATTAAATATTTAAAGGCATTTATTATTCAAAAGTACAACTGTTTGCATCTGCCTTGTTTCTAAAAGACATATACACAATATATAATAATGTGTAGTTTCTTCACCCACTACTTGAAACATACTGAGAAAAAATGATGAAATATAAAAAATGAACGTCCATCCTCAATATAACTAGGAAATGGTTACTGCCTTATAAAATATGAAGAATATCTACCAAGTCCAATTGAATTGGACCTGTTCAAAGAAGTAGGTAAGATGCAAAAATGATTTTTTCCTGGATGAAGAATTCTCTACATATAGAGACCTCGTTCTTGACATTTATAATCAATAATGATCCACCATTTGGAATGGTGATATCCAAAGGTATACATAGACCCAGCAATAAATTGAGTGTCCCTGACGAGTCTCCCCTCTGAATCACACAATGACATGGGAGATAGGATGAAAGGAAAATCCGAATGAGGATTCTAGTTTTAATTTTTACCATCACGTCCTTTAGTCTGTTTTTTAAGTCCGAGAGGTGGTAGACCACCCCCAGGAAGTGCCACTGAGCAGATCCTGACTCCTTTTAACTCTGGGTAGGGTTCTTGAATCGGTAGATCTTCACAGAGACAGCATCATCTTTCTCCCTTGGACAGGCTGGTGTTGAACTGCAGACCAGGCCAGTCACTGCATACCCCGCAACACTACCAACCACATGAAACCAAAGCAACCTCAGTGCCATCGAGACAATGCTGACTCACAATGACTCTCCAGCCTTGCTGGTAGACATGCCCTGTGGGTTTCCGACACAGCAGCTTTTGATGGGAGACCAAAGCCCTGGGTTTCAAATTGTTGTCAAGGAGTAACTGCTACACCAACAGGACGCCAACAGCAGGGAGACAAGAATGGAAGGTGAGGTAAAAATCTGTCACTGCTGACCAAGGCAAATTAATACAAAACAAATGAACAGTACAATTCCAAATAAAGAACAAAACCTTATAAGGAATCACTTAAAGACACAGTAACAGCCACTCCTGTGGAGCAAAAAGACAAATAACCTTCATTATTAAAAAACTTCCTTGTTCTATTGTCAGGTCTTTTCACAATTCATTATCATACTTTTTTTGTCTTTATTTTGTGTTCTTGATCTACCCTTGGACAACTGCTCAACTCTACTCTTTTTAAATCATTTTATTTGGGACTCTTAGCACAATCCATACATCTATCCATCGTACGGAAAGCACATTTGTACCTTTGATGGCATCATCATTCTCGAAACATTTTTTTCCACTTAAACCCTTGGTGTTGGCTCCTCCTTTTTCCACCCCCCTCCCTGCTTCCCCTCCCTCATGAACCCCTGATAATTTATAAGATAATATAATTTTGTCTTGTCTAACACTGTCTGTTAGTCTCCCTTTGCCCACTTCCTGTTTTCCGCACCCCAGGGAGGAGATTATACATAGATTCTTATAATCAGTTCCCCTTTCTACTTCATCCTCCTGGTGTTGTCATTCTCCCCACTGGTCCCAAAGTGATCATCTGTCCTGGATACCCCATGTTTCCAGTTCCTATCTGTACCAGTGTACCTCCTCCGGTCTAACCAGATTTTTAGGGTAGAATTCAGATCATCATTTTGGAAAGGAGGAAGCATTTTAGAACTAGAGGAAAGTTGTAGGTTTCATCGTTGAGACACTGTGCCCTGACTGGCTCATCTCCTACCCATGATCCTTCTGTAAGGAGATGTCACTTCTCCTGAAGTATACTCATTCCATTCAGGACATAGCTAGTATGTGTATTTTTTAAAATTTGTAAATCTGTCTCTGCAAATATACAGAAAGCTTCCACCTAGAATCTGACTGAGCCTCTTTCTTTTGCCTAAACTACTCTGCTCCTCATTTTCATCAGTCTCTCCACTCCCTCATGATTTATGCTTTTTCTTAATTATCTCCATTTCAGCAAGACCTTCTCTAATGCCCAGATTAAAATTCCAATTATCCTGTACAGTCCCTTATATATCCATTTCTCTACTTTATGCTTATCTTTTATATTTATCACTGTGTAATATACTATGTGTCCATTTTATTACTTGTCTTCTCACACTAATATACAAATGGTATGAAGCCAGTGTTTTTAAATGTACTATATCTCATATACCTATTTATTATAGGTACTTCAACAAGACTTATGAAATAAGCAATGTTATGTAGAAAAGGAGGATAAAAATTTAAATAAATGTAGATACTTTATATTAAAAGAGGGACAAAGATGAACTGAAAAGTGAACTTAAAGTGCTGAAGAGCTCAATATAGTAGAGTGTGTGTTTCCAAACGTAATGGTCTAATGCAGCTCCCTTTTTAGAAAAATAAAAAGTTACTTCAGGTCTCTCGGCACCCAAAAATGTTAGTATTGTAACCCATGTATCAGAATAAAGTACAGGTATCTGGATGATCCAGCACTCTCAGGGGGTAGTATCACCCACTGTGGGAAACAATGTCATGGAAAAATAAAATTGTTGTGGTAATCAAGAAACCAGAAAAACTATAAAGGGTAATAATGAGCTCGGAAAATCCATTGAAGCCAAACTTTTGAAGAAACATAAAGTCATCCAAAGACATATACAGAAGCACGTACAAAATAAAGTGATGAAGCCAGAAGATGGAAGGTTATAGATTTGTAGGACAATGGACATTAAGCACACATAGAATTGAGTCCACTGGGAGTAAACAAGACAAAAGGAACAGAAGACATGTGCAAAGTTGTTATAGCAGGATATGCTCTGTGATAAAGGAAGGCATAGCTCGAATGCCAAAATGACACAGTGTTCTAAGGAATTGACATAAAATCATCCACTCCAAACATATTCTGGGGAACTAAGTAATTGCTACTTGGAAAGAATCACATAGATGTGCAGGCGGGGGGGAAAGCATATCACTTAAAATGACTGGGGGCAAACGAGTGGCTGTACAGTGCCGGAGCTTTCAATTGAAACACTTAATACATGAGACTATTGGAACAAAGTATGTAGATATTGTTGTTAAGAGTGCTGTGACTCAATATTATTTGAAAATGCTTATCAAAGTGAAACATGTTTGAAAGATATCATCAAATTGAATTAGAACACAAGAAGTATCACATTTAAATAACCATGCTAATTATTAATTTAATATTTAAAAATGAATAATTTCGTAACAGTGAAATTGTGTTGATAGAGGACCATCATTCAATATTGAATACACTTGAATATACCCTAAATGATAAATTAATGAGAGCTATAATAGCAATACATAGTATAAGGGTAAATGTTTTTGTGTTGTTTTAGTTGTTAAGGTATTATTGAGTTGATTCCTCCACGTGGCAACCCAGTGCACAACAGTAGGAAACTCTGTTCATCCTGCACCACCTTCATGATTGTTTCTATGCAGGAGACCACAGCTGCAGCCACTGGCTCAGTCTCTCTTCTCCAAAGCCTTCCTCTCTCTCACTGCGTCCACTTTACCAAGCAGAATGTCCTTTTCCAGTGAATGGCTTCTCCTGACAACATGCCCAAAGTAGGTGACACCACATCTGAGCGTCCTCACCACTAAGGAGCACTTTCAAGACCAATCCACTTGTCCTTTTAGCAGACCATGGTACTTTCACTACTCTGTCTACTCCAGTACCATAATTCAAATATATTCATTCTTCTTTGATCATCCTTACTCAACGTCCAACTTTAAAAAATCCATGGCATGAGTGAGACTTACCGTAGTCCTCAAAGGAATCTCCCTGCTTTTCCACACTCTAGGGGAATCTCATGCAGCAAGTTTACCCGATACAGTGTGTGATTTGATATCATGACTGCTGCTTTGGTTGATTGTGGAGCCAAGCAAAATGAAATCTGTGACCCCTTTCACCATAATGTTTTTTTATTGGTCCAGGTGTTACGATTTAGGTCTCCTTCACTTTGTCTTCTAATCCATTCCTCCTCATGTCCAGCAAGCCCATTTTTGCATTAACAATATAAAACTTATAAGAATGGACAACTTGAAAGCTAGGGAAGGGAGTGAACTGTTAACAGAAGAATAAATGTACTGAGTTTTTCAACTTTTAGAGAAGAATCACTTCTATTACATACACAGGGTAACATACTTTGCCGATTGGGATTCTTATGCAATTCAGTATACATTAAAGGGTAAACCTATGAGAATAAATAGTAGCAAACTATAATCTACAGAGATTATCAATATATACTCAAATGAGCAAAGCAAACTAAGAGCATAAAGCAATAATGCTAATAGCAAAATACAGCATAAAGAATTCTGCAATACCACTTTTAAATAAATGATAATCAATCAAATAAAAGATACAATCAAAAAATAAAGTCAATCATACCACATACAAGGAAAACAAATTGACTCGGAAATTTTGACCAATAAAATTTTGAAAATATACATATGAAGAGGCTCAAAAAGTTCATGGGAATATTCCATAATATTTCATTTCAATTTTGCACAAAATGTTTTTAATCCCTCTTATGTATCCCAACCACATTGCATTGGTGCCAATGCTAAAATTAAGAGAAAGGCATTTATTGTGATACTGTCTAGGGAAAGTGTGTATGATTTACAGTCCTGAAATTTTATGTACAAATAATAAACCTATATCATCCAATTTCATAGAAAATATATAACAGAATATATATGGAAAGAAAGGAAACCATAATTTAACCCATTAGGAACTCACTAGCCAAACTCATTTCCCTAGAACCCATGCTGACTCAATATATACTCCCTGTGGGTTTTTCCGAGACGGTTCACCTGTTTCCAGGGGTGGAAAGTCCCTCTTTCTCCTGCAGAGCTGCTTGTGGTTTCGAACAGCTGACCCTGAGGATAACTGCCCAACTTGTAAATAGTGCACCATCAGAACTTCCGATAAACAAACAAATAGGTAAAAGTAAATAAAAAGGAACAAAGGAGGTCTTACTGATAAGCAGGCAAACACAAAGCATTAAAAAACATCTAGAGGCAAATGGTCAGAACAGTGATACAAGTTGTGAGTGTTATACGTATGGATGACAAAAACATAGTAAGGATTAATTTGTAGATATAACCAACCACAAACTCTTCAATCAGAGAATAAACGTTTTCTCAAGCATCCACTACTTGAAGACAAGTTTTCTAAAATAGTAAGGTAAAGAGTTGCTTAAGAAAACATAGTTCTCAAAAAATATACAAGTTGAATTGTCTCAGTACAAGGCTATAAAACCAGAAAAGTTATAACAAAATTAAAATAAGTAGACAAGAGAAAGTACAGTAGAAATTACCAGAAGCAAAAAGCTCAGACATTGTTTGCTCTATATTTTGTATGCAATAAAAACCAAACTGGTAGCCGTTGAGTTTGTTCTACCTCATGGTGAATAACAAAGAACTGCCTCATGATGTTTCCAAGGTGATACATTATTTTTTAGGCGATAAATTTTTATGGAAACAGAATGCCTCATTCTTATCTTGAAGAATAGCCGATGGATTCAAATCAAAGAATATTAGTTAGGAGTGACAGGTTTTAATATGCTATGCCACCAGATTCCCACCGGGTTTGAAAATTGAAACAAAAAGGATCCCTCTGCTAAGGCGTTGATTCTGACTCAGATATCAGTGTCTGATATTCTAAATCAATACTCGAGCAGACGACTTCATTGTTTTCAACTGTTGTTCTTGTATTGAATATCCCAAAATGGAAAGCCCTATCTCACCAGCTTTTCTCCTTATAAGTAACTGAAATCAAAATTGCAATTTCTGAGGGGTACCCCCCAATGATGGAATTATTTTACAAAGCTATCTATTTCATTTTTTTATAAAACAACCTCATCATCTTCAAGCTTCTCTCCATTACACTTACTGTATTTGTCAATCTATGATTCCATTCTTGAAAGTAGGTTCCAACTCATCTGTGTTGATGGCTGACAGTACCACCCTCATTTTTTCCTTCTCTTTTTTGGAGTCAAATCCCATGTCATTTCCTGTCTCATGCAGAAACAAAAGTAAATCTCTTGGAGCAAGGTCAGGTAAGTAATGTATGTGGGACCAGGAGAGGAATGCTGGTTTTTGCCCCAAACTGACACACTGAGATGGCTTTGTGAGTAGGTGCATTGTCATGGTAGCAAAAACAGTCCCCTGTCTGCCACAAATTAGGCCTTTTTTTTGGTCTCACACTGTTAGGCTATCTTTCCAGAATCTCTACATAGAAAGCTTGAGCAACAGGCTGACCTGGTGCAATGGACTACAAATGTACTATGGGTTTACATTTTTGTCTCTCCTGGAAGTTGATGGATGTCCCATACCAAGGTTGGTCACCAGTATACATTTCACCTTCTTTTTAAAATGAGAAAACCAATCATACTTGAGATTTTCCCATGGTTCTTTCCTTATAAGCTGTGTTCAACATTAAAGTAGTTACTGTGGCATTTTTCCTGAGCAGAAAACAAAATTTCAGAGACTCACACTGTTATCTTAAATTGACCATCACATAAAATGAGGTTTGAGTGAAACTGCTTTCACAAAAAAAAATTCACTATGACCAGAGTGAACCTTCCAAGGAGATTCCACTGATGGCACTAACTCAGAGCGGGTTACTTGATGCTCACCTAGTGAGGAAAATATGTACTATGAATGTTTGGCTAAATCCAGCACAATTTCATTGGGGGAGGCGACGCCTCTTATATAAAAACAACAACAAAAAACTATTACTGTTAGCTTGATTATCTCCCATAGCAATGCTATGCAGTGTTTCTGATGCTGTAACCTTCATGGGAGAGATAGTGTCATCTTTCTCCCAAGTAGCTACCACTGTCTTTGAACTACACAGTTGTGGTTAGCTTTATAAATTTTATCAATGCCATCTAACTAGTAAATAGAGGTCATAAGAAGAGCATTCTGTTTTTCAAGGTTTGACCAAAACTATATCAGAAATTATATTGCCTGAAAAAATTGCACTCTTAAATAAGAAATCATTTAAATAAATAGAAAAATCAAGGGAAGGAATAAAATAAAAGTAATGCCAAAATGAAGTATGAATAGTCATCATGATTTTGAACACTAAAAAAATTGCAGTGTAATCAAATACTCTGAAGAGCTTACTGCATAAAAAAAAATAAAATGAAGAAATAAAAACTGTGAGCTAAAATAATCAGTAAAGAATTGAGAAATCACAAATATAAAAATTACAAATTATGTAGGGAAACAACTATCAGGTACTACTGATGTTTTAATTATAAGAGAATGATGCAGACAACATTTCTAAAATGAAGTTATAAACCTCAACTATTTGGATGCCTTTCTAGAAAAATATAAATTACCAACATTGATTCACAAAATAAAGAATGTCTAATCTATCTAGGCACCATGAAAGAAAATGAAAACATCTATCAAAGAATTAATTTCCCATCAAGCCCTGAAGATAATATTCCTGCTCAGAGCAAACAATGCACAGAGAGGACCATAAGGTTGACCCCACCACGAGACCTCCTTTGTTGTTTTGTTTGGCTTTGCCTGGTTTTTGCACTTATAAACATCTCAGCATGTCTATCTAGTTAAGATAGGCAGGATAAACCATTGAGAGATGAAAAGCACAGGACCAATGGTTCCAGGGGGATATGGTAGAAGCAGAGCTGGGAGAAAGGGAGTAGGTGAGGTGAGGAAAAAACTAACCAATGGCAAGGGAACAACAAGTGAACTAAAATCAACTGAGAGAAGGGAGTAGGATGCCTAGTGGAGCCTAATCAAGGGCAACGTAGCAGTGAGCAAGGCCAACATGGTGGTACAAGAGAAAAATAAAAGAAAATAGAGAAAGAACCAGGAGGCAGAGACATTTATAGAGGCCTAAACACAGGCATGTACATTTGTAAATATATGTTAATTAATGAGAAGGGAATAGAACTATGCATACCTGTTTGATAATGATAAGGTTACATATGGAAATTAAGCCTCAACTCATGTAACTCTATCAACACAAGAGCATTTTGTTCTAATAACTTTGTATTCTGTGATGCTCACCTTCCTGACATGATCGTTGAAAAGAAAATGGGTGCATAAGGACATGTGGAGAAGAAAGTTGATGGTGCTTGGCTATCAAAAGATGTAGCATCAAACTTCTTAAAGGCTTGAAGATAAACAAGCGGTCATCTAGCTCAGAAGCAACAAAACCTACATGGGAGGAGCACACCAGCCTGTGTGATCATGGGGTGTCGATGGGATCAAGGGTCAGTCTTCTAAGACCCAGAACAAAACCATACCCATTGTGAAGGGGGGCAGGCATGGAGTGGAGACCCAGTGCTCATCTCTAATCAATTGGACATCCCTTACAGAAATGCCACGTGGAATAAATAACCCAGTTAGGGTGTAGTATAGCACTGATAGAACACACAGTGTTCCTCTAGTTCTTTGGTGCTTCCCTTCCTCCCCACTATCATGACCTCAATTCAACTTTCTTATAAATCAGAGTAGAATAGAACATGCACACTGCTACAGATAAGAGTCTACAACACAGGGAATCCAGCATAAATAAACACCTCAGGTCCAATGATGAGAAGATAAGAGGAAGGTTGGGAGAGAAAGGGGGAAACAGTTACAATAATTTACATATATTCTCCTCCCTGGAGGATGGGCAACAAAAAAGTGGGTAAAGGGAGACATTGGTTAGTGTAACGTGTGAACAATTAATAATCTATAAATTATCAAGAGTTCATAAAGAAGGGAGCTAGGGAGGAAGAAAGGGGGTAGAAGAACTGATATGAAGTGATCAATTTGGAAGAAAATGTTTTGAAAATGATGATGGCAACAAATATACTAATGGGCTTGACACAATGGATGCATGTATATATTTTTATTAGCGCTGTATGAACCCCAATAAAACGATTTAAAAATAATTTCCCTCCAATAATTTTCACTCATAAAATCACATATGAATTTCATAAACAGACTACTTCTTTGCTATTTAAAACACATATAGGACACAGATATATAATATAAAACTCCATGTCATTAATGAAGTCAGTAGTGCACACAATGAAAACAATTAAAATTATAAAAGTCTTTGTGTGTATTACTTATGACAAATCTCCTATAGAATATTAAGATGAATTTCCAGTAACAGGAGCAGTAGTTCAAACCCACCTATTGCTCTGTGGGATAAATATGAGTCTATCTGCTCCCTAGAGATTTAGAACCTCACTAACCCTATATATGGTTACTCTGAGTTAGAATCAACTCAATCACAGTGGATTTGGTTTTCCATTATAAGAGTAATATCAGCCAATTTTACCTCAGGCTGCTTAACAGTACAGTGGTAAAAGTCACAAACTTTAGAGAGTTTTTGCAAGGGTCAAATGAGTTAATTTATATATGTGACTTGATCTAAATACCTGGCTTCATAGTAAATAGAGAGGCAAAAGGAAAGATAGACTATAACAATATCAATAGATATAGGTTTGAAATTTATATTTGTAATTAAGATTTAATTATATGTGTACATATATATCGATATACTCATACATATATGCAATATCATGGTGGGCATCACTTACATTTTGATGTTTATGAGCCCCCAAATGTGTTGCTACCAATAGAAGATATATGCAATAGGGGTAGTAAAAAAACTGATATCAGTTCTCCTGCCCAGACTTTGGTATTCCACATGCACTACAACGGAGACTGTGACTATGGCTGGCCCCCATCTCCCTTATCTGTCCATTCCCATTGGGCCCTCCTCTGAAGTGTTATGGCACCTATTATTTCAAATGTGCATGACAAAAATATATAACTATCTTGTATGTCCTCAAAATTGTGTGACAAACAGGGTCTCAAAGAGAAAGCATTGCTTCTTTAACTATGTCTGGCTATGTCAATTTTGAGAGTTTATCTGATCAGTCTGATCAATAGATCCATTCAGCAATGCTTCTATTTTAATATCCTCTGTATGTGGGAAACTTGATTCAGGAAACCAACATTGCTCAGTATCAATTTCAAAGACCCCAGATTCGCACATTTTTACCTTCATTTTAAGACTCAGCCATAATGGAGTCCAGTAGGTAACATTGCATTGCTGCTGGCCATTGTGGATACAGTGGGTTTTCTGATCAGATAAAGCAGAGAGTTATCAACTGACAGTCAACTATATAACTGCTCATCTGAGGCAGAGATGAGCTGAAGATTAAATTTACTTCTTTAACTACCATGATTCTCTCCTCCACGTGTGCCTTTCACTGCATCTCACCACCTGGCCACTCTCTGAAGACACTTGGTCTCTTAACGATAAAGACTCTTGGCAGTAAGGTGAACATGATGCCAGTAAGTTGAAAACAGATGTTATTTCTAAATGAGACTTAACCAAGTTTAAGATAGTGAATGAACTGGTTAGTAATGGCATCCAAATTCAACAGTTCCAAATGGAAGATGAATCTATTACTAAAATTAATTCCTCAATGAATCCATGTGTGCCATTTGCTGTTGTGGGAAGTAGAGATAAGGTAAACGTTGCATAGCCAAAGCTCCTCAGTATACCCAGGGTGCTGCACACGTGAATAAAGAGAGCCACACTGACTTCATAAATCTCTGGGAGATGCTCATTTGTACAGTCTTGGAAGACATGAAATAAAAGATGCACACTGTGAAATTTATAGGCCCTGAAAATTAGATAAATTGAGCTTTAAAGACATGTGCCCAGAAAACAAGCCTGTCAGTGTTCCAGAGACCTCTGTAGTCAAAAGACATAGGTTCTGTGGTGAGCATCAGAACAAAGAAAAGATGAAGCAGCTGTTTGTGCAGCAGGGAAAGGAGAAAGCCATATTGAAAGAAACAGGCGTTTCATACCAAATCTAATTACCTTAGAAGAGAACCTTAAATCTCAGAAAAAGAGAAGAATCTTGGAAGAAAAGGAAGGTATATTTGAAATATGGAAATATCTTACATAACAGTTTTATTCTTTTGTCAGGTGTTAGTTAATATTTTCATTAATATTTTAAAACTCTCTTATAATCTGGTTTTGTACACTAGAATTATTATTTGTATTTATATATTTATGGAATGAAATAATAAATTATCTTTTGGTAAAAATGAAAAAAGAACATAATAAATGGAATATTCCATAACCAGTCCTTAATTGCAATGGATAACAAGAAGGACAAGATTGGAAAATCAGAACTCAACGTCACGAAATTTGGGTTCCCCAATTTTAGATCCTGCATGAGCTCTCTGATTTTATGTAAGATAGTTTTCAGAACTATATATCACAGATGAAGACTCCAAGTAAAGGTTATTTTATAAAGTTAGAAGTTTTTTTGTAAAAAACAAATCTAATAGAAACAAGTTCTTTATTTGTGTTTCTTGAGGATTTTTCTAGGAAAGAGGCCCAGACACACTTGTTCAAATTCTTTTATGAGCATTCTCTTGTCCATGACTCTCACATTCAAAGGTTCGATTCCAGAGTATGGTCTCAAAAACAGGCTCAGACACGATGAGGATAGAACAGGACTGGGTAGTGTTTGGTTCTATTGTGCATAAGGCTCTTCACAGAAAACATATCTGTGTGTGTACACGTGTGCACACACAGTGTCCACATAAACTATACCAGAATTCTACAGAGTTCCATACGAGTACATGCAGCATGAAATGTAGGATGCTTATTCCATCCATTATTTGACTGGAACATAACTCACTGAAATATTTCCTATCAGTGGCTTGTAAAGATATATGTTTAGAGATAGAGCGATTATAGTGATATAGCTATAGATACAGAAACTATATTTAATATAAGATGAATTGCTGGGTGAATTGTTATTTGAATGTAAAACATTGACAGATGTTGAACTGATTGATCATAGCATACAGACAAGGTGTATGAAACCCATTGTTTTTGTCCACTCATGTGTTTGTAATTTCCAACTTAATAGGGAATGCATACTATTTTATAGTTTTAAAAAACTACTTATAGTTATTCAATTATTAAGATTGAACATATTTTTTCAGATGAGTGACATTTCATGTTCTTTTCTGTGATCTGCTAGTTGAATTCCATGGTTAATTTTGATCTTTTTTACTGCCTTTTCTTCATATTTATATTTAAATTTTCTTTATGCAAGAAATATAGTACTGAGAAATCGAAGGAAGACATTTTCTTGTTTATCATTTTCCTCATGAAATTTGTGTGAAGAAAAAGTTAAAATTTTTAATAATAGATGTCATTGCTTTGTAATTTCTACTTAGGTTTTCTGTCATTCTGAGGAAAGTTATGCCTACAGGAAAGTTTTTGTTAAATATTCCTGTTGTCAATATGTTTTCTTTTTATAAAAATAAATATTTTAATACTGTATATATTATGTTCATTTTAATTAGATAATATTTTCCTGACTGGTTGTACAGTTGCCACTTCAGGGATTTATAATTTTTACACCATCTTTTTCTAAAAGAATTGAAATGCCAACTATATTTAAGAAAATAGTTGCCCTCTTTTTGCTTTCTTATCTATGGTTTTCTATCTGGCATTCTATGTATTTATTCTTCATTCTTTCAAGATATTTACACTAGGCCCAGATTGAGTTTATTTATCAATCATTTTATGTGCAAAAAGGACAGTCTCCACTATGCTTCCGGGTTTTTTTTTTTAAGTTCCTGGCCCACATTGAATGGGTGCTGCCTTCTAGTGGACCCTGGAGCATGGCCTGAATCTGAAAAACTGGGTCTCATCCCACCTACAAACTCTAGTGCAAGAGTGCACACAATAAAATTCCATGTCACCTACAAATCGTATTTTTACTTGATTCAAGATGACTTACAGAAAGCACAAACTTTTAACAGAAAAATCAAAGCAGAAGGGGTTAACCATACAAAATAACTGGCTTCCAGAAACCAACTGATAGAGGACAAGCAGCTCTCTACTTGATGTCAACCGCAGCCAGCCTGACCACAGCTGCTGCTCTTCTTCTCTGTGAACCCTTGGGTCACTTAAACTCAAGAAGAATGTCTTATATTTTTTAAAATATATATCCTTTGGTGCTATATTTAGCTCATTTTGTCAAGGGTGACACCGTTTTCCTCGAATGTTGCTCGGACTACACGAGAATGGGAGGAATCCGTATGTTCCCCAAACCATCCTCAATCTAGACCCTTCAAGGGATTACTACAGGGACTATTTTCTCACTTGACAGAGCTGACCCACTTTCTCTGCGCCAAATTCGCCGGGTTAGTACAGCTCCTCCTGGGAGTGCATGTGCTTCATTGAAATTCATTGGAGCCACTCATCAGAGGACCTAATTGCCTGTCCCAGTGAGGTTGTCAGCCGTAAGAACCATGTCACTGATTTTAAAGGCAAAAAGTGAGTGTCTGAACTCCTTCCATTTTTACTGGATGGTGTGGATATGTCATCAGTAGCATTACAAAAAACCGTGCCTGTGTAGGCAGCATAAAGTGTCCTACTTAGAAATGTAGAACTCTGTTAGAGCCTGCGCCCACCGCTATGTCACTTGGCTTTCTTCAAAACCTTTCAGATATGTGTCATAACCAGGCCTATACATTCAATTTTACATAGCCTAAGACATACGAGGGAGCATTGGGTATGCATTGGCCTGATAGCTACCAGGTCAACAGTTTGAAAGCAACAGCCATTCCATGGGGGAAAGTTACAGACTTGTATGGTCACTATGAGTCACAATCAGCTTGATGGCAGTGAGCAGCTAGCTACGGGGTAGGTGAAATTTCAAAGCAGAAGGTAAATTAAGAGAGAGTGTGTACTCAGAATATAACTTAAATAAAGCCCTATTCCAACCCCTGCATTTTTCTGCTATAAAGAAAAGAAACCCTTCTATAACACCGCTCATCCCCTACACCTCCATTCTTCCACCTTACTTCCATATCAAACCGAAGAATGCATGTGGTTAATAAAATACAGGTATACCCAACAATTGGTTCCAGCTTGGTCACTCCAAAGAAATAAGCATCTCTATGAAGGACGTATCACCCACGAAACAACAGGAGAACATCTGTTTTAAAACAGCGTTTAGTAGGGCAAGGCTTTTGGAAAGGCAAAAGACAGATCTTCAAAAAATCTGCCACTCCATGGAAGCATGAGAAAACTGGGGGGAAAAGTCAAACTAACCTTTTTCTGAACTATAGAAATTAACCAAGGGATAACAATAATATTTTAAAATAACCAAAACTTCTTTAATCCAGGAGAGACTTAATTATTTGTAAGATGATATTGAGACCAATCCTTATCTTACATTACAATGGTTTCAGAGGGGTAAGATTTGCAATGAGAAAACAATGAAAAAATAACAAAACAGTGGGATACAGTTGAATTGTGGGTGTCTCTGAAGCCTTGACACTCCAGAACCCAGAGCTTTATCAAAGGAAAGCTTATATATGCCTAGGGTCTTGTAGCCAGTTACACACAGGCAGTTTACAATGCTTAAGGAACATAATGAAATAGTAACACTTCATCCAAGTTATTCATAAACAGACTGGGAACATGAAGAAATTGATAAATTTACATGTAGCTGCTTTTTGCAGTCTATACCAGAGAACAAAGGGGAGAGTGTCTATATGAACTCAGATAGAAAAACAGACCAACAGTGTTTCAGTCAGCGCCTCAGAATGAACTATTATCATCTTTCCATGGCCTGAGACATTAAATGTGTTGCTCCTGTCCCATTTTTCTAAGGAACAAACAGCTATTCCACCACACTAATTGAAGAAAAAATGTTGCATCTCAGTAAGAACCTCAACCTTTGTGGTCATTCAAGAATGTCTATTCCAATCACCCTCTACAAAGTTCCATGTTAGCCTTTAAAACTAACAATTGCAAGAAAGAAAGAAAGAAAGAAAGAAAAAAGACTAACAATTGCATAACCATATGTGCTGTTAAAATCAGCAGGCTGCCTGAAAAGATAAAATGGGGTTGGAGCTCCCAATAACCATCAATGTCCAAAGAACTGTCATTAGTGGACCTGTTTGGCAGCTCTTTCAAAAAATTCCACATTGGTTGTCTTTATTTGCCTTGACTCAGAGCTTTCTCTGGTATAAAAGCCCTTTTGCCAAGGGGGTGTCAAAAACCATCAGCTTTGATTGATTAATATCATAGCTGCAGGGAGCAATAATACCGGTTGTGACCAAAAGGAAATGAAAGGAAAAACAGGGTGCTCAGGTGCCCAGTGAAAATCTCTATCTATTCTGGAGGGTTTATATCGAAATGTACATATGCAGGGCAGTGTGATTGCCCAGAGAAAGCCTAAAAATACCCTAAGCTCTCACCCCTCACTGATTTTTGACATTCTACAAAGCAGAAAGGGAAAACTAAGGCAGAATCATCACCTGCAAGTTTGAGTATTTAAGGAATGCCTAATCACCCACAGAAATCCTTGAAAATTTTGGTGAAATACTGGGTCAAGCATTTTAAGTAAACCTCTGCTTAATCATTATCTGTCCTCTGTGTCTATTTGAATTATCAGAGAATGAGGCTGTGGACATGGGGGAGGAATACACTTCAGTCTGGGCTTGAACTTGTTGAAAGATGTTGACATCAGAAATTAGACCAAGAGCTATGCATGTAGGCCCAATTTTGACATGTGACGTTTCATTTTTAAAATTCTTGAAAGTGGCTTATGTTGCTACCGGATACAGTTATTTTCTGTCATCTTTAAGCAACTTGCTGGTAGAGAACAAGATGCATCCACAGAGAGCAATACCCACAAGAGTCAACATGGAGGGAACCTGACCTGAGTCCTGGTGGCAAAGTGGTCATGGTTGGGCTACAAAAGTCAGCAGTTTCCTCAGAACGAAGATGCGGCTTTTCTCTTCTGTAAAGAGTATAGTCCTGGAAACGAACAGAGGCAGTTTGACCCTGGCCTGTAGGGTCTGCATAAACTGTGTACAAGTGAGTTCGGTTTTTGGTTTATTGGTGGTTTTTGGTTTTAAATGGCCCTTTTCAGAGGCTCCTCATTAAGACCAAGCCTCAATCCTTGAAGAGATCACTATGGAAGCTAAAGTAGGCCCCACACCAAAAGAGTGTAGGAGGTCTTAGGCATTGACCAATGTGTTGCAGTCGCAACCTTTTCTGCAACTACCATAGTCCACGAATTTACCTACATCAGCAAGTCTATAAGCAGATAGGTAAAGAGGAGAATTACATGCTTTAATCAGGCTGAAACATCCAAGCACTTTACATCTCCTCATTGAAGAGGTTTCATTCCACAGTTGAGTGCCGCCTGTGTTGAATGTTCCATAGCAAAAGGAAGGTTCTTCAATATTATCTCATTTTACCAAGAGAGAAAAAAAGAAAATTACAAGAGATTTTTAGAACAAAAGATAACCCTACCATTGCCATTGAGTCGACTACAACTGCTAGCGAGCCTGGAATACGGACTAGAACTCCCCTTTGGGGTTTCAGAGATTTTAAATTTTTTTGACGGTGGGAAGATGGATCTCTCTGTGTGAGGGATTGGACCTTAGATAACACTCCACAAATCACCAGGATTCCTTAGAAGGTAAGATATCCACTTAAAATACAAAATAGGAAATAAAAGATGAAAAAAAAAGTCACCTACATGCACTTCATTAACATAACTACAATATGCTCCTCTCTTAATTGCACACACATGAATGTATCCATGTAATTAGCTAATGCACCAATATTACAGAAGATTTTTAGTAGAAAGCTATTTTGTCTGCTAACACTGCTATCTTTCCTTGTAGACAATTCCTTCCCAAAATCCACACCACTTCATTTCAACTAGAAGGTTCTAGTAAAGACTTCAATGTGAAAAGTGAGACTTACTGGTGCCCATATTTCCTAGCGTGTGGAATGAATGAGTAAATGAAATCAATACAGAAAGAAGTATAAAACCATTTATGGAAAAAATCATTTTCCTTTAAGTCTGCTTCTCAACAAACTTTTGGAAGCACCCTGGTAGAAAGGAGAGGTGAACCAGGCAATGTTCGTGATCATTGCTACCGTTGTCCATGAGCCCATTGACAGCACTGACTACCTGAGCCTTGATGTAAATAGTATTTGCTTTAGTTTGTTAGAATATAATTGATGTTTATTTTACAAAATTGTCAATTATGATCAAAGGAGTTTATCTACTACTGGAGGAAATAGATCAACCACAGCCAAACAAGGCAGAGGACAGAGAAAAGAAGAAGACTAGGCAAAGAGAAGATTAGATGAAAAATAATATTGGCCTGAACTACAAAGGTTATGTAGAATCTTACTTGTCTAAAAGGGAAGAGCATTTGCAGTGAGAAAGACATCAATAGCCAAGATAGAGGGCGATCCATTGCTGTATGCAACATATAGACAGAAATGTCCAGAATACAATTCAATGAAACCTCAAGGGAGAAAACTGGCCTGCAGTTATGAATTTAAACGTTAAAATATATATTTGTTATTTGAAGCCATGGGAGAGAAGAGATCACCTAGGGAGAGAGTGAAATATGAAAAGGAGAGGCTATGGACAAAACACTGAGGTGCACGACATTAAATGGATGAGGAGATTGAAAGTTGCTCGCAGAATTGCTGAGAAAAAAAGAAAGCAAAAAAAAAAAAAAGGAGAAGAACCAGAAATGGATAGTATCCCAGAATCCAAAGGAGAAAAAAGGCACAAACTCAGCTATGGAGAAACAGATTGTTATAAAAGTAATATGGAATCTGGGAGATGTTAGGGTATTATCGTGCCACTCCATCTTAGACACAGAAATATTAGTGGTCATGTGGTAATAGTGGTAGTAGTGGGGAAAGATCTTGGATGAACATTGTGTAATGGCATTGTAAAGCTCTCACAATTAATTGGACACTGACAAAAACAGAATTGGATCCAAAAATCCAAAAATCCAAATATGGATTTTTCCCATAATTATGGGTAGGATTATCAGGCACATAATTAGTGCTATTCACTTAGACAAGTGATCCAGATAAAAGAATTGTTTTTTAGAGACCATGATGAGGTTGATTTTTGATAGGCTGATTTTTTAGGAGCCTATTTGACTTTCAAGTATATATGTCAAGTTAGATAGTTGAATATATACCTCTGGAGACTGGAGGAAAGACCTGTATGAGAGAGTGTAAGAGACTGGTTGCCTAGGCAAATGTGAGATGTAAAGTGGGCCTAGGAAAGCTCCTTGAAGAATGCCAGCATGAGGGGTCATGGAGAAGATAATGATCCTGCGAAGGAAAATTAAATAAATAAATAAATAAAACCAGCGAGAGGAGTTGGAAGAGAACCAGGACACGCGTGGCTTCGTAGAATGCAAAGGAATATTCATGAAAATAGGATCAAGTGTTACAAATCCACCTAGCAAAGTGGAGATTGAAATTATTAAATGGAACAATATAGAGATAACTAGGAGCCACACTATTTTCTGGAGACAATCATGGTGGGGTCATAATAATGAAGATAGCAAATTCAGAAAAGTTTGCCTATAGAAAGAATTAAAAACATAATTGGCTTATGGTGATCTATTCATTCCATTCTGAAAGGAAAACTCAAACTTGCCCTTGAATATATCGATTAATTCTCACTTCAAAATGATTGAGATTGTTTTGAGAATGATGGTGGCAGCAAACATATAAATGTGCTTTGCAAATAATAGATGTATGTATTGATTGTGATAAGAGTTGTGTAAGTCCCCAATAGATTGATTTAAATGAATAAATATAATGATTGAACCAACTCTTATTTGGATCAAGTTCTTCATCATAATCACTTTTACGTGTTGTACTTGCAGTTTTTAAATCATTGAAAAGACTTTTAGCCTTTTCTTTTAGAAAGTAAACCTAAATACAAAAAAATCACTTGGTCCAACTAACCTACAAATTCCAACATTAGGGACAGATCTCGTTCTAATAACAGGGACCTGCCTATATCGCTTAATGAACTTTTATATTGCTGCTGATATGCAACTGGAGGCAGATCATGAAGCATCTTGAACATCAATCTAGGAAATGTTGGGTGTGTTTTCTTATGGTCAGTGCATGACAATGTCATGAAAAGATGTCAAGTTTTGTGAGAGCAAGAAGGGTTCTAGTAACCCTTGGAATCAAAATAGTAACCCTTGTCTAGTAACAAACTAGGTGACTGTTATAATAGGCTGAGAGCTGAAAACATTAAAGTATATTTAGATATATCAGTGTTATTTAATGAGCAGAATGTGGTGGTGAGGTTGAAGGAATTATATAAAATGACTCACAGATCTTAATCCCGCATGAATGAGTAGATGGTGGTGTTACATAGGGAGATGGTTTATAAGGAAGTGAACTTGTGGGTAATATGATGGTCGAATTTGGATGCAATATACTCATGACATACCAAAATGCAAATATGTAGGGTATGTGTTGGTGGGAGGTTCCTTCATGGTGTGGTGAATGGCTGCGATCAGCGTGGCCAGCACGTTGCAACAATCAGCAGGTTATAGTCTCAGAAACTCTCGGGGGTGAGTCAGCCCTGACTGGATGGCAGAGATTGGTTTGATGTGGGGCATAGGTGACAGGGAACTAGCACTAGGTGGAGAAGAATAAGTAAGTGTAAGATTTTTTTATGCATTAAGCCTTGTGTATATTCTTTCTCTGTTTCACATAAAGGAGCCCTTTGGGTGTGCAGATGTGTTTATAATTTCATTGTTCTATATTGTACAATTTCATTAGTTGAAAAGGTTTTCCGTTACTAGCGAAGAAATGACACCAAGAGTTATACAAAAGTTGTGTAATTCCATAAAATCCCAGAGGATAATTCAGGGGAGACATAACCACTTAAGAACCCAACATATTTGTACTGAGAAGTCAAAATATATACTACTGTTTTCAGTTAAAAATAAATAAGTCCTTGCCTTAGCTTATTATTAATATGATTTCTCTGATATAGGTTTGGAAATGATCCATCAAGCTATATAATGATCTTGAATATGCAGTATCCCAAGTTTACCTTGAAGGGTTGAGATTGGTTGTCTTCATGAAGTACAGAAATATGCCAACTTCTCAAATAAAGTTCTGTTCATTTTATTTTGAAGGGCAACTTGCTAACACTCTAGTGCAATTTTGTAAACACACAAAACAAAACAAAATCCCCAAACATTATATAATAATTGCTTATGGAGATAAAGTGACATATAAGCTAATTGTCTAAGAAGCTTCTTGGAATTGCCACCTTCAAGTCAAAAGACTCGGAGTTAGAAGCTGTTCTTTGTATGCACACTTCCCTCTTTGACATGTAGTGTCAAAACAATCTAATAATGCCGCTTTTCTCCCCAGAGATATGATAGGCAAGAATATTCGTCAGTTTTAAAATGTCATATTTTTTATTTTATTTATTATTTCATACTAAGTGTGCTTATTCAAACTATATTCTAGAAGGATTCTGTTATAGTGGCAGCTTGTGTACTCCAGGAAGTTATACACAAACACATACAGTGTCTGAAGGACAGCAATAGAATTGTAATGGAAAATACAAATCTATCCACATCAACAAAACTTGTAAGTATGATTTTTAACACATTATTGGATCTCTGTAAGCCACAAACTGTCTTGGCCCAATGAAATCTAGGGCTCTTTAGGGGGGAAATTATGAAATAAAAATATCAGACAACTAAGTATATTCAGAAGTCTCACCTCATGTCCCTTTGAGTCTTCTTGGATCAACCTTTCCTTCTCTGCCATCTCACAGTTGTACATGGAGGTCTCTTATTCACCTGTCCATCAGCCGTGCAGAGTGCCTGTCTTGGAGACTTACTACACTCTTGGTTAAAGCATTATAATGCCTAACTTAATCTTCTCATTTTCATTCCAATACCTTTTTGGAATCACCAGCAAATGAGATCTAGTATTATATATCCAATTTAAAAGGTAGCTACTCTAAAAGGCCAAAGGACTTCTCAGATCAGTGAGAAAATTGTTGCTGATTTATAAAATGTGGAGTTAATTTGGAATGTAAAGAATCTATTTTGGTTGTGATTCATTCTGACTGATTATACAGCTAAAGCCACACCATGCCTAATGAATTTAATTTCTGGCACAAAAGTGCATGAAATATATGTGATGGGAAAAGAAGGTCTAAGCCCTTCCGCTTCAATCAGAAAATCACATTAACTTCCTATTGGGATATTTGAGTTAGTAATTGAAGACTGATTATATATAAAAAGGAATATAAATATATATCAATATAGAGATATTAAGTCAAAGAGAATTTTGAAAGACTAAAATTAAGTGCATGCCCTAGAGCAGTTTAGCCGAGCTGAATGCATCCCATTGATATCATAAGTTGAGGAAGTAACAAAGAATCATTACGAATAATCATTTCAAATCAATAACCCACAAGAATATACTGAGGAGAGCATGGTAGACTCCTAGGTACTACATGCATGTGAAAACACTGTATCAAATAAATTAATAAAAAAAACCATGCTTACAAAGCTTGTTACTTAGGAGGAAAGAAGACATGGATTCAGGGTATTAAAATATTGGAATAGCTATTATAATATTATGGTAGAGGCTCAAAGTATAATAGGGAAAAAAGAATCATTCACTTTGGCCTAGACTTGAGAAAAGGCTGGTCAAAGAAATCGTTATTTTAGGTAAATATAACTCCCTCACAGTTGTGAGACAAGTGTGACCCAGGGCAACCGTACAGCACCGAGTCTCACTGTCCCTGGGGGTATCCGAGACTGTGACTTGTTGTTGTTGGCCGTGCAATCTGTGTCGAACAGGGGCAAACATGGCTTGATTCTACATGATCCTAACCATTGTTCCTATGTTTGAGAACCAGAGTGTTGCAGCCACTGTGTCAATTCTTCTCATTGAGTCTCTTCCTTTTTTTCCCCCTCTACTGCTCCTTCTCCGGTGACTTGTCTCTCTTGAGAACAAGTTCAAAGTAAATGAGACGGAGTCTCGCCTTCTGTGCCTCTTAGGAGCATTCTGACCATACTTCTTCTTAGAAGACAGATTTGTTTGTTACTTTGGCAGTCCATACATTCAATATTATTTACC
Source organism: Nesogale talazaci (assembly GCA_004026705.1). Classification (NCBI taxonomy): domain Eukaryota; kingdom Metazoa; phylum Chordata; class Mammalia; order Afrosoricida; family Tenrecidae; genus Nesogale; species Nesogale talazaci. The sequence continues at coordinate 213,965 of PVJH01000042.1, read as the reverse complement.
AGCACCAGCACCCAAATAAATGGATGATTCTTTTGCCTTCCTTATTCAGTGTCCTGCTCTCAGAAACATATTAGGACATTGGAACGATCATGCTTTGGGACAGGTGCCCCTTAGTCTTCAAGTAATGTCCTTGCTTTCCAACACTCTTCATGGGCATAGAAAGTATTCTCTGCTCATTTTGACCCAGAACTGGCCACTGAATCATTGAATTCCCTTAGTCATGGTAATTGCTTCAGTAGGTGACATGTAACTCAGGCTGTTTCAAACAGAGTAAATCCTTTGATTATTTGCTGGAATTAATGGAATGGGATGCACTCTATTTTTAGTTTATTTGAATTGAGTAGTTCATTATTGAGATTCTGAATTGGGGAATTTACATGGAGATTCTATGGGTCACCATGTTGATTCTGAGGATGAAACTTACCCAAGTGAGATCCTAGCTAAAATTGCAAAATAAATCAAGGTAAGATAACATTGTTTGAAAATCTAAATCAAGACTCACTGAGAACCCTTTAATATTAACTACTAAATTCCTCTCTTTTAAATCATATTTATGTAGATTTTCTCTTACATTGAAAGAGTACTGACTATTTACAGCAGGACAAGGGTATGAATGATGATGAAAAGTAAATATATAAAAAATAAAGTAAATATATAAAATGAAGGGTTAACATGTATTGGATACGTGCCATATCTGTTCCAATTTTGTCTCCGTACCCCCCCACCTCCCCCCCCACACACAGATCTACACACACACATACACTTTTGGCGTCTGTGGGTCAATAACAAAAGTATAAACTGGATGAACATATGAACTTATTAATCTTCATTTGGGGCCCTTCATTTCCCCCATATTTCAGGCTAACAGGTAGTGCCCCGCTAACTCATTTTTAAAAGCAGAGCTAAATACCATACCCATACACAATTTCAGTAAGATCAGATTTTCAAAACAGCTTTGAAAATATCTTTTCTATCTTAGAAGATAGTAATATTTTATAGCCATACATACAGAAGTATCCTCATACTACTTTACTAAAAAAAAATAGAAAAGGTTTTCAAAAGAATGGTAAGGCTGGTGAAAATGATGAAATGTACCTTTTAGCAGAGAATTCTAAGAGGTTTTAAAATGTTAAATGTCAATAACCACAAGCTTCACTCACTTTAGAACATTTTGTTTATGAGTTCTTAAAACATCCACAGAATGCCTACTGTGCTAGGGGGTTGTACAAGTACAAATGGCTGTGCTATTCCATTCCTCAAGGAACTCAACGTCCTAGTGGGATAAGTCAGACCATCTCTCTTTCCTTTTGCATTCAAACAAAAGGACCTCTATATGCCAGACACTGCTACATATTGTGAATTGAACAAGAACATATCAAAAGTAGAAATCTAGCCTGAGTGTTAAAAGGTGTACATTGACAAAATGTCGGGAAAAGAATAGAGTGAAGTGAGAGCTTCAGCTGAATGTGGTAGCCAAGAAACAGACACATAAGTCAATGCCATTTCTAGAATTAACAAGCATATTGCTTTGGGGGTTGTTGCTCTCGAAATGACAGGAACTCTGAAAAAGAGAGCTTGTTTTTGTTTTCTTTTGCTCTACTTTTTTGCTTGAAACCCTCTAGATTCCCAGGAATGTGTCTCCATTCCCTCCAGTAATTCCAATTTATCTGAAATCCCCAAACCCATTGTCTTCAAGTGGGTTCCAATTCATGGTGCAGTCATACTAGAAGATAGAGTAGAAGTTAACCCATAGCTTTTCCAAGACTGCAAATATTCGCAGCAAACTATAACATATCTCTTCCTAGGAGGATCGAGAGGTTCCACTAAATATAGGAACAGTCACTGCTGTCCATTTGATTCACTCATAGCAACCATACAGGATACAGTAGAACTAACCTCTTGAGTTCCCAAGACTGTCAATCTTTACAGAAGCAGAGTTCTAGTATGGTCTGAACCACTGATGTCCAATTAGCAACTGAGTGTATAACCACTGCAACTACTGGAAGCGAAATAAAGCAAACTCACTGCTGTCAAGTTTCTTTGGATGCCTACCAAAACTATAGGATAGAACAGAACTACTGAATAGGTTTTTCCAAGGCTGGAATGTTTACAGGAACAGATTCCCAGTCCTTTTCTCTCACAGCATAGCTGATGGGCTCACATCTCTGGCATTCTGGCAAGTGGTTGAGCACTTAACCATATGGCTTCTCCATGTTAACTAATTATACTGTAATATCCAATTGGAAAATTGACATTCACACAATGTGTGAGTATAGTTTTATGACTTCATACCTCATGGAGATTTTTGTAACCAACTCAACCATCTAGATCCAGACCATTCTAGCAGTACAAAGATCTCCCTAGTGCTACTCTGATTTCACACCAATAGCCATTGTACTCACTCTGGAATGCCAGGGAATGCTGAAGAACTCTTTGGGCTTCCATGATTGCTGTTTTCACTCATGTGTCTCTATAATCTGCTCATTTGGAAAGATTTCTGGTTCACCCAGTTCTGACACGACCACATTAACATACAAAAGTAATGCCTTATCTCCAAAAAGCACCCCATACATAGGGACAGAAGCTAGGCTGTCCATTTTTAGATAGCACAACTGAATCGACAGCACTTGGGGTTCATTGATAGCTTCTCCATGCATTGCTAACAATTCTGCTAAGGTTGCTTTTTTTAAAAAAAATTCTTTTGTAAACAATGCTCTTCCAGATGAGTTTTGAATCCATTTTTTAGCAGATGCATCGATACACGAAGCTTTTCTGATGACCATACAATACTGGGTTTTCTCTGTACATAGAAAATGGCACAGTGAGTGATTTCAGGCCACAGTTACAATATAACTTAATAGAAACAGACAGCAAGACCTTGGTGCTTCTAAAAACTTGTTGTTGTGTCCATTGTTTAACCTGATAGGGACACCAATTTGTCAATAGCCTGAGACTATTGGTAAGAACTTTAAAAATTGAGTTTATTTTTAAGAAAACAAAATTGCATTTGAAAACGCTATCTCTATACCTGTCTGTCATAAAGGAGCCGTGGTGGCATAGAGACTATGCATTGACCTGCAATTCCCCAAGATCAACATTTTGAAACCACCAACAGCTCCTCATGGGAAAGAAAAACTTTCTACTCTGATAAACATGACAGTCGTGAATCATCAGAGGGGTGTTTCTACCCCGTTTTATAGGGTCATTATGTGTTGGAACACACTCAATAGCGTTGAGTTTGTTTTGGGTATCATCCTTGCTTATGAATTAGTATCTGAAGAAAAGGTCTAGTCAGAATTGACATCAAGGAAGTAAACAAATAGGAGTACAACCAATGAAAGATAAACAAGGTGAAATATGCATCTGACAAATATCCTAGGAACAGCTGAATTGCCTGTATGGTTTAACTACAGAGATCACATTGTCCATATGGTGGTGAATTACAACTTTTGAAAACGTCATTGTATCAATTCATAGTTTAATGTTTATTGTTTTCATTTTAACACAGTATTCTCCCCAGTTCCTGATCCACGTGTGAAATTTCATGTCATTTCCTCATAAGGGTTTTAGTAATTTAAAGTAAAATTCTGGCCACTTCTCAAGAACAAATCTCCTAGGGAACACCATTCCCTCGGACATATGTTGAGCAGTGGATATAATCAATTTTGTACATGCAAGTTGGGATACAGAAAGGACATGTCTCTGTGCCAGAAAGACCACATGCAAAGCATAAAGGAAATCGTTATGAATTAGATTAATAGATGTATAGAGAAAGAGATTGAGAGTCTGCCATTGGTAACATTTGGCAACAGGTGCAGGACATCCAAGCCTTAATTTCTCATGAATGAGGAATGAACATCTGCTCAGGATAGCAATAGAAAGGAATATTCATATATCTACTAAATACACTACCAACAGTAGACATGGGATCACAACTAAGACATTTGTCTGTATTCATTTACATGCTAGTTAACACTTTGCAGTCTGCACTGAGCCATAGGTTAATATGAAAATTCCAAATATGGTTGTACTTTCTGGTCACCATTAGGACTTACTTAAACTGCTGGTTCCAGGTTCACATTCCAGTAACAATGAACCAGAAAACTTATGAGTGTGTTTCTAAAATGTGTGCTTTTGCAAAGCTAGTCCATTGACTTCTGTAGACAACTAAATTTGGAAAACCTAGTTCTAAATGCTAGACAGTAGACTATGCCCAAACATATGCTTGCTCTCCTGAATTCTTAGACAATTGCCATATATTATGTCCTTTATATGTATGTTTTGCTAATACTATATATATTTGAGCATAAGCCAACCAGAATATAGGCTGAGACACCTAATTTTACCTCAGAAACTGCACTTAAAATGTGCTGTAAAACTAGGCTTATACACAAGTATATATGGTGCATCCCCTCTTGGTCAGGTTCTGTTACTACTGGAGGTTCCAGGTGTACATAGACTTGGATAAATAACAAGTGATTAAATTGTCTGCTTAGCTTCTGTCATGCACTTCTCCAGTCAAACATCCGTACGATCACAGTCATCACTCTAAAATGCAAAAGAATCTATGAGCAGGCTCCATGGGAGTCATGGTTTAGAGAACAATAGCCAGTGTCTTTTTGTCTCCTGGAGATAAACATGATTATTTTTGAGACCCTGGAGGTGGGAAGAAGCACTCATTATGAGACAGCAGCCTGAGAAGGATAAGGGTGTATTGTGGAGGAGCAGGCAGAAGAGAAGAAGAAATACACAAAATTTGGAATCTGATTTCATCATTTCCTACAGAAAATTAGAGCATTCTATTTCCTTAAAAATGTGTGAAGATGTAGTTCTTTGAATGTAACAAGAGAGTTGACCATAGTTATGAGGTTTGGATTACATTTAAATTTGATTTTAGCCTGTGCTTACATATCAATAGATATATCTTGCTATACTGATAGGTAGATATGTATTATTTTAATATATTAAATATTAAATATCAAAATATATAATAAGATGACAAAATAGATGAGGGGGACTTAAAAAGCCCATGGAAAAATTTCATTGTCCCTTAATTCTATTTTTCTTTTTTTAATTTATTTTTCCCTAGCCCTAACCCCAATAATTCTATTTTTCTATAAGATTTTTTGAAGCACCTTGCATATTTACTTGCTCAAATTGCTTGAGGGAATTGTATGTCGTAGCAGAGGGGTTAATTGACTGCCCCCCCATCTCTCTGGATTATTAACATTTGAGAAACATTGGAAGAATACAAATACTGCTCAAAACACTGTAGAAAAAGTTGACTGCACTTCAAGTTTTACTGGGCCTTCTATGCTTTCCCTAATGACAAAATGTATCCTCAGACCTCTGTGTGCCCATGCGATGAATAGGAGCTGACTATGGAGTATGAGCTTGTCACATGGAAAATAAAAATTAAGAAAGCCTCCACTTGAGGACAGATCCATCAATGGTGCAGGAATTGAAGAGATACACAGGCCGATATCACTTGACTTTTGGCAGTGTCTCATTACTGATTAATATGACCTGCTTGGTTTCCAACTGTGCTTTCACCTATCAGATACATACTGTGTATACTCAAATATAAACTGACCTGAATATCAGCTGAGGCACCTGATTTTACCACAAATCTGCATTAAAATGTGCTGAAAATCTCGGTACATACAGTACCTCTTCCATTCTTTGTGATGGATTTGAGCTACAGACTTTAGAGAGAGGCCAACCAGGCTGACTCAACTATTTCTCCAATCTGAGAAATACTATGGTCTCCAAAGTCTGAATGCATAAATAGTACACAGTTCTGACAACTCAAATTTGATGCTATCTACGGAAGGGAAGCTTCCTTCCCCAGGGTTATGCCTCCAACTTGATGACCGCTCCAATACAATACCTGGTGGATATGAGGGTATAACAGCCCAGCTCTCTTGTCTCTGTTCATTATAGATCTCTCTGAGGTATCCGCGGTGGCAGAGAGTTCTGTCATAGCTACCCAGTGGTTTAACTTTTCCTTCCCCCACCCCCCAGTCATCCTTCCATTGCAAGGTCTGTTTCCTGAGGAACTCAACCTAAGATAGATATATATTGGCAACGCCCAGGAGCTTTATAACAACATTAGACCTCAACCACAGAGGTTCTAATTTAATTGGTCTGGGGTTAGGTCTAAGCATTATGAACACTCCCCAGATGATTCTAATGTGCAACTAGGGATGAAAACCACTGTCTTACCCCAGTGAACTTAATCATGAAGCATATGGTATGGGTATGCCCCTTGGGAAAGGCTACTAGTAGCATGTCAGAACAGAACTGCTCCAACCCCTTCAGGCATCCCAACCGTGTATCCTCAGTATCACCTGCGACTACTTCTTGCATCTTCCTTGGATCAGCTGTGAAAGCAGTTCAAAGTTTTGCCCCCTGAAGACTATAAAGTGGGTCAGAATAAGACATTAATGAAATTAACTTTGAGATTGTGCTCTAACCTCAGCAGAGTATTTTGTCTTCATTCTACTTTCCTTCTCAAATTATGCCCATTTGCATTGTTCAATATAACTCATGAGAGATTATGCAATTAGCCCAAATAATTGCCAGATGAAGCATGCCCCAAATCTGAACACTCTAAACCCCCTGCAATCATGACTTTCCCAGGGAGGAATTAAAGACTGAAACTGTGATATCCTAGAATGAAGGTACAAATAAATTGATATGAAAATAATTCCTCCCACATTTCTTATTTGTCTAGGTCTCAGTGAGAAGTTTCGAATGCTGGGGCCTGTGCAGAATGGGGTCTCTTCCTTTAACATCGGCAGCCAATTTCCACTGGAAGAGAAGTAAGTCCTCCCAGCACCATCACAAGAGTTGTAATACTTTATAACTTCCTATCTCTCCCGTGCCTTTTTTCCCCAAGGCTTCACAGCTCCAGTCCTCACTCAGAGAATTTAGAAATCAGAACTATAAATCTAGACACACAAAAGTTTTGCTGAGCCATATTATGTGTTTAGAACCTAGTAATTTGTATGTTCCAAGTGCTCCCGATTGTTCACAGTCAAACAATAGCAGCCCCAGTTGGTAGAAAATGAGTAGACGGAAAAAGCATGAACGATGCAAAGTGTACTGCAATTATTGTTTTAATTCTTGTTTATTTCCTTTGATTACTAGTGAGGTTGAATATTTTGTCATGTTAATCATCCATATGCTTATTATGTGACTGTCTATCCAAAATTTCAAGTACATAATTTGGCTAGCTTATGCTTAGGTTTCTGATACATTGAGGACAATGAGAAAACCATAATAACCTTGAAACTCGGTAGCTTGTTGCTTTGGAAATTTATACTAGATTTTGTTATGAAATTAGTATGTTTTAAGAATTATCTGCCCCAAACACAGGATAGAGTGTTAACTAGCCCAGAAGTCTTTTCAACCACAGGAAATTGGATAAAATCTGTTAAAATGAAGCTGCATACGATTTTCATCAATATTTCAATACACATGATATCATTATGCTTTAAATGCAAACAGGAAAGGCCTAGTTTTGGAAACTAATCACTCATACTAAAGGAGTTGATTGTATAGTTATTAGCCAATGTATTCTGCTTTTCTCTGTCTGGTTGAGAATCACCCTTGCTCAATCTCACCCTTGCCTTATACCATTTTATTCTGATTGTTTTGGATGGCTTTCTAAGGCTGCTCAGTTGAGACTTACCTGAAAACAAATCTATCCACACAGCAAACAGTAGATGCTATACTTAGCTGACAGGTAGTATTCAAGAACATGGTTGGTCATAGACCAATCATCTATTTTACTTTGACCACCTTCTAGATAGTTTGGGATATAGTGAAGCGTGTGTCCCAGTATTCAACAAATTAAACCAGTCTCTAGCCCCACATTATTTCCTGATAGTTCAGTTTCTTATGAGTTCCATAAACCTTTAACATCTGCTCGCTTTCTTTCTTGGGGGTTTCAATTTTTGTTCCTTATATGGCAGCTGTTAATATTACTGATAGCTTGACTAATGAGTGTTTTGAAACTCCTTGGATACAACTGTTTCTATAGAATCACATTTGATGAGAGATTGCCTCTTTTGGCCAGTCCCACAGGTGAGCTCCCATAACCTCCCATAACCTCCACCCACACTTAGACATTGCTATAACCGAGGTACTTTGGATGTGTTGCCAGGTAGGACCAGTCTACGGGAAAGGCCATTAGGCTTGGTACAGTGGTAAGCAAAAAAGTAGAGAATCCTTGAGATGGATTGACACAGTGATTCCTATTGAAACATAACAATAATTGGGAGGACCAGCTGGTACTTCATTCTGTCATGCATGACGCTGCTAACAAAGGGACCTAACTACAGCAACAGCATAATTCCTCAATTTGGTTATAATTCAGAGAGATTAATATAACTATTCCCAAGAAGTTGGATATTAAAGATATCCCAAATGTCCAACTCTCCCAAGATGGCACTTTGGTTCACTTCTCTACCAACCCTGCCACCCCCCCTCTTTTCCCTAGAGAATATTACCTCATATCTCTTGGTTCTGAAATTTGCTGTAATATCCCATGCAAACTTATAAAACTTCCAAGGAAATGTCTCATGTAATGATTGGTGCTTTTAATTCCTAAATCCAAATGTCAGGCAGAAGTGAGCCAAACGCAGAGTCCAGGACCAGAAGCCAAAAGATATCCACAAGTCCTAGCAGGCCTTCTTGCTTCTACCAAAGCTCAGGAAAGAAATAGAGATATGGTTTTCTAGGTGATAAGATGGGTGTTAGAGTAATACAGTGGTTCCAGCATATATATCCCAGCCAAGTGAACAAATGATGAGATCAAAAGTCAAACCGTGTACTAAGGAAGTCTTCACGCCATGCTACCCCAATTCATTCGTATAGTAGAGAATGCCCTCCAAACGGAATTAGAACTCAACCAGCTGCTCTGCAGAAGAAAGATTAGGTTTTCTGCTCTCATAAATATTTACCATCTCAGAAACCCAAAGGGCAGTCCTGCTCTGTTCTCTAAGGTCATGTGAGCTCTGAATTGACCAATGACCATGGATTTCTTATTGATTCAGCAGTTAAAAATTCAAATGCTAATTGAAAGTTCTATAATGTAGTCCACCAGTGGTTCTGCAGAAGAAAAGATATGGTGATCTGTTCCATACATTATAAGCCTAGCAAAGCTTTTAGGGCAGTGCAACTTAGTCCTAAAGAGCTGCTATTAGCTGCAATTTACTTGAGGCACACAACCTTGAAACTATCAGTTTGTATCCCAATACACATAAGCCAAATGCAAAGCAATGGAAAGGAGATATTTTGAGACAATCAAGATACTCAAACGTGTATTGGCTGAGCTGAGACACAAACAAAGAGAAACCAGTCATCAACCAGACTCCCACTGATACCTATTCTAAATAGGGTTTCCAAGACTATAAATCTTCACAGGAGACACTCATCTATCTTTCTCCTGAGAGTGGTTGTGGATTTGAACTGCTTATTTAGCAATCAGCAGTCCAACAATATACCCGTTGGGCCATGATCACTTAGTGTTTGAGGATGTTGATAAGGGTTTTACCAAAATTTGCCCTATAATTTAAAGCTATATACAGAAGTATTTATACTTTGTCACATTCATTTGGATTTGATTCCAGCTACTTCAAGAAAAAAAACTGGAGAGAGTAGATAACACAGTAGGAACAAATGTTGATAAGTCATGCTGATGTGTACATGAGAGTTCATTGTAGTAATATCATTTACTCTATGCTTTTGTATTTTAGATATTTTTATAGTACAAAAATTAAAATGGTTATACCCAGAGAAAGCTAAGTGAACTACACCCCATGCTGAAAGTTTAATATAACGCAACAAGTTTTGATCTGGATGATGTATTTACTGCACATGCATACAATCAAATTTTCTATTTTCATCTGGAATTTCCCAGAATTTGGCTCAATTGACTAGCAAGTAATTAATAAATAGTCAGTGAGAGACTTACAGCTCATAAAGTCATTTCCTACTTTCTCATTCAAAAGAAAAGGATCTGTGTCTTACTGTGCTGTAGACATTCATGATAATCAAGTTATAACGATCTGTTCCTGTCTCATATAGGAAATATCATTTAAAGACACAGCTGTTGATTATCAAGAAGTCAAAGGCAGGTCAATGCCATGAAAGGGTGTGTTTGTGCAGACACAGAGACTGTCATAGTGATATTATCATGTAAGCATGGTGATATGTCAGAAATGTTAATGAGCTTTGAAGACGGGCATAGTAGACAGAGGGCAGCGGCAACATGGATTTCAGGGTGGATGTAGTTCAAATGATAGTGAGGGGGAAAAAAACAAATGCTATGAACTACCATATCTTATTAATGATACACAGGCACATTTTATTTTATTATGAGTTTTAATCTGAATTTTATAAACTTTCTTTGACAAATACATCATTTGTATATATATATATATATATATATATATATATGAATATGTAGAACTCTGAGATGACATGTATGAATGTGAGTAAAATCCATGTGCAACTGAAACCATCGATAGTGTTGCTAAATATTGTAAACATGCTGATGGTTCACAACAAACAGAAAATACAAAGAAAAGGTACTCAAGATCAGGAAAAGGCTTAGAAACCCGAGTTTGTGAAATTTCTAGTGTTATGAATTTTAATAAATAAGAGTTTGTAGCTACAAAATCTTTTCTAGAAGGGGATAGCAATTTTTTTTTCTTACTGAGATCATATTGTGAGCCAGGCTCTGTTCAAGGATCTTAGAAAGCACGAAATTTTACCTGTCTTTGTCCTCTGCCCCACCTCAAGGATTTAGAAGTAAGCACTTAAATAGCACTTACACAATGCTATTGAATGTTGAATGAAGGAAGAAATGAATGCATGTGTTCAGTCTCTCTAAAATACCCTTTGAAATAGGTGATGTTAAAGGATGATAGAAAGATTGAATAACTTGCACAAAATCACAAAGCCACTACTGAGCTGAATGACAGTATCTGACTCCAAACCGTTGTGTACTGAAAACATACTTTCACTAAGATATGTGAATTACGTCTTCAGCTATATATGCAATGACTATACAATATAATCAATGGCATTGACAAGACCCTCTCTACCCTCAGCTGACCACATTATTTCCATGTGGCAGGGGTCAGATATGTCTTTGTAGTCCATTTCTGAACATATTCTAATGTCAACCCTTCCTTCCATGTCACTCTACACCTATGCCGGGTTTGATAATTGATCACAGTGGCCACACAAAATTCACAGATTGTACTCACGGGGTTTTACTAGAGAAGGGAATATGTTATCATATGTCAGAATCAGCAAGCACTAAGGATACAGTTGTTTCGGGAAAATGAGGAGAAGACACTCCACAGTCTCAGGGCTGCTCCCATTGAGTCTCTCTGTGCCATCTGGTGTCAGTGGCCTTTGCTACTTCAGACAGAGATCTTACACATGCTCTTGAAATGACCCTGCTACTTTTCTCTGTTACTCAGATGATACACATAAAAATAATTTTGATGGAGATATGGTTCTTTTCTTTTGGTCAGCTTTTTTCGTAGGATGGTGTCTGCAATCAGATTCCCTAATAAAGTAGACTTAAAGTCTCCCCCAAGTAATGTCTCTGGATTCCAACTCTCTACTAAGGCCAGGACTTCACCCCACCTGAGTCCTGTACCAAAGAGTTCTTTCTAAAATGAGATCACGACCACAAGCATAGAGTCCAGAATGATCATAAACCACATAAAGAATTGTGGTTAGAAGGGCCATATTAATTGATTACATCCCGTGCTCTACCAGTGAAATCAAGGGATATTAGGTGGTATAATTGGGAAGTAGTTAGCCTACACTGTAGTGAAAAAGCATTTTCAAAGACAGCATTGAACTTGTAGATTATAGCATATTACAAAACTGTATGAAAAACAACTATATGGAAAAAGAGAAGATTGACATTGCAACAATAATTTCTAGGAATGTATTGGTCACACATTGGGCTGCAAACTTCAGGGTCAATGGTTCCAACCTACCAGTCTGTTCGTGAGGCTTTCTGCTTCCATAATTATTTACAGTCTCTGAAATCCTAGGGAGGAATTCTACTTTTCTTTACTGGGTTTATTGGGATTCATCAGAGTCAACCTGATGTCAGTGGAAAGTAAGTGCAGCAAAGAGAACAATAAACAAAAGAAAGAAATTGTGTATCTATGTTAGTATGTATGTAGCATGACTCTCTTGAAGTGTTAATTGTGTGACACTGGAAGTAAAATGAGATATCTGAGTGCTACATGGACTGACATTAATGTCCAACTGAAGAATGAAACAAGAATTCCAGCTGAGGTAAGGAACTTGATCTACACGAGTAAGTTGAGAATAGGCTACTTAGTTACATTCTAGGATCTAGGGAATTTCTTGCCTTCCCTTATACTCCAAGTTCCTCACCTATAAAGTGAAGCGACTCTATCAGTACTTATATAATATATGCTTCACTTTCTTTACTGAATCCAGTCCCACACCTTGTTTTCTGAGAACTGTCACTTCCTCATTCCATGCCATCCCCATCTCTATTATCTTAGGTGAAAGATTAGGCACATTCTCATAATATCATCCCATCTCCCTTTGCCTTCAAATTTGGGCTCAGATTTGAATGCCCAGGTAAAATAAGAACCTCTCCCCACATATTAGGCTTCAATCTCAGTAGGATTGGACTCTGAAGGAAAAGGGATACACAAACCCCAGAAATATGCTAGCAATAAAGTAGACTGTATCAAGAGAAATCAAGACACAAAGTTTCAAAGACAAATAGGGACAGATAGTCTCTGGTTTTAAAGATGCCCCAGAATTGATAATCTATATCAACTAATATCATCACTATCTATATCTTTATATCTATAGCTATGTCATCTATCCCTAACTATATATTTATCTCTAGCTCTACACCTATGTCATCTATTTCTATATCATCTTTATCTATATTGAGGGAGGGAGGGACTAAACTATGTAGATTACATTGCTCAGTTTTCTGGCTTCCAATTCGGATAAGGTATCTTATCAGGACATTGAAGAAAAGGGTGAGTGTGATAATTAACTATTATGACAACATGGATGGGCCAGGATACTCAGTTGTTTAGCAGTGAAGACATAGCAGTCCCCCTTGAGGTGACTTAACACAATGTAATCCACATCCTAGTGTGATCCAATGAGTCTGTTATAAAATTATTGAAATTGAATGAATAACCTTTACTCAATTCATATTACTGATACCATTGAAAGGAAGTTCCCCCACGTATGGACTGTTTCCTAATTAATAAGTAGAGACTGGTCAAAAGTTTGCTTGTTTTTTTTCCCCTGGGTCTGGATCCTGCATCTGGTTCGTTGACAATCAGTTATTTGGATTTGACCAACTGTATGTCATATTGCTCATCAGTCTGGGATTCAACAGCTATTTTTCATCTGACCTGCCAACCTCAGATTCATTTGTCTCTGCAGCTACCAGCCTGAGGTCTTCCTGCTGACCATAGGCCTCTGCAGCTATATGAGTCAATAAAGCTTGCCCAACTTTGACTTCTTTGATTCTACAGCTATATGAGCCATTTTCTTGATACACAGAGTGATGTGTGTATAAATATATACATCAGTATATACATATATATCCGTATATATACATATACTATATAGACACATCAGTATATATGCATATGTATATGTATACATATGTATATATACATCTGTGTGTGTGTATATATATATATATATCACTAACCTTCCTTCACTCTTGAACTCAGTTTAAGATAGTGACTGAAGAAAGAACAGTTTATACCCATTTCTCCTTAATACCCTCTACTGAAGAGTTCTCATTTCTTTTAAATAAACTGAGTTACATGATTTTTGTTTTTTTCTACATTGTTTTAGCCTCTGCCTTATCTTGTCACTCTGAGCCTAAGAGTCTTAGCAGCTCATCTGTTGCTGGGCACGGATACCTGCACTATTCCTATACTATCATCCACACCTAAGTTGTAATAAATTTCTTTATAAATAAACCTCAGATGGTTCTCATTTGATTAGGTCATCAATTTCCTACTAGGAACTTACTGGAATAAGTATCATACTTGGTATAATATAGTATCCTTAAGTTTTCCACTTGCAGTATTTTACAGATTCTGTGATAATTTTTTAATATTTTAATATCTTTTTAGTTGAAGGCATTTTACAATTAATGTTGCCTCACAGTTTAATTCCCAGCATTTTGCTACCTTTGAAAGAGTTCTGTTGTGTTAACTTCAGGTTTAAAAAATACATATTGATATAAAGTAGATTCAAACTCATAGTTACCCTAGACTAGAGAAGAACTGCTTTTGTAGGATTTCCAAGGCTAGAGATTTTGGGGAAGCAGGTTGATACATCGTCATGTTTTTGAGTAGCTAATCTTTGCATTAGCAGTAGAGCACTTAAACCCTGTGCCAAAAAGGCTTCTCACCACTTCCTTGGCATTCAAGAAATTAGTGGTTTTTCTTAAAGTCAATATAACATAAGGATGCATCTTGACCTCTGAACATATCTGTTAAAAAGGATAGAATATAGGAACTTTTGAGGATAAATTGGTTTGTGTTGCTTTTGACAGGCTATATAAAAATGTTCATCATTCAAGGTCAGACACCTGGGACAACAGTGATGTCACTGAGAGAATTGCTAGCTGATTTGGGTAGAAGTCATATGATTATAGGGCATAACCAAATACCATTACATACACTTGGGAATATTCAGGTATTTTGACAGTCTGTTTTTATATAAACAGTTGTCAGAGCTTATAAACCTACTGTGTCACCAGTGAGTCACAATCAACTTGATTACAGTAGGTGTTTGGGGGGGTGTGTTTAGTTGCTGTTGTTATTTGCTTGAAACCATTATTGGCATAGCTGCAAAATGTAGTTTTCTAAATTACCAAAGTGATCTATAAAATAGGCTCTGGTAGTCAAATTCAAATTATCATGCTATATCCCACTTCCACAATAGAGTGGCAAGCACAGATAATGGGATAAGAAAATGGGACATTGGTCAGGAATGGGAGTAAGAAATGTTTATTGATGGTGTTGTCTATTATCTCAAAAATGACTTTGTTTGGACTTCCAATTCTTTATAAAAATTATTGTTACAACTTAGGCCAATTTAATGTTGTGGTCCAATCCTAGTTGACCACAATCCTAGTTGACCCCTTTTCCTAAATAATTCATTAACCCATTAATTCATTCTTCATTCCATCAAATTATCAAATAGATTTTGATCAGCACCTGTGGGCCAAACAGAATTACTAACTTTTGGAATCAATGATGGGCAAGATAGTCACTATCCTTACAGAGCTTAGATAATAATAGAAGGTACAGATAAGTAAAGAGGAAATTTTTATAAAGTATAATTAGTAGCAGATGAAGAATGGACAAAATGGGTGCATAAGCAAAAGTGGCAAAGAAAGCTGATGGTGCTCAGCTATCAAGGGATATAGAGTCTGGGGCATTAAGGTCTTGAAGATAAACAAGTGGCCATCTAGCTGAGAAGCAACAAAACCCATATTGGAAGAAGCACAGCAGCCTGGGTGATCATGGGGTGTTGAGGGGATCAGATATCAGGCATCGAAGAACACAAAATCATATAATTGTGAATGAGGAGAAGTGCAGAGTGGGGATCCAAAGTCCATCTTTAGACAATAGGACATTCCTTCACAGAAGGCTCAGGGAGGAAAGGAGGCAGTCAAGGTGCAGTGTAGCAATGATGAAACTTAAAATGTTCCTCTAGTTCTTAAATGCTTCCTCCCACCTCCACCACCCCATTTTCATGATCCCAATTCTACCTTACAAATCCGGCTTGATCAGAGGATGTACACTGTACATATAGGAACAGGAAACACAGCGAAACCAAGACAGAAAAACCCCTCAGGACCAGTGGTGAGAAGGGTGATAATGGGAGGGAAGAGGGAGGTGGAGTAGAGACGGGGAACAGATTGCAAGGATCTACATATAACCTCCTCCCTTGGGTATGGACAGTGGAGATGTGAGTGAAGAGATATGTTGAGTGGTCTAAGATATGACAGCATAATAATAATTTATAAATTATAAATGGTTCATGGGAGAGAGGGGAGAGGGGAAGGGGGTAAATTTGAGGAGCAGATACCAGGGAATCAATTGGAAAGGAAGTGTTTTGAGAACGATGACAAAAACAAATGTATAAAAATGCTTGACACACTGAATGCATGTGTGGATTGTGTTAAGAATTGTATGAGCCCCCAATAAAAGGATGTAATTAAAAAAGTTTGCAAAAAAGAGAAAATGCATTCAACAAAAACTTGTACATAGATGTGCATTGCAGCATTATTCATAATGGCTAATAAAAAGTAAGAAAAATCCCAAAATTTATAAATGGATTTTAAAAGTTAAACATTTTTTTAAATTACAGAAGAACATCTGCCATAGTGTGTGTTGGACTGGGAGCTATTGTGGGTAGATCAATCAATTAGGGAGTGGAGTGTTCTGGGGAGAGAGAAACTGTGTGCATTGGCTTTGACCGAAAGAAAGTGGACTGCATAAGGACATTGAAGCTATTTGACTCATAAGTTGATTAATTAATAATTATGATCTACTTCCTATGAATCCCTGGATGGTTAAGTAGCTAATGCAATTGCTCTTCAAGGTGGGAGGTTTGAGTCCTCCCAGAGGGACCTTGAAGAAAGGTGCTGTTATAACCAGCTGTTGGAAACCCCGTGGAGCACAATTCTCTTTTGACACAGGTGAAAATTTCATGAATTAAGATTGAATCAGTAGAAAATTGGCACTAGCACTCTTGATTTAGGTTATTGATTGCCACCCAGGAGTAATTGGGGGCCCCAAAGCATATTTAGCAATGTCTAGAGAAATTTCTGTGTAGTAACTGGAGGAGAATGTAGGTGTTACTGGATATGTGTAGTGGATGCTGCCGAACACCTTCCAATACACAATGTAACACCCCACACAGATAATTGCCTGGTTCACAATGTTAATAGTGTGTACTTGAAAAACTCTGGGTCATATCAGAACGAATCCCAATAATCAACTATTAAATGTGTAAATAATTATGTTTTTAATGCCAAGATTATTTCTTTAACTCTTTGCTCATGGATTTTTTTTTCAATTTTTTTGGTTAATACCTTTAGTGTGGTAGTTACATAGTCAATCTGAGACTTGAAAATGTGTGTGGCATTGGAGTCTAGCCTGTCACTCAGGTCTCAGCTTGATGATCTCATTTAGAGGTGTTAAGGAGATGAATAGCTCACTGGAGGATGGACACAGGCTCACTCTGGGAGATATTGCAGTTGACAAAACACATGGAACTACCTTAGTGCCCTGAACTAGAGAAGACACATGGAGACCCCTGCCAGGCCTGAGATGCTTACAATGCCACTGGATTCACAAAACTTCACATCCAGTGGCCCGTGATCATCCTGCATTCAACATCATCGCATGTGGTTCTTAAGTCTGAAGAGGACATTGTAGATTGGTATAGGGCACATGGACTTCTATCAAACTTATGGACTTGATCTGGACTTGGCTCGGATGTTTTCTCCATACTCAGTTGCTGGTTTATATAAAGCTCTTTCTTACACACCTATGAGTGTCTATGAGTGTGTTTCTCTAGTCAACTCTAGCGCAATTAATTTTCAATATGAGAATGTAGTCTAAAATCTAAGGACAGTGTTTGAGGTAATGTGGAATTTAAATTCACTGTGTGGCACACAAATATTCCAAGTTGACTCTGCTGGTAGAATTGGTGGGACTGGACCTCCATTTCATCAGATATATGGAGTTATGCCGGTCTGCACCAGGCAGCAGCACGAATGTACCAGGAACAGCAGCTGTCCCCCAAACCTGAAAGTCTCAATACATTGGTGGGTTAGATAGATCTCATGGATCTTGAAATGATTGAATACTATTTCTCTGCTAAACTGAAGCTTGTTGAAGTTCATGATTATTTTTATTTCTTCAATGCCCAGCTTAACATTTGGCATTATGTCCCAACTGTTCTTTGGTTTCCTTTTTATCTGTTTAATAGGTAAATGTTTCTGGATCAAAATAAATATTTTTGACTGAAAAAAAGACAGTGAATCATAATTGTCCAAATCTATGGAAGTCCAAAAGTGACACATTTTACAGAGGAGCCAAATAATACCATGTACTCTCATATCATCAAGGATAGACCTGAAAGGTGGCTTGGAAAAGGAGGGCCTCCTTCCACTATATCACAAGTACCATTATTATGCTTTTATATGGACTAGTGGCATTTTGGGGGAAATTTACTAAGGTGCTATGCAAAAAGTGTTTCATAGCCTATAGCAAGCATGTGATGATCAATCTCCCTTTTATAAATGAAGAAAGCATTGTGTTTTCTCTACATAAACTGTGGATGTGCCACTGTTATTGTGTTAAGGGATTTAGGCCCTCCTGAAGGCAGTGAAAAGTGTCACTGATCTGAAGTAGTGGAGATTGAATGCATGGAAGACAGTTAAAAGACTCTCCATCCATGAAGTGATTGTGGCATTCTGAAGTAGGACAGAAACAGTAGAGATATATAAGGAAATGTATCTAATGTAGATCTCCTTTAAAGATGAAGAAGGAGTAGAAGTCCAAAATGATCCATGATTTCTTCCCTGGAACAGGAAGCAATTGGAGCAGAAAGTTGATAAATGAAAATTATTTCTACCTTGTATTGAGTTTTTATTTCATGAAAGAAATTAACAGGAGATACCTGGCATGCTGTTGAAGATGGGATGTTAATTGAGCTCAGGGACCAATCCAAGATCTAACAAAATTGTGTAAGGCATGAGAACACAGTATCCACAGTACCGAAAATTGCCCTGAAAGTACACTGTGTACAGAACAAGAAGAGAGCAGAGAACCGAATCCTGAGCCCCCCCTCCCCCCCCAATTTCAGTATGCATAGGTAGAGGAAGCACAAGGAGAGTTTAGGCACAGTCTACAAAATAAGACAGTGCAGTCACAGAATGAAAGGAAAGTGTTTTCCAAAATTAACAGTCCCTTGTACTCTGTGAGGCTAGGGCTTAGAAAAGGTTTTTAAACATGGTATTAATTTCAGAAACTACCAAGAACATTTTTAGATAAGCAAGTTGCATAGCAGTGGGTTGCATTGTGAATAGAATATAAAACAACCTCTTAGGCTGGATTACAGACTAATAACACTTCTACATACCCCAAGGGAAAAGTATGCTTGCTGATATGCTCCTAATAGGGTGCATTGGACCGGCTTCCTATACAGCCCCTGGGGACTCAGGTCATGTGCCATAGAATACTGGTACATTGAACCCTGGGTTTTTGGGTGTGCATCATTCTCCAAAGGCCATACCAGAGGATTGTGGAAATCCCATGAGCTCAACTTCGCTCAATCTCAAACACACCTACACCGTATGCAAGGACGCAGAAGATGGCTATGTGAGGAGCATTGAGCAGTTGATAAATGAACTCCTGTTTACTTCCTACCTCAATGTCCTACTTTGCTTTACTAAAATATGTATAATATGTATTATTTTAGCCGACCTGGGTCAGCAATGACTACTGACTCAAATGGTTTGTGTAAAAAGTGCTTAATCACAGAAGGATTTGATTTGTACAAGTCAGTGATTTGTGAGAATGTTATATTTGTTTAATTCCATTTTCTCAATTCTATTTTAAATATATTACAAGGGACTACATCAATGATACTATAAACAGAAGGACCTTATGCTCCAGGGAGAAAGCTGATAATCTTCTCTTACATAAAATAACAAAGATGATCCCAAGGTAAATTAGATGCATATAGAAGATAGATATAGGATGTATGTGGTGTTTGGCCATAAGCCTAGCACCAATGTAGAAAAAAAATATTGTTCTTATGACATGGTCCTGTTTGATAGTCAGGCTCATGAAGGAAACACAGAAGATATGGTTGCTACAACAAAGTGTGGTGAAGAAAATGCATAATGCCTGGTTTTCAGAAAGAATAGTGCCAGGGGTCTTAACGGCTTGTTTACAAACAGACACCATGCAAATGAGACATCAACTAAGCCCATATGGAGAAAGCATACCAACATGCATGATCTGAGGATTATAAATAATATAATCCAAATCTGAAAGTGAAAATAGTATCAGAGCTAATCTTTTGAAATTCTGGTTTGCAGAAGGCTATCGATGACAATGAAAGCCCAAAATAAATTTGCTAGATCTACAGATATAATTGGTCTCTGTTATTTCTCTCTGACTATAATCCATGGAGGAGAATAGACTAATAATCAGGCAGAGGATTGTAGAGAAAATTATAGTAATTCAAAATGAGAAGTGTGGCTTGAATGGTTAAAACATTATCACTTGATATCCCTTTTAACACACTATGAGTTTGATATGTTTTCTTTTAATATTTACTGGGTTTTTCTTCTAGCTGGATTTTATCTCTGCTGTATTTTGTAATTGCTGAGAGTCTTCTTAACTCCATATTACCTATTTTATATTCTTCAGTATAAAAAACTGAGGAAGATGAAAATGTAGAGACAATAGCAATATTAATGGTTGGGGACTCCAGCAGGGGAAGTGGGAGGTAATGGGGAGGTAATTTCAAGGAGTACAATAGAAAATGTTTAACACTGATTTTAATAGAGATTGTAGAACACTTCTTGATATGATTGGTATGATGTCTGCATTATATCCTAATAAAATGGCTTTTGAAAATACCCACCTTCTTTGAGTTTATGTAGAGAAATAAAGCTTATATATTTTGATCATTTTATTCAATTATAGATGAACTTTTTGACAAATCATTTTATAGTATTGGCTAGTATTTTGTAGTGTTAATCATATTCCTCTTCAATTATGGCAGGGACAAGATTTTTTCCTCAAAAATTCATGCAGATTGTCTATGACTGCAGATTTCCTTTTCAGCCTTCTCATCCCTTCTGAACATACACTGTCCATTTTGAACTGCAGGTTTTTTTAGCTAATGACCCCACAAACTTTTCATAAAGCATCAATGATCTCACCATTCTTCTACAAACCATTGTCACAAATCTGATATTCATTCTTGCTTGAATTTGAGCAGAATAGATGGCATTCTGATAGGGACTCTTCAATGTGATACCTTATCCTTTATAGTGCCTTAAACTAGATCCTACTCAGACATATCATAAAAAGGTAATAAAGATGTTTGGAGGGCAAAATTTTAAAATGATGTATAGTTTTTCATAATATGCATTTCCACAAACATTTTGATATCCCTTGGGTTACTAATTTTCTGGTTACTACATCTATAGGAGACAAAAGTTGATGACTTTGTTTTTCATGGACCTAATATGTCTGGTTTTGTATCTGTGGCCAAAATTGTGGCAGTTTAGAGCTCTAGGGATTACATTGGGTAAACAAGCAAAAGTTTTTAGAACATACCTTGAGAACCAATTAAGTGTGCCTTAAAATAGTAATTTTATCCCAATCTTGCTCATATTCTCTTGCTCTCCCCCTTCTCTCTCTCACCCCCCTCTCTCTCCACACATACATATCATATGTAAATATATACACAGTCATCCCTGCTAATCATGAAGGATGATGTTTTAAACTCTCCAAACTGCCCTGCAGGAGAAATATCGGATTTCCAAAAACAACCCCATAGCCAGTGAATGAATTTCAGCTCATTGTGATCGCACACAGCAGGGTAAATTGTTCCTCGGGGTTTCCAAGACTGTGAAGCCACAGCATTTCCCTCAGAAGGGCTAGTGGATTCGAACCGTGGATGCCGAGTTTAATAGGCCAACACAGAGCTCAACATGCTAACAGCGCTTCTCACAGTCAAGAAACCTTATGGAATGGGTTCAAAGGCACATAGTAACATATGCATAGCTCCTAGGGGGATTTTAAAAGTTTGTAGAAAATGAGCATTAGAAACGACAATTTTCTTTCGTGGACTTTGAGGGCTCTTCATGCTGTGTTATTTTAAGGATTTGAGCATGCTTTTTAATGCATGGATAGCTAACTTTGAAGAATGGTGGTTAAGCTGCTTCCTTACTGTCATAAAGATCCTTTAGCCACTGTGGGTCTCCCACAGAACTATGAGATTACTGAATTAGTTTTCAAATGGTTATATGTAATCAATGCATTTTTGTTTGCTTTAATCCAACATGTTCATCTGTGTTTTTAGATAACTGAACAGGACAGGTTAAGAAGATCATCAAACTTTTAAAGAACAGTTTCAGTTTATCACTTGGTCTTTTTGTGTAAGTTTGAACTGAGTTGACTCCTCCTCATGGTGACCTCAGGTGTATTAGTGTAGACCTGTGCACCATATCATTTCTAATGGTTGATTTTTTGGAAGTGGATAACCAGACTTTTGTGTGAGACACCTGCGCATAGACTTGAACTTCCAACATCATGTTTAACAATTGAGCTTATTAGCCATTTGCCTCAGCCTAAGAAGTATTTCTGGGAAGTACTGGGCCAGTTCTACTTGTCGAGGGATTCTCTGGGTTCCTATTTACTGGCTGTGACCCTTGTCCAGTTCTGTTAACCTCTGGGGTTGGATTTTTCCCAACTAGCTGGTGAATTCGATGATCTCTAATGGTGAATTAGATGGTAAATTAGATGATTAGCTGGTGAATTAGATGATCTCTGACACTTCATCCATCCCTTACACATTTGATTTTCTGATAAAAAAAGTTTCACAATTGATGTAAATATGCAATAGTCTCATTTTTCAGCTTTAGGGAAACAGAAATTTGCAGAATTTCTCAAATAATTTTGTATTTTCTTATTTTGAAAATCAATCTTAATGTATTGTTTCTCACAGGTCAAACATTAAAGCTTTTGAACATCGATATGTAATATGTTTACACTAAGTATCAATAGTCAAATGCATCTGTGATTGAATACCCATGTCAATGTAGCATATACTACTTACAGCAAATGTTTTGGTATCATATGCAAATTAATTCCTTATAGTTGTATGTCTGTTCAGGTTTCTCTGTCCCTCTTATTGAATTAAAATAGTCTCAGTTTCCATCAAGTGATATGGAAATGGAGCATGCAAACTTGAAAGTGATTATATGTATGATAGAAATATTCATGTCTGATTAATGTACACATATAATCAATGTGCCTAGTTCCCACAACCCCCTAATTTTCAAAGCACCATGGACACTCAGAAATGAGGTGCACCTGTTATGGGACTTCCTTTCTCTACTCTATTGAAGGCACCTGTGCATGTGTGGCAGTGTACATCACTGTGTGCGGTTTTGCTTTTGTTTGCGTTTTATTGGTTTATTGACTGAGGTGATGTGTGACTGGATAGAGAACAGAAGAAACGATAGACCCCCTTGGTGCTGTTTGGTGCCGTTGAGTAAATTACGACTGCTGTTGACCCACTGTGGCACAAGAGTCAGGTACTCAGCTGATAAGTAACCAGTTCGCAATTGGAACCCACTTAGCAGGGATTTTGTTTTGTTTTATTTGAAGAGAAAGTTATGATGATCTGCTCCATTAAAGATTACAGCTGACAACCCTTATAGACTATTTTGACTCTATCTCATGGGGTTTCTTTAAGGAGAACTTTAATCATCTCTGATGCTCTGAGGTTCTCAGCATGACAATGGTGCATGTTCATTTCTCTGGCTAACAGAAAATGCCCTGTGACTGCCCTGACTAACAGGGTCCACCTCATGGAGAGACACAGCTTGTCCAAATACAGGAAATGGACTGAACGGCCCTTCATTTCTCCTGCTCTTTTGGAAAACAGGCTTTTCACCAATTCCAGTCACTGAGCCCTAAGGCAGGAACCGTGTTCAGCAATTTACCAAGGGAATTAGCTTGAATCCACGAAAACCACTATCTTTCGCCAATCCAGAAACGGAAATGGTTTCATTTGATCCTTTAGCTAGGAACTGAAATTCACCTGGTGTCTCAGAGACAGGGAAAGAAATTAACCAATTCAGCTATAACTCCATCACAACACCTGGAGAAAGAATCACCAGATAGCCTTTTTCACTAATCAGGTTCAAGGGCAGCCCCTCATTCCCTAGCATTATTTGAAGGGCAATCACTAGTCAACAGATAAATCTCATTTCAATCTAATTATGTCCAACATGAAAAAGTCACATATTAATCCTTATGCTATGTTAATTCATTGTCATTCTAAGAAGTGTTTAGTTATTTCTAAAGTATTATAAAACTTAACTTGAATTTCAGTTAATCTAACTATCACTGGCTAGGCAGTTAATATATGTTTTATTAACCCAGTAAGAAATATTGTGTGTAACTTTAAATGTAAACATTCAAAATATTTCATATATTACAAATCCAAATATTTGTCGAAAGTTTACACAACAAAAAGAGAATGTAGCTAAAATATTCAATCACAAGGGAAAGAAACAACAGACTAAACACCCTTAGCAGCATGGATGGATCTTAAAAATAGGCTGAGTGAAGCAGTAAGAATCACTGACAGATAACAGATATGTAAATTAAAATGAATACCTCACAAACAACAACATACATTTCATTAACATTTCCTCAAAGGAAAAGATATGTATCTGCATGTTATATTGTGAGGAGAAGGGGAGTGGAAATGAAGAGTAAATGAGTAAGTAAATAAACAGGAAGTTCCTGTATAATTAACTCCAGGGGAATGATTAAATCAAATCTCTTTACTTGACATAAAAATCCCTCTACCTTCCATGGCCAATAAAGACTTCTTTTTTGGGGGTGGGGTTGCACGAGGGCTATGTTATCACTGGCTTTAGTTAGAAATGCTGGAGGTACTAGGTTTTGTTTTATTTTGACGTTTCTTTTCCCCTTGATTTGGTAAAATGGGGGAAATCACTCCCACTCTCCCGCCCTAAATCTGCTACTGCTCCACCCCACGCTGCTATGCACTATCCACTCTATCTCTGGGCGTGGATGCCTTGGGCTGGGGTCTTTGTTGTTTCTGAGGCCTCCTGTTGTTTATAGCATAGGGTGTATAACAAACAGCTCTATGAAGCAGAGGCCCTTTTAAAGGGTGGCAGTGCTATTTGATGCCATTTTACAATTGATGCCATTTCCCATGTGGT
Source organism: Nesogale talazaci (assembly GCA_004026705.1). Classification (NCBI taxonomy): domain Eukaryota; kingdom Metazoa; phylum Chordata; class Mammalia; order Afrosoricida; family Tenrecidae; genus Nesogale; species Nesogale talazaci. The sequence goes on along the minus strand of PVJH01000042.1, from coordinate 188,869 downwards.
GTGACAATTAGAGCCCTCCACCCCACCTCCACCGCCAACGCAGCACACACATACCAGACCCTTTGTCTCATTGCCAGTGGGATGATGTCAAGGAAGAAATCCGTCTTCCTGCTCTTTCCTCAGCCAGTTCTTGTCCCCACTGCAGGACTCAGTATGCACCTGCGGGCCGGATTCTCAGATCAGCAGAGAACTCGCAGACACACAGCTTCCCATCACAGCAGGCTGTTTTTAGCAAGTAGAAACATCACCATATGCATTCCCTGTTGTTGGCCAATATGGTCCTTATGGAGTTGACTATTGCCCCCCATCCTCTGTGGATCCATCCACTTGTTTAGGGTTTCTGGATCTCTCTGTGCACCTGGGATTACTACATAGAGTGCTAACGTGCTTGCTTTTGGTCTTGATTCAGTCTCTTTTGTTTTTGAAACAAAGCCATTTTTAAGAGCTGGTGGCCTTACAACTCTTTTGTGCTTTCCTGGAGAGACATTTTGGCGGGCACATACTGTAAGAGGTGCTTTTACTCTCGACGATGACTTCCGAATCTGGAAAACCAGCAGGTTGCGGCTTCTGGGCATTGATTTATGGGAAAAGGATGGGAAGGGTCTTCATAGGAAGGGGAACATTTGCAGTGGAGGGTGGGGTGGGGTAGTGGTGGTTGTGTTCCAGGAAAGGGCGAGTTAGGAGTCTTGGGAGAGAAGAACTGATTGAGGAGGATGGGTGGGGTTGTCTTACCTTGCATTGACTGGATTTCTATGCCCTTTCATGCACCCTTGTGAAGGGTTGCTTTGTGCTGGTGGTGGTCTGGGCCTCCCTGATGATGGTCTAGGTCTCCCTGCTGATGGTGAGCTAGCTATTCCTCTCCTAAATTGTTGGGCCTGTCCTTGTTCAGGGGTTTGCTCCACACTGGTGGTGATGGGTTCTAGGTAAGAGCTAAGATTCTCTGTTGATTCTAAGCAAAGGTTTACCTCTGAGCTCCTGCCTGTCCTAAATATACCCCATCCTTTAACAATGGAAAATTATACCCTTTACAAGGCCAGTTAATGGTGGCCTTGAGATGATTTTGACATCACAAAGCATAACTCCTAGCAACCTGGGAGTGTGGGGAGAGTTGTGTGGGTGTTAGCTGGGAGACCAAACTGCTCTGCATGGAGAAAAAGGCAAAAGGCCCAGAATTCTCTCAGGAAAGTGTATCCCAAATTCTCCTGCCATGCTTTGTCATGTACCCGTTTTCAAGAGTGTTCACCATATAGTAGATATTCAGTGGTTTGCTCCATCCTTTCCCACCCTTCATTATTGCATCTAATTTTGAAAATCTAACCAAAAATCTTCCATTTTTTCATCACATTACCATACAATTTAATGTGGTTTTATTCAGTGTTTATGTTTCTATAGAGATATGAATCATATCAGTCACCCAGCATATTTTCCTTCTGTACCTTATAGTGCTTTAAAGAAACCACTGTTTAGTTTCCATTAAACAATTTTGCTATCCCATCTCCTACTTACGGTGTCCATGTAAGTGCCTCTATGTCTGTTATCTGATCTGAAATCATTGCATTCAGGATTTCAAGACTTCAGCAAATAAATTATCCTGACTGGGTGTCCTGGTCTTGGTTCAATATGGGGAAACATGTTCAGCTCAGTAGATGTAACTCCCAGCTTGGATTTCAAGTATAGGTACAGCAGGGAAGCTAGTCATGTGATGGAACTTGTACCAGGGGCATCCATGCAAGAAATGACATCCTAATACTTAAAAGTTTCCCCAAGAATGAGATTGACTTAACCAGAAACACATGTCGTTGATAGGAAAATGGATTTTCTACATCTTTGCTCACCCGAAGAAAGTAATCTCACTTTATTCATTACTGTCCTGTTAGCATCTCAGCCTTCACTCTGGCTTGCTAGAGACTTGAAAGACACTAAGTAGCCCACACCCGAGCGCTAGGGATCATTCAGACCTTCTATAACTTCTTCTTTCCTCATCATACTAAATTTTTATTTCAATCCCTATACACTGGGTCCTACAGCCCAGTTAGACTTGGGATTGGTAGTTTGAGACTAGGACAAAGACAGCATATTTTTCTTCTCAAACATTTTTAAGTTGAGATTTTGGAAGTCAGGGTTTTCCTGTTTTCTTCTATAGACTATTTCAGAACTGGTGACCCTATAGCGTTCGCAATTCTATCATGCTCATCGTAGAGAAAAGAAAAATGTTCTGTTTATATCTGCATGGCATTTTCACAAAAGCGTTATGACACTTGAACATATCAATATTAATAATGTGGACATCATACTATAAATGACAGCAGAAAGTAAAATGATTACTTCCTTGTAAGGTGACACTAAACACATACCTATCACACTACTGTAATTGGAATGACTGAAAGTATCATCATACTAGAGTAATATACATAGAGGATAGTATAAAGTTGTGTGTATATATATATATATATACACCACTCATCTTTCAGTTTGTCATACTGTAGCGGTTTGTGTGTTGCTGTGATACTGGAAGCTGTACCACTATATGCCACTAGTTTTTCAAATCCCAGCAGGGTCCTCCATGGTGGACAGATTTCAATGGGACTTCCAGACTAAGATAGACTGTGTAAAAAGGCATAGAAATGATTTATAAGCTTGACAACTGAACATCTTATAGAGAGAAGTGTGACATTTATATAATGTTAGCTGTTGAGCCCCTTAGAATGGAAAAAAAAAACTTAAAATGTAACTGTGAAATAATTACTTCCTTAAAGTAAAGTTGATCTTAATGATGTGGCTCAACTAAACCTTTCGGGACCTTCATTTGCTGATAAGGCCTGACTTAAAATAAGAAACATTAATTAAAACTTTTGAATGTATAAAATATAAATCAAGAAAATTGGAAGTTGTCTACTCTGAAACAGAATGCTTGATGATAGGTATCCTAGGCATTACTGAGCTAAAATAGATGGCATTGGCCTTTTTGAATATGTTTCACTATTTCAGAAATAACACATTGAAGAGAAACAGTATTGCATTAATCTTCAAAAAGGATGTTTCTACATCTATCCTGAAAATGCTAAGATATGTGTTATAGTATAATATCCATATGCATACATGAAAGACCAGTGAATACAATTATTATTCAAAATTTCAAAAAAAAATAACTGACAAAGATGATGAAATTGAGGTGTTCTGTTGCTGTTGTTGCTTTACCAACTTCTGCTGTCTGAAATTGATTAAACTTACAATCAAGATGCTTTTATAATATGACAGGTGATTGGAATTTGGAAATTAGAAATGAAGACGAATTAGATAACATGGCTTTGGTAATGCAAACAGCACAGGAGGTCTCATGACAGGATTGGCAAAACTAATGACTTAATGGAAATGTTTTCTCAGATATATTTTATTATTTTCCTAACAATTTTATTGGCATGTCATTCATGTGTCAGACAACTGAACAGTTGTGTTTTTCAATCACATCAAGCAGAGCTGTGCAATCACCACCACATGTATCTTAGCCCCTTACAGTTGCATTGCCTTCAAACGGAGCTGTGCAATCACTCTCAGTTCTCGGGCTCCCACCTCTTTCTCACCTTCACTGTAACTCCCCAAATACCCCCTGCTTCCCCATCACCCATCCCTACCCTTTCATTCCTTATAACACCTTGTAGGAGTTATTACATACATTCATTCCTCCTCTGCTTCACAGTTGGGAAACCCAACAGAGAAAAGTGAAAGTCAAATCGCACAAAGGTGATAAGGATAAGATAATATTCACATAACGACAATAATACAATTGATGCAGAAGAGAGAGAAGGCCCCCATCAAGGTTCAAAAGCCCAGGAAATAAATTTCTGTCATGGGATATCTAAGAGATGCTTGTACCCATTGCTGATTCAGGTCATATCAATAGGGACACCAACTGGTGTGGTACCAAGTTCAATCCCACATAATCAGGATAACAATGGACTCTGCCTGAAAGAAAGGCTGTTCAGAACTCGTGTCTTGTCTAGAGCCGATCTGCCAACAGCTCAGTCTGATTAGAATCTCTGCAAATGGGTTTAGGGCTCCCAGTGTCCTCCATAACTTTCTCCAAATTGGGTATTCATAATTTGTTTTTCTCTTCATGATATACAAATTTTGTAAGAGTCATCTTTGGAGCACACAAGTTGGTGTGCTTCTTCTGTGTGGGTTTATCTCAATGGCTGCTTGTTTGAATACAAAACTTTAAGACCCCAGACACTATTTCTATTGATAGCCCAGCACCATCTGCTTCTTCAGCACACTTTGATGTAGCACCCTTACTTTGAGTGATAAGTTAATGAAGTTGAGTATTGAGTAGGGTCAAGATGTAAGAACTAACTGTCCTTAAGTTGGAGCTAGGATTTAGATTGATCACAGAAGTTCTTCCTTTTTTAAAATTTGCTGTAACTTGGAAATTAATACATATGTCACATCATTCCCTAGTTTGATTGTGTCAAACATAATTGTACAATTTATTCCATAAGTTAGTCATCAGACATATTTTCCTTCCCGAATTTCCTGACACCATTTCCCTCTCTTTTCTCCCACCCTTACATATTGTGACTTTCCCTAAACTTTTGCTATGCTTTCTTTTTCTATAGGCTCAGTATTCCTAGGTTTTATTTACTGAAAGGCAGAAATAGGCAACACAGCATCAAAATATGGTTATTTGTGTTTTTCAACACGTAAATGGCAGCTATATATCTGAACTTTGCCAAGTGGAATACATAGAAAACAAAAGACTACCTCAATGGAAAGAGAGAATGGAAGAGCTCAATATCATAAGGCAAATAAGGACAGAAAACTACTGTGGAACAAACCACAATTGCTCATGTGCTTGTACAGCTGAAGCTCAATAAATTAAAAATAGTTCCAGCAAAGCCAAAAAAAACAACATTCAGGAGATAACTTACATTTAGGTATCACCTAAAGAAAAGATTTGACATATTGAAAACTCATGGCAAAAGACCAGACAAGTTGTGGAATGACATAAAGAACAACATACACGAACAAAGCAAAAGATCATCACAAGAAGAAAGAGAAAACTAAAGTGTATATTAGACTCTAAGACTTGACCTGGAATGGAGATTAGCTAAAGTGAATGGGAAAAAATAAAGTAAAAGAACTGGACACAATGTTTTATAGGGCAACTTAAAAATACTATGTAAAATATAGTAATAAATTATGTAATGAACTGGAGTTAGAAAGTTGGAAGAACATGCTCAGCATATATCAAGGTGAAAGAACAGAAGAAAAAGTCCAAGCCACTAGTTCAACATTTAAAAATCCTATGGGTACACAATGGAATAGGAAATATTATAAAGGATGGAAATAATAAACTAAATCATTGTACCAAAAAAAGTTGCATATGATGAAAGATGTGTGCCTTCAAATCAAGCAATCCAGAGCTACAGAAATGAAGCAATACCAAGCTAACAAAACACTAAACTCATTTTTGACAAGAAATTGAAAGAGATACCTGGGCAATGAATGGAAGAAATCCATATTTGTGCCCTTTCCAAAGAAAGATACCCAAACAAATGTGGAAATTACTGTAATATAGGACTGATATAACATTTGTGTTCGTCTGGGTTGATAAGAGAAATAAATCCAGAGACACTCATTTATATAAGGGGGAACTTTATATCAAAGAGTAATTGTATATTAAGAAAACATCACAACCCTGCCAAGATTAAGTTTACATGTCCAATATTAGTCAATATGTCAGAGACCAGTATATAATCTTCTCTTCGGGTTCACACAACACATGCAATGATACCAAATGCAGGAAGACCACGTACCAGTGGTCTATTGGAGTCAGTGGCAGTGAAAGTATCACAGTGCTGGCAGAGGTCTCCATATGGTACCAGCTCGAGGGCTCTGTTTCTATCAGCATAACTCGATGTCTTGTCCTAAGGAAGATGCTGCACTCTGATTGCCAGGCTAGACTCCACCCTTTGTCAAGTTGAGAGGAGATTATGCACCTGCCACAGATCATCCCTTGTCAACTTGAGACTCTTATACAACTCTTTAGCCACATGCAATTTTTAAACAAAACAGTATTAAAATAAAATCTGTACCTAATACGAAAAATAACCTAAACTGTATACAATTCAATATGTGCAAGGCTCCTTTTAACATAATTTTCTATAAGTGAACAAAGCAAAAATATTCTGTGGCTAATAATTGCAGTTAAGTGAATACCAACACCATAATCCTTTGAATATCTTCCCCTTCTATGAACGCTTGTAAGCCAGTCACTTGTTCCTTTATCCAACCAACTTGGGGTATACTACCTATTTATATAAACCCAGTGCTCTGATGAGACAATCACATTCTTGGATGTGAAGAATCTTCATTCCAGTTTATATCTACAAGAAATCTACATAAATAAACAAAGTCAAATCAGGACAGACCATCCATAAAATCAGTAGCAACATGCACTAGTTCACAGACTCAAATATATTGACTTTATCTGGTCGAGTTGTGGCCAACTCAGTGTGGCTTGCTTCATGTATCCTCACCAGGGTATCCATTGGCTGCCTTGCTTTTAGTCCGTGGGTTCTGTCACAAATTCTCCATAAGCCTAACACCTTTGGGCTAGGTCACGAACTTCAGAGCAGTCAACCTGCTCTTGTCTTCTCTAGCCCTGTGAATCAGATCCATGGATGTCAGTGGCCAAACTCAACCCATCAGTTTATTGCTGCATTTCTCTAACCTCCATTCGACTAGAGAATCCAGGTGGTCACCTGCAATGTATTTCAGGCTACCCACATGTTCCCTTAAATATCCAGTCCTAGAGCAGAGAATACCTTCAGTGTTAGAAAATTATTTTCAGCTTCTAGAACAAATCACTGATTCAAAATTCAAAGATTGAAATAATTTCTTTTTCATTTCAATCTGTCAACAATCCCTTTGGCAAGTATCTTCACCTTTGAATCTCCTGAGTTCTCAAGACACTGGATGGGGCTTAGCTTTTCAGAGCCTTCTTTGTAGGCATTTAAAGACCTAAGTTTAATTTCTGAAGGTAAGTGGGCTTAAAGGCATTCTATTTCATGCCTTCCAATAATCAGCTTTGTGAACCTTTCTATCACAATAGCATCAAGCAAAAGGAAACAGTATTAACCTAGTACAGGCAGATCCTGAGCTCAATTCTTTAGGCAGTCAAGTTCAATCCTTATCGAATCCTTACCCTTATCCTACCTATCCATTTGATACAAAATATTGCCTTAGACCTCTGACTGAATCAAGCCAGGGCCAGGCTTTCTGTAAGCCGTTTTATCCTTTTGCCATCCATTTCACTAAGCAGCATGGTCTCTGAGAAATGTAAGAGGCGATTTTCCCACTCCCAACTCGTGATTCACACTTATCACAATCAATTTTTCCATGTCATGAAGTGTTAACCAAAGACCAAAACCAAACAAAATAATGGAAACTTTGACTTCCCATATCTTTCCTAGAAAACAATATGGTAAACTGCATGGCCCTTTCTGACCCGTGGCAAACCAAAGAAGAAAAAATACCATAAGGCAGAGGTCAAAGAAGTATCCACCCTCCACCTTTACAATTTGTTTCTCTAGCACTCTACTTACAAGATAACATATATGTTAGTCCAGGTTGATTCGGGGAAAAAATCCAGAGATACTTATAAGTGTGTAAGATAGTACTTTATATCAAATGATAATTGTATATTTCAAAAAATCCCAGCCCAGTCCAGATCAAGTCCATAAGTCTGATATTATGGCATATGCCTGAGAAAGTCTTCAGACTCACACAGCACATGCAATGATGCTAAATTCAGGAATATCACAGGCCAGTGGGTGGAAAGTTTTGTGGATCCAGTGGTGGTGCAAGCACCTCAGCGCTGGCGTAGGTCTACACATTGCCCTCTAGCTCCAGGGCTCTGGTTCCATTAGCATAGCTCCATGTGTCTTGTCAGCAGAAAGACGAAGAAGAGAGAGTTTATCTGCCCTGCAGTAAGTTATCTTCTTCCTGCCTCCAAATGAGGTCTAAAAGCTGTGACCTAATTGACCTGCTACACTCTACCTCTTCACAAGTTGACAGGGCATTATGTAACTGCCACAACATGTAAGTAAAATTATATTAAAGATGATGCAAAAGTAGTTCTGTGGTAGTGTGACAAAGAAATGTCAGAAATAGAAGCCTAATTTAGAAAAAAGTTAAGGGGTATTATTTCTGATATAGTAGATTATTTTGATTATATTGCAGAAGTATGTTTCCCTATCTGTTCTTGACTAAGCAAACACATTTGACTTTTTGAATTATAACAAAGAATGGATAACACTGAGAAAGATGTTCAATTGTGCTCAAGTGGAAATCATTCATGGGCCAAAAGGATTTTTTTAACAAAATAAGGGAGTACTGCATTATTTTGAATCAAGAAATGTGTGTCAGGGATGTATCCTCTCTTCCTACTTTATTCAATCTGTATGCTCCACAAATAATCCAGAAGCTGAACTATATGAAGGCAAACAATGCATCAGAATTGGAGGAAGATTCATAAATAGCCTGTTTAATGCATGTGGTACAATCTTGCTAGCTAAAATGAAGAGGATTTGAAGCACTTAATGATGAAGGTTACAACCATCATTATGAATTTACACAATATATAAGAGAAAACAAAACCTAACCACTAAGCAATATCGTGATAAATGAGGGAAGGATTGAGGTTGTAAAGGATTTCACTTTACTTGAATCCACAATTTGCCCACATGGAGGTATCGGTCAGAAAATCAAAAAATATATTGCATTTGGCAAATCTGCTTCAAATGACCTCTCAAAACTTTGAAGAGCTAAGATGTCAGGTAGAAGACTTAGGTGAGTCTGACCCATGCCAGTGTGCCAATTGTACTTCCATGGAAACATATGGGCAGAGGTTAGCCTGTCAATTAGGTTTCAGCATGATTGGGGGGTGACTGAGATAAATGGCTTCTAAAACTAGCTGCCTTCTCTCTTTTTCCCTGGAGAAGGGACGAATACTCCCTCTCTGCTTCACCTTCCTTATGAAAAGTCACATGAGACCTGCAAGAACCCTGGACATGCTACCACCAACCACAAGACTTATAACCACTGGCCTGTGATGGTCCTGCATTTTGCATCATTGCATGTAGCAGTATGAAGCTGAAGAAGTGTTTATGGACTAGTATCAGTTTTATGAACTTGTTTTAAATTGAGTTGGGATGTTTTTGGATATCCAATTACTCCTTGATACACAGCTTTTTCTTACACATGGATGAGTGTCTCTGGATTTGTTTCACTAGTTAACCCTAATTAACTTATTTTGGTTCCTTGGGACGAGGGTCTTAGAAAAACAGATCATGAAGATGAAGAGTGGATGTTTGTCTGACTTCTGCTTCATGGCAGTCTTTCTTCTTTAGCATACAAGAGATCAGAAAGACACACTATTATTTTCTGGAAAGAACATTGGAAGTTAAAGTTTTGATTTGCAGGGGGTGGGGGATGGGGGGTGGGGTCTTATTGCCTCTAGTTATTCCTGTCTTGAAATGGTGAAAATAAGTGTTATAAATGTAAATTTTGAGCTCAGGGAGTGAAATTGCCCCTTAAACTTCTCTTCTGAGGCCATGCTGCCTAGTCAAAATGGCTGACAAAAGGATACTCAGTGTGGTTTCATACAGCCAGAGACCTGTGGCTATCTTGCATATGAATGGAATTATTTAGGTAATGGTTGAGTATAACTAATATAGGAACTGAATTTAGACTCTGGCTGTACTAGATGTATACTGATTTTTTTCTGCTCAATTTTACTGATTGATAGAAATGATTATTAGGAAGTATGAAAATAGAGAATTTGTTTCTTCAGCCATTAACTTGAATATTTAAATAGGTTTGGACACACCTGCAAACAAAGCTGTGAAAAGATAAGCCCCACCCAGTGTTTTAAGTGTTTTGGTGATTTGAGTTGAAAGATTTGTCTAGAAGATAACAGACAAGTGGAAAAATTACAAAGGATCCCTTTGACTTATTGAATTTTGCATTAATGTTTTGTGCTAAAGCTGAAAAAAACCTGGAGCCATGAAGAAACTCTTCTCTCTACAACGGAATATTAAAGGGAGCCCACAGGAGACTGATATGCTTGCTAGATCACCATCTGAATCCACTTGTTGAGTGGTAGTGGAAGAAGTGCAGCAATACAAAGATTTGAATCTGGCCACTGAAGCCTATGGACTTATCTCACCGGGACTAGAGGAGAAGGCTAGAGCAGGATGACTTATCTGAAGGTCAGGACCTAGCCAAAGTGGGCTAGAGTTATTGTGAATTTGTGATCAGTCCCTTAGCCAAAGGGCAAGGTGGCCAATTGGGCACCTTGGTGAGGATAAGGGAAGCAGCTGACATTGAGGTGACTAGAATCTGACCAGATGAAGATAAGATTTTTGAGCCTGTGAACTGGTGCATATTGTTGTTTTTATGGATGGCCCAATTACATCACATATGCATGTAAATGCTGGAGAATGTATAAGGAAAACTAAAGAAAAATTAAGGACTGGATTATGTTACTGACAAAGAATATCTATCATATACTGCCAAAAGAACAAACAAATCTACCTTCTAAGGAATTCAGTCAGAATGATCCTAAGTAAGAATTGCTAAACCAAGTCTCCTGTGCTTTAGACATACTAATCGGAGAGATCAGTCCTTGGAGAAGGGCATCTTGCTTGATAAATTTAGATGGTCAGCAAGAAAGTGGAATGCCTTCAGCAAGATGAGATCACAATGAGACACATTGAGTCAATGACTCTCTAACAATGGGCTCAAACTTAACAAAAAAGTATTAGGCTCCTGGAGGACTGGGAAGTTGTTCATGGGGTCACTATGGTAAGAACCAAATCAACAGCACCTCACACAAGGTATTCATACACACATATTATTTTTACATTACTATACATGGACAATTTGGCTACATTATGTATGTGTTTCTAATTTTGTTAAGAATAATTTGTGGTGTATTCTTGGATTTATGTAAATTCAGCATTTAAAATGAAATCATTTCTAACATGTGAAGGCTCAAGTTTTTAAAATGTTAATTTAGCTAATACTCAAATTGTGCCAGCGTTTTGCAAATTAAAGTACCAACAAGGCCTTATAAGGACACTATTTGGAGTGATTTTTTTGGTTTGTAATTACTTAAAATCCAAAGTTCTGATATTCTGATTTTAATTATTATCTGCCTTTCAGTTGAAAACATAATCACTATTTTGTTTTGAAAAGCAGCATTTGCTCTAAATATTTCAAGAGTATTTTCAGAATCCCTGTGGTTATATATGATTTTGTTGGGTAAGCAAGTTTTAAGTCAGCCTGGAAAACTGAAGCTTTATTGATGCCAATTGTAAAAAGGGAATTCTCACTTCTAAGGGAAAGTTTGGTAAATGATTTATTTACATGCCACACGACCCAGATCCCATTGATAGAGATCGAATTCACTTATAATGTATTTGGTGAATCAAGATTTATCAATGCTATACCTTAGCTACTCCAAAATATATGTTCAGAAGATGAACAAATGCTAGAAAAGGGGGAAGATTATAAAAAATATCCTCAAGAAAATAGTCAAGGATCCCAAGTAGATAAAGAATTGGAAATGGATTGAGGTAGCAATTGTACAATTTTACTGGATGTGATTGAATTGTGGAAGGATATTATGTGTATATATATATATTTTTTTTTTTCTAATTGATAAACAATTAGCCTCAACACCCAATTGGTAGAAGTCTATGAAGAGCAGTGAGTGCTCCAAACTCCTCTGCAGAGTAACTTAGATTGTCACTGGCAGACCCCCACTAGCCACAGGCAAAGATCCTGAAAAATGTTACTATGAGACAGAGTTATTGCACTCTTGATTATGCTGCTTTAAGCTTCTTAGTCCACTGACCACCCTAAAAAAATCTTCCCTGGATTTTGAAATATTTAGACTAGTCTTTTCTTTCTCATTCTTTATTTGGGTATCATGATGATGATGTTCTTCTTCTTACCACTTTTATTTTTTTTAATTTATCTTGAGTTTCCAAGTTTGTGAAGCACTGGAGTAGATGCACAAAGAAAATAATGGTATTCATTATAAATTATTCATTATAAAAAATTCATTATAAATAATAATAAATTATTATTTATTTATTATTAGGATTTATTCAGGATATAGGGGTGAGGGGTGAAAGATACGGATGGTGAGGCTATTTCAGGATTGATTCATGAAAGTGAGAGGCGTGAGAAAGTACTAGAAATGCTTTTGATTATGTAACTCATTTTAAAGATGATATAACCATTATGGGGGAATATTCTAAAATTGATTGATGTAATGATTGTACAATTATTATGTGATTGCATGATTGAACTATTGAATTCTATGACATGGATTAGGTATTAGTTAAATATTAAAAATAAAATAATATCTAAAATCCACAGTTACAGGAAACTTGAGAGTTAGGAGATTATCTAGACCTGTAGAGACCTACTCGCAGGAAATTATATTTCCATTCAGATATAGTATACATAGTTCCAATCTCTCTCCTTATCAGACTTGGGATGAAGAGGCAGGGAACAGAAAATGGAGGCTAGTAAATGAGAAGTAACGGTAAATAGGAAAGTTAAGAAAAATAAAACTAAGACCTTTGAACTATATTTTATTTTCCTTAGAGTTGTTTGAAAAACTTATTTTTAAAAATTGAGAGTAAATACTGTATCATATCATTCCATAATTCATTTGCACAAAGTAGGGATATGCAGGTGCTACCACAATCAGGTTCCAAACATTCTCCTTCCTGGACTCCTTGACATCTGCTCCCTTTTGCCCCCCCAACCCTAACTATAAACCTTCCCCCAAATCCTTATTCTAATTGATGTCCCTATAAGTTCATCAATCCTGAGTGTCATACACTGAAAACTGTGGATACATATAACGAAAGTTTAAGAAGTTCACCTACAGTGACGACACAGCTGAAAACCAGATCTAAACCTTTGTCCTTCTCTACTCAGCTCTCCAATGTGCTCTGTTTAGTAATTGCTTTCTTTCCATCCCGCATCTATGGATAGAGGGGGATCACCTGAGGTTCTTGCTATGTAGCCCCTACAAATGGATCTTGTGCTCCCACTGTCATCCACAGCCTTCAGCAAATTTGTTTCCCACGCTTCATATTCCCTCCTTTGAAGTTGGATGACATGATTTACCATCCTTTGGTGACTAATGATGGTGCATTCCTTCCATGTGGACTTTGTTGGCATCTCACTTAGGTGGCTGCTTGCTTGGGGACAAGCCCCAATCACTAGTTCGTCTAACAGCTGGGCACCATGGAACTCATTTTTTTTTGGCAGGGAGCATTGCACATTGGGTGCTATCTCTTGGACTCTTGAAAAATTTTAATTCCCCCAATTTTCAAATAGATAGATGTGAGAGAAACTAACCTGGAAGTCTTAACATGGCCTGGTGTATAAATCTGTCTGTCTTTTATGCACTGGAAGCAAGAAGAAAGTTTCTAGCAGGGGGAGTCAAATGAGCCTCAGATGTCCTGTAGTCTTTCCTTTCCTATCTTGCCATATTTCTGCACAGTGTATGATCTTCTGACCTTAACAAAAGAAACATCCTGTTTCAAAACCATAATCATATTCACAACTAAAAGCACCGGGGCTTAATAAACATTTGGGGAGCACCCAATTCAATCTATAACAAGTAACAGTTCATTATAAGTAGATCTTCCTCTTATTTATGTCAAAGCAGGCTTGCCAGTTTCTGGTCCATCGTTACTTTCTACACCGGCTCTTGACAGAGGAGAACTGTCCCCGTGGAGAAGAAAGCCTCATCTTTTTCCTAAAGAGCACGTGGCGTGTCCAGCCTGTTGACCTTGCCAATGGCAGCCCAACCTGAAACTCACCAAGCACTCAGGACACATGCTATTGTTCCAGGCCATTATGTCAATTCGCGAGGGCAGACAGAACGATGCGCTGCCGGGACTTGGCCCCGCCTCACAGTTCTTGTTCTATTGGAACACATAGGTGCAACCCCTGTATCCATCCAGCTCAATACGAGTGTGCCTTTTTCTTGCTGCCTTTCTACTTTGCCAAGTGCGGTGTCCCTTTCCAGATGCTGGTCTCTCTTGATAACAGGTCCAAAGAAGGCAAAACAAAGTTTCACCATTCTTGCTTCTAAGACTACTTCTGTTGGTACTTCTTCCAAAAAAGATTTGTTTGTTCTTCTGAAAGTACAGGTACTTAAAACACTCCTGTGAGCCTCATAATTTCAATGGGTCCATTCTTCTTTGGTTCTTTGTTCATAATTTGACAATTGACAATACCATGGCTTGGGTCAGAAATGTTTTGTACTTCAAAGTTACATCATTGCTCTTCCCCAATTCAAAGAGGTCTAATACCAGCAGATTTTTCCAATGCAATTTGATACTGTGATTTCTTGTTTGCTTCTTCCATGATAACTGATAGTGGATCCAAGCATAGTTAAATCATTGACAACTTCTGTCTCCGTTTATGACAACATTGTCTATTTGTTCAGTTTTGTCCATATCATCCACATGGATAATCACAAGTTGATGTGTGGGAATAGTCTATTTTCAATGAAGAAATCATTTGTCTGGTAGAATTATGTCATGCATTCTAGCTTTATTTCTATCACCAAATTTTTTCCAATTATCGTTCCCTCTTCTTTATTTCCAAATTTTTCTCCCAATCTCGGATAATTATTAATGAACCTTAAGTGAATGTTTATTCAATTTCATATTGAAGAGGTTGGCATAATTCATGAATTTCCTCATCACTAGCTTTAATATTATGTACATAAATTTGAAATATAATGGTAATAATGGTATTTCCATGTATGGCTTCAGGTATCCTATCACAGACAATAATGTACTTGAAGGTAAATTTTTCTTTTTCTTTCCATGGCTAGAATTTCATTCTTTTTCAGCTTGTCATTCCTGAAATAGTGAATCATATATTTTATTGATTGAAAACGACTATACCATTCCATTTGAGCTCACTAATGGCCAGGATCTTGATCTTTATGTGTTCTATTACCTTTTAATGACTTCTAAAATATAAAGTCTATGAATATTTATGTAGTTCAATATAATTGCACTAAAGTGTATAAAAATACAAAATGTAAGGAAGATTAGAGAAAAGTCTAACTGTAGTATATATGTCATTTTCTGATTAATTAGGTAAATCCCATATTTGCAGGTGACATGGATAATAGTTAATAAGGAAATTGAATAGCTACATAGCACAGTATGGTTTTAATACATAAAAATAATAGTATATTTTTCCAAGCCCTCATTAATAAAATTGGCAAATATTAAGTTAGTACAATTTCTCACTGCAATAAATTCCTAAATCCAGGAATTTTATAGGCTGCACTATCTGTTCACAATGAAATGGCATAGAAAGTAACAGAGATGTACATTAATGAACAGCAATTGAAAAACATCTGGAATAAAAACAAAGCAGCCTTTAAATATGTATTAGAAGAGTCAATGAAAATTACAATGATCTAATATTTATATTGACTTACACATAAAATTATGTTTTTTTGGTAACCAAAAAATGAGTAAAAACAAGTGAAAATTTAACTTTGGTTACTGAAATTTAAAACATATTTGAGAATAGAAATGAGATTAATAAAGTTGCCAAAATTAGTGATTATGAAAGTAGAAGTCAAGAATTAATAAATTCCTGCAAAAGCTTATGTAAAAACACAACAGTAGAACTGAATACTCTCTGGATAGTCTAATCATAAAAAGCAAAGAACAAAAAGCAAAAACTTCTGGTGTTTAATCTTATCTGCATGAGTTATTTATGCTGTTTTGCTTCAATTTTAATTTCAATGAATTTTCTTATAAACAATCAGGCACACGCATACACAGAATATCTTATGAAAAGGCTGCCTTCTTGAAAAAGAGCACACAGAATATACATCAAAGCAATTTTCCCTCATGATGTAGTTGTAAAGAACACCATCACATCCTTTCCAGAAAGCTAGCTGCTGCATGCTATTGTTAATTGCCTCCTCTGGTGTTCCCATGGGGAGCTGTTGAGACCTGTCCCACTCTATCCAACAGCAGGAAGCAGTAACTGTCATCTATCTAGTGGAGAAAGAAAACAAATGCCCTGGCTTGTCACCTTTCAGAGACTTGAAAAAAGATGGTGAAAAATCACCTACATTCAAAGCAGAGTGGCCAAAGGTATTTTCACAACAGGAATTCATACATATTGCATGGGAGCTTTGTTTGCTTTGTTACAATGTAAATATATCTTATGACTTACATAGACATCTGGGGAAATCAGCTGCCCACATAAAAGCTGGGTTGTGGAAATCAGAGGTTCCCATTCTTAGACATCCTAATGCAGATCAAAGGGAGTTTAAGATGATCTAGAAGAATAAACAACTCAGCAAATAGGAATACAGATCCAGAAAGATCCATATGAAAATAGTTAAAGAAAATAAATGATGAATCCATGAGTCTTCCCACTACTGAAATGTGTTTCATGCCTATCCTGAGATGATCTGAAGAGGCAGGGAGAACCGAATTAAACCTTGGGATCTACCTATCATCTATCTATCTATCTATCTATCTATCTATCTATCTATCTATCTATCTATCATCTATCTATCTATCTATCTATCTATCTATCATCTATCTATCTATCTATCATCTATCTATCTATCTATCTATCATCTCTATCTATCTATCTATCTATCTATCTGTCTGTCTATCTATCTATCTATCTATCTTCTATGTGTCTTTCCAACTATGTCCTATATCCCAAGTTGTATCACAGTATATTCACTGTGCATTCTTAATATTGCACTAATGCACCAAACATATTATATAGATAGCACTTCAACCATTTGCCCTGAAGATGTCTGCTATTTGATGGATAGTGTACTTCAGTTGTACTATAGTGTTTCGAGGCTGATTTACATATTTTCAAACTTAAACCCTAAGTTTCATTACACCAATTGTCTGGCAGTTTGTTATAATGTGATCAGCCAACTTGTAGGTTGCTGTGATGCTGAAAGCTATGTATCCAGTATTTCAAGTGTCAGCAGGAACACCCAAAGGGAATGGGTTTAAATAGGGCTTGCTGATTAAGAATAGAATACAAAGAAGGAATATGCTGCCCGTTTCTGATGAATTAGCCTTGAAAAGACTTATGTCCAAGATTAAAACATTGTCAGACACAGAAAACCTTGTAAAAAGAAGCTGAACTTTGTCAGAAGATAAGACCCTGAAATCAGAAGGCTCTCAATCATGATTGAGGAAGAGCTGCCTTCTCAAATTAGAGTCAACCATAATGACATGGATGGAGTAAAGCCTATGGGTGCAAAAGCTGTGAGACCTTGATTTATTGATGGAGCATGATGCATACATCAATTGATAATTGGAAATTGGAATATGGGAAGTGTTAACCTAAGAAAATTGAAAACTATAAAAATGCATCAAAATTGAAACTGTAGGCATCAGTGAGCTGAGCTAAAGTGGCATGGGCTAATCTGAATAAAAACTAATATAAGCTTACTATGCATGGAATGAGACAATACAGAGTAATGACATTGCATTGAACCTCAAAAGTAATATTTCGAGATCTTTAAATACAATTTTCCCTAATAGGATTGTATCTACTATCTTTCAATGGAATCCAATCATGCCACTACTTTTCAAATTTATTCCCTAGCCACAAAATTTAGTAATGAAGAAAGTGAACCATTCTACCAAAGTCTTGAGACTGAAAAAGACCAATCAAGAGACCCTAGTCCCGTTCGCTCCTTTGACTTCAGCTTATATATGGCACAATCCTTTAGTGACCAATGTTGGTGTACTTCTTCCAGTTGACATTTTACTTAGATGGGTGCTAGTTTGGAGACAAGCTTTTAAGACCCTAGATGCTATTTTATCTGAGAGCCGGGCACCATCTAATTTCTTTACCAATGGTGGTGGGGGTGAGGTGGAGGAAGCTGATGTCAAATAACTCAAGAATAAAAAGAAGGTTTGGAAATTGATTGCGGTCACATTTGAACAATATTGTTTAATTTGATGGAACTATGGAATAAAAATGATACCTGTATTAACCCATAATAAAATCGTTCTTTAAAAAGATGCATTGATTCTTATTGATCATAATGTAAAAATTGGAAACTAAGAGGAAGGAATAGCAGTTGAAAATATGACCTTGGTAATAGCAACAAAGCTGGAAACTTCATTATAAAGCTTAGCAAGATCAACAACTACTTAATGCAATCACTTAAACACACACAACCCACAAAAAGGCTCTAGGAATTAATGGACTTCCAACTGATGAAGCACTAGAAGCACACATTAATCTCTGGCAGGAAATTTGGAAAACAGTTACTTGGGCCAACTTACTGGAAGAGAACCATATTTGTACACAACTCAAAGAAATTAGACACAACTGAATAATCAGATTATAAAAGAATATAATTAATATTAATGTAAAATAAAAGTAAAATTTAGGTGAAGACACTCTATAGGAGCAGCAACTTGTTAGGGAGCTGGCAGAGAATCTGACATCCATAGTTCTTAGGATAGACTAGTGACCACTTCCAGCTTTGAATCAACTGGTTGAAACAGTTTAGTTGAAACAATTTGGTTGAAACAGTTGGTATTCCATCAACCTCTGGAAACTTTCCCTCAACACTATTGATTCTTGATCATATGCTACATCTGAAAATGGTTGAATAGCAGCACCTTGTTCACGTAGATATAGTAACTATATATATATTTCCATCTTCTTTATGTTCCTTGCACCATTCAGTATTTTGCCCAGTCAACCCCTGGTCTGGATTTAGCTGCTGATATTCAGCTTCTCCAGCATGCCTTCCCACAGATAAAGAAATTCATATCTGCAATCCCCTTTTGCATTGTTTTAAAAAAGGTGTTTCTATAAACAATGATAACAATGATTGGTTTTGCAAAATCTACCATGAAATCTCTAGATTTATTTTTCACCAAAGCCAAAACTGTTTCCAGTTTTTACATTCCAATCACCAATTATTTTTATAGCAACAGTTTTTGACTATTTGACATACCCTCATACCCATATTTACTCTTTTACATATTTTGCTTTATTTTTCAAATGATTTTATTGGGGGCTCTTACAGCTATTATAACATTCAATACATCATTTGTATCAAGCATATTTGTACACATGTTGCCATATTCATTTCCAAATATTTTCTACTGGAGCCTTTGGTATAAGCTCCTCTTTCCCCCACCCTTTTTTAATGAATAATTTTATTGGGGTATCATACAACTCCCATCACGATCCACACATGCATCAGTTGTATGTAGGCCACATTTGCACACTTGTTGCCATCAGCACTCTCAAAACATCTTCCCTCTACTTAGGACCCCAGTACCAGCTCCCCATATTACCCTTCCCTGCCCCCTGTCCTTCCCCCATGAACCCTTAATAATTTAGAAATTGTTATTATTTTTTGTATTGTACACTGTCCAATGTGTTCCTTCACTCACTTCCCCATCATCAAAGCCCCAGAGGCAAGGTTATATGTAGATCCCTGAAATTCAATGCATCTTGATTGCACATTTGCTTAGTTGCTTACTGAAAACATTTTCAAAAAATGAACTTTTTCTTCACGAGTTTCTGTGGTTACTGCATACATCTGATGATTGTTGCAATGACTTGAAGGTATAACAGACAGCATTTACGTCATAATGAATTTTAAAATGTCTTTTTTTAAAAGTGATTTTGTCCCCTCCTCCCCAGGAATAGTAAATCATATGATTTTCTGATTCAAAATGGCCAATACCCCATTCATTTCAGGTCACTAATACTCTATGTATTCCATTTCATTTTTGACAATTTGCAATTTTACTTGATTCATGAATCACATATTATAAGTTTCAATCATCAGCAGTTTTTTGCAGCTTTTTATCCTTACTTTGAGTCATGCCCCAACAGCAAATGAAGTTTTACTCCCATAGACCTTACTGGATTCATGTCCCATAATAGATCCCGATCCAAGAAATCAGCTCCTCTCATTCACATTTCGAGTGCCCTCAGACCTGAGGAGCCACTTATCCAGCACTGTCACTGCCCCTTTTCCTCCTCCATTCATTCAGCCATTTTTAAAGCTTACACATAATTTATACAGAGAGTGCTTTCTCCAAATTGGAAATGTGATTCACTCTTCCTTTTCTGTTCTTAGTCTGGAAGCTCTTCTGAATTTGGTTCACTTAAATGACTCTGCTGGCATTTGAAATACCATTGACCAGTAGATAACATCAGGATACATGAAGAAAAGCTTGAAGTTGTCAAGAATTTCTTCTTGCTTGGACCCACAATCAACACTCATGGAAGCAGCAGTCAGGAGATCAAAATATGCATCACATTTAGCAAACCTGATGCTCGAGACCTTTTTAAAATGTTGAAAAGCAAGGGTATTATTTTGAGAACTGAGGTTCACCTGAATCAAGCCTTGAATGTGAAGGTTGGACATTGAATAAGGGAAATGAAACAAGCATTGGTGGCATTTGAACTATTGTGCTGACAAAGAATATTAAGATTGCCAAGGACTGCAAAAAAATCCAAAAAAGTGAACAAACTGATATGTCTTAGAAGAAATACAACCAGAATGCTCTTTAGTGGAAAGGATGACTAGACCCTGTCTAATGTATTTTGAACATGTAGTCATGCTTGGTAAAGTAATGTGGCAGTGCAAAAGAGGAATGTCTTTGGCAAGAGGGATTGAAATGGTGGCTACGTCAATGATCAAAAACAATTGTGAGTTTGACATAAGACTGGGTAGTTTTTCACTCTGTTCTACATAGCATTGCTCTGAGATGGAATGGACGCTATGGTACCTAAGTACAAAACAAAAACAAGCCCGATGTTTAATTGCATGAAAAACGAAACTGCAGCATTTATTTTCTTCCTATTAATATTTATGTTCCCTCAAATTTGCAACATTTAAAAATATTTTGTATAGTATCAAGACTGACTATGTATCTGCAATTTTTCTAAATTTCTTGATAAAATTTATTTCTGTCCAAAGTGACTTGCATGGCATTTGCAAATGTCAATGCTTTTTTTTAAGAGAAGAGTAGAGATGTTAATTTAAATTCTCAGTTACAACTACTTTAATGAATTTCAGAACAATATTGATGTCCCTTTTTCTGAATCAGGTGGTAATTGTATCAACCGCTTAAGTAAATATACGCATGCAAATATTTATCTTACAAGACCATGGAAGCTGTCACTTTCCTTAATGGTGACTATCTTCTTAGAGTCTAGGACATGGGCATCACTATTGTGAGACTGAAAATATTTCTTCACTAACTGGGATTATTTCAGTTATTAGGACAGGGTAGAACTACTCCTGTTGGTTCTGAGATTATGACATTTTACAGGAGTTAAAAGCCTCCTCTGTCTCACATGGATTGACTGCAGACCTTTTGGTTCATAGCCTGTAACTTAACCTCTAAGTCACCAGGTCTTCAAGTAATTTAGATTCTAAATGGTAATTAATTACTTGATAAAAATTTGATTAAAATTATGTGTTTAATGATGTGCTTTTAAGAAATTTAAGAAATTTTAAGTACCTTAAGATAAAAACAAACAAAAACTAGACAGCCTACCATAATTTTTCAGCTTATGTTGTTCACATTGACAATAAAGTGTCACATAAAGACACATTGTAAAAGATGAACGAGAGCAAATTATTGTTCTTTGGTTAGACCTAGCTCAAAATTCACATTAACATTAGCATACCAGATACATTTCTGTGAATTATGTAGTAGCTTAAACATGTCCAGCAATCAGTGTTTCTGTGACACATAGGTGCTGGTGATTTATCAAAATCTGCTGGATAATCGATTCATAACAACTGAATAGATGACTTTGTTTGCCTACTGCAGTGGTACTAAATCATTGCACACATGGAGCAAGGAGGCTGGGCAAAATAAAATTCAAATAAGCTTTGCTTTTGACACAAGTGTGAATTACCTGTATTTACTAGCTCAACGGTAATGTGAAAGTAACCCCATCTTCATCTCTAGCACTCTTAAGCATTTTCAATGTGTTTCTATGGGATGCTATAAAAAGAAGAGAGGGGAAAGAAATAAATATTTGAATAGAGTGAAAAATAATGGGCAATCATAGTTCACATAATGTGTCACATTGTTCTCATTGAGTTTGTATTATTTGCCTTACAAACATATTTTGGCAAGAGTGAAACCTTCTCACTCCTAGGTATTTATTATTTATCGGAAGCTCAGAAAGGGAGTGGAGGATGAAGAGACAGACTGCAAGAGATGATTATGAAACGTTGTGTTAATACCTTTGCCTCAGTGATCCCAAGTTGCTTGATTATCTAGTTACTAAGCAGATACTGGAGAGAAAAAAGAATAGAAAACAAAATTAAATCAGCATGTTAATGGAAGGGGACATTTGAGAGCTCTAGTGGAAGCTTTGAATCAAACATGCATGTGCGTGTGCGCGCGCACACTCCCACACACCCACACCGTTCTCTGTTGTTTTTGGTTTTTGAAAAAAGAGATTTTCTAAAGTGTTTATATGTATTAGATCAAAAGTACATGATTTTTTATTCTTTTTTTAACAAAGATTTTATTGGCACATAATCCATATAGCATGCATTTCAACAGTTATGAGTGTTATGATCATTACCACAGACAATTTTAGAACATTTTCTTCTTTCTTGTTGTTGTTGTTATTAACTCCCTATTCCCCCCAACTTCATCTGCCATACCACCAAGAAACTATTAGTTCAGTTATTTGTCTCTAACAATGTACTGTACTAGATTTTGTCTACAGAAAAACATGCAAAAACAATAATAAGAGATGAACGCAAAAACATACCAAGAAAACCTAACAACAATAATAAAATAAAGCAGAGGCAACCCTTAATAGAAAAAGGAAGTAGAAAATATTTAAAAATGTGGACCAAATATAAAATGGCTAAAAAGAGAAATCAAATGACAAGTTGTTAAATCATTGCATTTTCAACGATTCACTTTGCAATGTCCTCTGCAAGGCTCTTCATATTCCTCATCCTTGGTCAGAGGGGATTCACCCTTGCATTCCCTCCACCCCACCCTCTCTCCACCCCCCCTGCAGCTCCAATCCAACCTCTTGGCTGAAGGGGCTCAACCATCTTGGTCTCCCCACATCCCCAGCTCCCCTCTCCACTAGTAAACCCACTCCAGTCCATCTGGATTTGTGGGGTAGAGTTGGGACCATTTTGGTTAGGGGAGGAAGGCTTTAGGAACTAGAGGAAATTTGTATGCATCATCACTGCACAGCTGCCTCTCGACTGGTCTGTCTCCTCTCCGTGACTCCCATATAAAGGGGTGACCAATTACCCTCCAGTGGGCCTTAGCCCCCATCCTGTTCTCCCCCTCATTAGTAATGATGAGATTCTTGTTCTTTGATGCTCTATACCTTCTCCCTTCGGCCCCTCTTGATCACACATGCTGGTGTGCTTCTTTCATGTGGACTTTGCTGTTTCTGTGCTGAATGGTGAATAGATTATCTCCAAGTCTTTGAGAGTGCAGACATTCAATCATTTGGTAGCTGGGCACCATCGTTTCTCCTACTCTGTTTGCCTCTCTATCCATTTGTCTTCAGTGATATCGGGAGTCATTTGGTCCATTGATTTTAATTTTTGTTCTTTGATGCCTGATGCCAGATTGTTTCAGCGCCTCATGATCGCACAGGCAAATGAGCTGCTTCTGTGTGAGTGTGGTCTCTTCCCAAGTAGATGCACTATTGTGTATCTTCAGGCTCTTAAGATCCCAGAGGATCCCTGTGATGGCTGAGCACCATTAGCTTTCTTCACCCCATTTGCTTGTGCACCTATTTTATTTCAGTGATCATGTTGGGCCAGTGATCCTCAAGGAATACCAGATTCATATAACAAAGTATTCTTTCATTGAGGGAGAACCAGGGTGAGGGCCCAAGGTCCACTTTGCTACTATAGTACTTGACCTATAGATATGTTCTTAACTTTACTCCTACCTTGTACTAGATAGCTGTATGTATGAATGTATGGATAGACCTATGTTTAGACCTCTGCAAGTGCTCTTTGCCCTCTAGCTCTTCCATCTATTTCCTTCCATCTCCCTCTTGTCCCACCATCAAGTTCCACCTTCACTGGCATTTCAGTGCTTCCTCACAGATTC
The DNA here is from genome assembly GCA_004026705.1 of Nesogale talazaci. Lineage (NCBI taxonomy): Eukaryota > Metazoa > Chordata > Mammalia > Afrosoricida > Tenrecidae > Nesogale > Nesogale talazaci. Next base: position 164,642 of record PVJH01000042.1, on the reverse strand, counting down.
ATTGTCCTTGCTTACTCCTGACCAGGCCTCCCACACCCATCTTTCCATTTATTCCAGACCACTTGCTGGTTGCTCCCCACCACCATGCATGTTTTTGTCCACACCCCCTTCTCCAACCCTCCCTTGTGTCCCCAGGAATCACTGTTTACCCAGTCCTTCCTGTGGCACATTAGTCTCCAGAGGGATGTATTCCTCTGAGCATCATGTGTCAGCGTGGAGCTTGGACCAGCTCTCTTCCTCTTCGTCCTTTCTTGTCTTAGTCCATGTGGGTTCGAGATTCTGGCCCCTCCCCCAGCCTGTTCTCTGCCACACCCACTTCTAGGAAAGGAGTCCATCTGACTCTGGTTGCGTCTGGCTCTGCAGCTCTCTCTCTTCTTGCATCCTTCCATGCGGCTACGCTGTCATCATGATTGCGTGTTTCTTGGTAGGAACCACTCACCCACTCTGGTTTCTGTGGAGAAAAGACCAGTACTCCCCCTCCCCGGGTAGAATAATGCCCCACTCCCTCTGTTATCCTTTCACTTTTGAACTCCCTTTTATCTTCCTATGCACTCCACCCCCTCGTCCTTCTCCCATTACTGTGTTGCACCCAACATGTACCTCCCTGGGTTTGGTCCTCCCTTCTCCCCTTACCCTACATCTTGTACCAACTGTTATGGTATAGGAGTCTTCTCTTTTATACTCACCATATTGTTCCCACTTACCTCAGGCGGCTCATACAGTACTTCTCCTGTACCATTCAGGATTTTATTCTTAATCAACTTTTTTTCTCCTTCTGCTATCTTTAGAGAAAATTATATATGAACTCAAATCCAAGCAGTACCAGTTTCTCTCTCTGTCTCTCACTCTCACTCTTTCTTTTTTCCCACCCCCTCAGAACTTAAAGCTCAGCAATATATATAATATCACAGTCACCTCTTAATGAAAATTTCAAAGCATTCACAATTTTCTAGGGAAAATAAAGATATCTCATTTAGAGTAAGAAAAGGAAATAGGCAATTTTCCAAGATGATAAGAGTACAAATGAAATTTATTTCATCAAAAATATATTAAAAACTTAAGATATGTCTTTCAGTCAGTATGGTGGGTTGTTTGAGAGTGTGTTGTTGTTGCTACTCAGTGTGGTATAGTTAGTTGTCATTATATCAACACTATGTACTACAGAAAAAACACTGACAGGTCCAGCATAACCCTCATAATTATTATCATGTTGTAGACTATGTGTCGAGCCATTTAATTTAGGGTATTCTTCCTTTTTGCTAATTTTGTAGTTTACTAAGCATGATGTTCTTCTCAGGATTTGTCTTTCATTCAGGGAGATTTTACAGGAGAAAAACATTGCAAGTCGAAAGAAAATGTTTGGAAAATGATGATATCAGCAAATTGACAAATGTGCTTGACATGATAGATTTATGCATGTATTGTGATAAGAGCTGTATCAGCCCCCAAAAAGAGATTTTTAAAAAAATCTAACAAGCCTTACTTCTAAGGAACATTGTGGCTGTACATGTACCAAGACTTATTTGTTGATTCTTACAGCAGTCCATGACATAGTTGATATTTAGTTAGCATCATAATTTAATATCAACTCTTCTCAACCCATCTTTATTCATTGTCCAGCTTTCTCATACAAATGGGTAAGCCTTCCCCCAACAAAAAGAAGACATGGAATTTTTTTGAAGTTATATATTTCATTTTTTTTAACAAAGCAGCATTAGCACCTTCAAAATATTCTCCATTACATTTAATATATTTTCAAAATCTTTGATTCCATACTTGAAAACACTTTTCAAAGGCATTGCTTTGATGGCTGGGAGCGCCTCCCTTGTTTTTAGTCTTCACATCTTCTATGCTATAAAATTGCTGTCCTTTCAGGTCCCTTTTCATCTATGGAAACAAAAGAAGTCCCAAGGAATGAGATCACATGAGTTAGGTGAACGGGGATAAATGAGGCCTGCTGTTTTTTGCCAAAAAAGGAGTTCACTGAGATGATTGCGTGAGCAGGTGTATTGTCATGGTAGCAAAACCAATCCCTCATCTGCCACAGTTCCGGCCTTTTTGGTTGCACATTGTTTCACAATCTTTTCAGAAATCTTTAGCAGTCTGACCTTGTGGAATGAACTCCAAATGTACTAAGCATTGACATTTGTGTCCATTTGGGAAGTTGACAGATATCCAGAATGAGGTTTGTCATCTATCTAAATTTTGCATTTTTGGAAAAGATAAAACCATTCATACACATGAATTTTCCCCATACCCCTGTCCTTGTAAGGTGTGTTCAATATCACAACATTTTCTGCAGCGTTTTTCCCTAGTGGGAAACAAAATTTCCCGGCCACATGATGTTCTCTTAAATCAGCCTTCAAATACACACACATACACACACATGCACACATGCACACAAAGGTTTTAGCGAAACTTTTTACAAAGAAAAAATTCACTGTGACCACAAAGAACCTTCCCGGGCAATGCCACTGGGTGCACTAACTCAGAGTGAATTGTTCATTACTCGCCTAGTGGGAAGCATGCACAGTACAAAAGTTCTGGTCTGCCAAGGACACTTCTGTTTTTTGTTTGTTTGGTTTTTTTTTTAGGATAACCCTTTGACTTATGAGGAATTGAACATACTATGTATGGCCTGTGTTGAAAAGAACCTAGTACTCAAAGTGACATGCTTGTTTTTTTTTAAACACAATTTTTGTTTTGTTATATTACTTTGCTTTATAACACGTTTAAAAGATCTCCGTAGATTTTCCCAATTTGATATATTTTTAGATTTATTGGATACAGTTTTGGTGGACATTGAAAGTGACCCTAAGTATAATGAATTCATTGAGAGCTTTAATATTTTCTGAGTTATGCATGGTATTGCTTATTTGTTCACTCGTGAGAATTTTTATTTTCTTTATGTTGAGATGTAACTATGGGTTGTGGCCTTTGATCATTATCATCATCATTCATTGGGTCACGTGTGCTCGACTTTCCACAAGTAAGATTGTTTCACCTGAATAGTACAGGTGTTAATGAATCTTTGTTTAATCCTGATTCTGTGTTCTTCCCCATAAAGTCCAATTTCTTAGATTTTTTGCCGCGTTTGCAGATTGAGCAAATATGGTAGAAAAATACGATCCTGACCCACACATTTCCTGATTTTAAACTACACAGTATCCCATTTGAATGATGGTACTCTTGAAAAATATTGACTATGACATGGACTGCAGAAGAATAAATAGCATTGTCTGGAAACAATTTTAGCCAGAAAATAGATACTGTTGGTTTATATAAAAGTTTCATATGATTAAAATGTAATGTTTTGCATTTCCCATTTTCCCCAATGTTATAAGTACTTTATTATCCATGTAATAAAATACATCTATATATTCAAGAAAACACCTGTACACATATTTGTGGGTTCTTTATTTCAGTCAAGATCCATTTGTACTGATGTGACCATTTTTGAATTATCTTCAATAAAATTTTACATGCTTGAGATATTAAGTAATTTCCACATTCGTTTATATCACCTTTCTTGAAATATTCACAAGGACAGATATCTGTTTAATTATATTCCAAATTTATTATTTTAGATGTGACCCCTGCCACCTTTGTATTGATTTGTTGAAACAGCACATGTGACCATAGGTTAATTTGTAAAGCAGTGTATTTTCACCAAAACCTACAGTGCAACATGGATTTCTTTGAATATCAATGGTTCTTTGTCACATGCTACTCCCTGAAATGATTGAGGATTAACAAACTCTTTCAGTATATTATATTCCTTTCATCTTCTTTTTTATGGTTTCTGTCTCATTCAACAATTGACCACAGAATCTCCAGCTCAAAGTTTGAATTTTTACATGAGGTTTTAGCTTAAGGAGTTCTGAGTATGTTCTTCACTTTGGGTTTTCTCATTCCAGATCTTTAAATTTTTCTTTTTAAAGCTTTATTTTGTCATTTCCAGTTGCCCTTGGAAATTTTCTGTTCAAATCTTTTTTCTTCATAATTTCTTTTATTCTATTCTATTACTCAACGTCTCTCTGGCATCAATTTTAGCCTTTCTTTCTCTCATGTCTTCATGTATGTTGTCCTTCATAACACATACAGTTAATCTAGTCTTGGTAATTAATAATCAATTTAGAAAATCTATTCTTGATACAGTAATTTCAGTCAGTTGTGATACAAACAAAATCATATATTTCACTTTTGTGAAATTTCAAAACAAAATTATCTTCAACTTCAACTTGTTTATTAGCACTTGATGGGTATTTCACAGTGAGTCCTTGGCTTTGTTCTAACTGTTGATATTAAGGGTCTCTATTTTCTCTTTCAACAGATATAGTCTATTTGATTATTGTACATTGTATCTGATGAAGTCCTTGTATGTACCTGATGTATATGTTATTGGAGAGGAAAAAATATTTGCAATTAATAAGTCTTTGATCTTGCAACTTTATGTCACACAGTCAGGAGGTAGCTTCTACCACCAACTACTGATCCTCTACAACTTTTACATTCTAATATCTGCACCACGATTGTAGAGTTAATAAATTTCAGAATGCAGAAGTTAGTAAACTTCTTCTATTTTATCATCTTTGTGATTAGTGCTTGTTGCATAAGTTTGAATAATAGTCATATCAACTAATGTTTCTTTTAGACATGTAGATATCATCCTATTAAGGACAGAATTGACCTTTAGGATAGGTCTTGAAATCTTCTTTTTGACCAATCATGTGACAATAATTCCTTTCAGTTTGTCACTCCCAGTATAGTAGACCATGTCATTGTCTAATTCAAAATCACAAAACCAGTATATTTCAGCTCAGCAATGCCTAGGATTTCATTCTTCATGAGTTCCATTTCATTTTTCAAGACTTCTAATTTCTTTAATTTATACTTCATATATTGAATGTTCTAGTTACTACTCATTGTCTTCAGCTGTTTTTTCTCATTTTAAGCTGTGCCATATCAGCAATGATAGTCTTAAAGTTTTACTCATTCCATGAAGTAGGACTACTCTATCCTGAGAAATAATTCTTCCGAATCATACTTTGAGTGCCTTTCACTTAGGAGTTCATCTTTCAGCACTGTATCCGGCAATGCTCTTGCTACCGCCGATAACGTTTTCCAATGGCTAAACTTTCTTTTTCATTAATAGATGCCCTGGGCCTTCTTCTTGCTGAGTCTTAGGATAGAAGCGCTGCTAAAATCTGTCCACCATGGATGCAACTGAAAACATTTGAAATATCATTGGTATAGCTGCAAACATTACAGAAACATGTCAGTAAACAAATACAACAAGTTGATAGATGAGTGGTGGATTTAAGTGTTATTTTTTCCTATCTTTATCAGATTTATCATTTATCATTTAAGTTTCATAACACTTGATGGAACAGCAATCATGGCCTTGACACACAACTAGCTCAGAGGAGCAATTTTTGGTTCTTTCTTTTTTTCAGTGCATGCCAATATTGATTGATTGATTGAAAATCATTTGGAGGAGCTCATAGAATGCTTATCACAATCTACGCATTCATCTATTGTGTCAAGCACATTTGTACATTTGTTTTCATGATCATTCTCAAAACATTTGCTTTCTACTTGAGCTCTTGGCATCAGCTTCTAATTTCCTACTCCCTTCCTGCACCCTCTCCCTCATGACCCCTTGATAGTTCATAAATTATTTTGTTGTATCTCACACTGTTCAATGTCTCCCCTCACCCACCTTTCTGCTGCTCAATCTCCTTAAAATTGTTTCCCCCATTCTATCACACCTCACCTCTACTTTCCCAGTATCACCCCTCTCACCACTGGTCCTGAAGGAATCATCTGTTCTATATCCATTATGTCCCCAGTTCCTATCTGTGTACAACCTCTGGTCTAGCTGGATTTGTAAGGTAAAATTGGTATCATGATAGTTGGAGGGAAGAAGGATTTAAAAACTAGAGGAAAGTTCTTTGTTTGGTCACTGCTATTTTGCACCTTGGATGGCTCATCTCCTCCCTGAGACCCTTGTGTAAGGGGGTGTCCGGTTGCCCACAGATGGGTTTTGGGTCCCCAGTCTGTACAATTCCTCAGTTACAATGACATGATTTTTTGTTCCTTGATGCCTGGTAACTGATCCCTTCAGCACCTTGTGCTCACACTGACTCCTGTGCTTCTTCTATGTGGACTTTCTTGTCTCTGAGTTAGATGGCTGCTTGTTTATCTTCAAGCCTTTAAACCCCATATATTTTATCTTTTGATAGCCAGGCACAATCAGCTTTTTCTGCCACATCTGCTTATGTACCTGCTTTGTCTTTAGTGATTGTGCTGAAAAGGTGAGCATCACGGAATGCCATTTTACTAGAAAAAAAAGTGTTTTTGCATTGAGGGAGTGCTTAAGTGGAGGCTGCTGCCTTAGGACTGATCCTATAAATATATGCACATAAATTTCCCTACCATAACATAGAAATATATTTACCTATGAACATACCTGTATTTCAACCTCTATACTTGCCCTTTGCCTCCCAGTTCTTCCCTTTATTTCTTTTTACCTTCCTCTTGTCTTACTATCATGCTCAGCCTTCACGTGGGTTTCAGTATTTCCTCTCGGTTGTATTACCCTTGATCAAGCCCCACCAGGCCTCTTACATCCTCCTTGTCACTGATTTTGGATCACTTGTTGTTCTCTTGTTGCTCAGTTTATTAACACCACGTCCTTTCTGCCACCTCCCCTTCTCCCATTCCACCCCCCAACCCGAACTGTTGGTCCTGTTGTTTTCTCCTTCAGCTTTTGCAATTAGTAGCTTTTCTCTATTAGTCCTGATACTCTGGGAGTAAATATGCCAATACACAAAAGACTAACAAAATTGTGATAAATGCTATAAAGCACATTTATATAAAAAGCTGTAATATAAAGATTAACAATGATGGCATGGCCTGCAAGACTTTTCAGAATAAACATGATTTGTAATTAACGTTGAAAGGATGGGTATAACTTTACTTGTAGAAAAGAATAGAATAGCTTAAACAAAGATATTTCTGGCATATTTTCAGAATTAAGAAAGGATGATAAGAACAAAGGTTATAATGAGAGAGAGGAGGAGGAAAAGAGCAAAAAGCAAATGGAAGTTATAAATGCAATGTCTATATATGGACATACAACATTAATTTTGGTAGACTGGGATTTGGGGAAGAAGTCATTATAAGCAAAGACAAAACAATAATTACTTATTCATGCGACAGATCCTGAGCTAGATCTTCTTTCTTACTCCCATCTTATTTCCATCACTTTCATGGACATTATATAAAGGATCAATAGGAATATATTTCTAACAAAAAGAACAAGTGATATCATATCAATTCCTGCCACAGATATCCCAGTCTTATTGACTGGCACCAAGAACAACTTAATTGCCAACTTAGGGGTCCACAAGTTGTCCTTTATTTCTAAAATTTTGTTAGCATGCAATTCACAAATCATACAATTTAATAGATCTGTTACATTAAGAAGAGTTACACAGCCATCACCACAATAACATTTCTTCTTTTATGTTATTATTTTTGTTAGTTCCCCATTTCCCTCAATGTTCTCTACCATTAATCTAGGTAATTATCAATCTAATTATCATCTCTATTTATCTATCATGGATTTAATATACAGAAAATCATACAAAATAACAACAAGAAGCAAACAAAGCATGACAAAACAAAACAGAACACCTTCAATCAAGAAGCAGAAAACATTGAAAATTGAAACAATTTTAAAATAGGTCAAAAGGGAGATCAAATGGTAAGGTGGTACATTTTAATCCAGTCCATAATTGCCTTTACAATGCTCATCACCTGATAGCAAGTGTATTCATATCCCTGGACTATGACAGAGAGGATTCTTCAGAAGCTTAATCTGTTTGTGAGATTAATGGACAATGTTCAGAATTTAAGCCCTATTACCACTCCCTCCTTTTGTATTTATATTTTGTAATTTACAATGCTTCAATTACCCAAGTTGGTCTGCTTCTCCCCATGTGGACTTAGTTGATGCCCTACTTAAATGTTTGCTTGATTTTAGACAAGCCTTTATGAGTTAGCATCAACTCCATAGCAGTGATTTTGGTTAGCTAAGACTCCAGATTCTGTTCTTTCTCATAACCAGGCACCATGATTACTTTACCACATTTTTTCTATAGCACACATATCTTCGGTGATCTTTTCTTGAGCCCTAGGGTTGCATAAGGCCATGCTGATTGTTTGAGGCTCCAAGTGAGTACCACATCTTAGGTTAGGGATGGAACGAAATGCAAGCTCTAAATCTGTTCCATATATCTCTGCCTTATATATGTCTCTTGTTCACTCTAGAGATATCACTATCATTTTATAATAGAGACCATTATAAATCATCCCTATGAAGCACAAGGTAATTATATTGTGAGTATCATAAATTTAGCTAAAATATAGAATTTAAAACTGTTGGACCAAGGAAGTTATACATGATTAGTCTAGCTTTTCAGGCTGGAATACATGAATTGTTGACTTTACAGATTAAACTCTTAAGTGATTGGACACTGTTTACTTCAACAATGAGGATTGGGGACAGAGGCAAAGCTTCACTAACACTCATTAAAACAGAAAGCACCACACTTGTCAGAATAAGTCATGTCATAAACATGCAAGAAAAAATAAAACATATTAAATGTATTGTATTCCCAGGCTACCATTCATTGATCATGCTCAAAGCCAAAATTCAACAACCACCAATTTCATAACCTTGAAATAATGGACAACTGCTGCTTCTCATGCTTGGGCATTTCAGCCATAAGCTCAAGGGAGCATGTCAGTTCCTTAAATCTGTTACTGGTGACTTTAAAGTAAAGTCCAATGTGCTAGGTACAATTTCTAAATCAGATACTTCCAGAGTTGCCTATGAAGCACGTATACAGCAAGCACTGTATAAAAACTAGCTTAAAAGTGTTCAGTTAGCAGACCATTCAAAGGGCAGCCAGGGAGCGATGATGTATACAAGTTTCCTCTAGTTCCTGAAGCCTTCCTCCCCTCCCCCCAACCATCATGTTCCCAACTCTACCTTGCAAATCCAGATGGACTGGAGAAGTCACACTAGCATAGAGGGGAGCTGGAGATATGGGGAAGCCAGGATGGATGGGCCCCTTCGGGCCAATGGTTAGATTGGAGATACTGGAAGTGTAGAGAGAAGGGGGGGGTAGAAAGACGGAACCAACAGCAAGGATATACACACAAGCTCCTATTTGAAGGACGGGCATCAAAGGAGTGGGTTGGGGGAGAGTTCGGGCAGTGTAAGATATGACAGAGCAATAACAATGTATAAAGTATTGAGGGTTGGTGGGGAGGAAAGACCAGGGTAAGAGGGGAAGGAATTGAAAAGCCGATACTAGGGACTTAAGGGAAAAGGCAGACGATTGGAGAACAATAATAGAAGTGGACATGTGAGGGTGCTTGACACAGTATGCTTATTCATATATTGTGGAAAACGATGTATGAGCCCCCAATAAAATGATTTTTAAAATTTTTGAAAAGTGTTCATTTAGAAATATAATGTTGGGGCTGAGCCCTGGTGGCGTAAATTGAGTGCGGGACTGCGGCCTGCAGGTTTGGTGGTTCAAATCCAGTGGCGGCTCTCGGGAGCAGCACTGGGTAGTGGCCATGACCACCAGAGGCAGTGATGCCAAAAAAAAAAAAGACATATAATGTTGCATATTTTCTCCCCTTAGATTCTATACTAGGCATTTTTTTTCACATTGGGAGATTTCTCCATTTTGTTTAGCTAACAACCAAAATATACTCCCCTTCATAGAGACAGCCATGTCTGCCCCACCCTTCACACCTAGTCTTAACTTGAACTTCCAGTAAAATTCACCAATCATTCTTAGAGACATGTCTATGGAATCAGGGTAGCCTCAGAACAATGTTTTATGGCTTCTCCCTCTCCCCCTATCTTGAGAAGCAGACCCCTGCTGAGGTGAAGTCTCCTATGTTTAAGTGGTTTTTAAGAGATGATATAAATAAATATGGTTTGTGGGCACAAGGCAAGATCACTACGTCATTGCCTGGAAGACTGGATTAGACGATTATATGTCTGAGAGCAGAAGCGTGCATTCATCTTGGTGTTTATCCCCCAAATACTACAAGCTATCATTTAGTCTTCACTTCTTCTCTTTTCCAATTCAAAATCATCTGCCACTCTTTCCCATTATATGGTTCCTATTTAAAATATGTCTGTATTCTATCCATTTTATTCAACCCTTCATTGCCAACATCTTTCAGATGGGCTACATGATTAGCTCTTGGTCTTGCACCATTTTTCCATCGCAGTCCCTCCGGGAATTTTTGCTATAGTAACAACCCTTGAAATCAAGTCAATTCTTTGTTTGAACCAACTCCCATCGAGTCAATTCCATCTCATATATGTCCTCTTTTTTTTTTCATCTGCACTTTTTGGTGCCAAGTTCAACATCTCATCAAACGTTACATCTGGGTTCAAGTTATAGCCAGTTAACTGCCCACCCCCACCCCCACCCTGGACCTAACTACTCCGTCTTATCAACTCTATATGCTACAAACAAGGAACAGTAGGATTCTTTACTTCAAACATCCTGACTGAATCAGCTACAGAGAAGCTAGGATCAAAGCACTGTACTTCAAAGACTTTCAGCTTTATCAGCTGTAATTGTGACCAAGAATCCAGACAGAAACCCATCTCCCGCCTTTATTATGAATGGACCTTGTTCTATTCACTTAAGGTCGCTTGCAAAGGCACACATCTTTCAATCGCCGTGATGTGGTTATATTATTTAGAATGGGGAGTCATGAAGTATAATCCATTATCAAGGCTATGAAGAAAAACTCCCTGATGTGCATGCACTGGAGAAACATGTTAGGGGAGAAGAGAACTCTGGGTCAGTATTGATATTTAATCTTCTAAGTAGAAAGAATGTGAGAAAACTATGACTGTTGGATAACCTCCCTCCCTGATCCTTGAACCTTCATTCTGCCACTAATTAGCTACACAATTAGCTAATTAGCTACACTAATTAGCTACACAAATGATTCACCCTCTCACAGCATATTTCCTGAAACATAAATTGGCATAATATTAATACCTATCTGATATAGCTTCTCTCAGCCTTAAATGAGAAAATAAGAGTAATATTCTCACTTTGTCACATAGTCAGCATTTAATAGATGCTTCCTCAGCATTCCTAAAGCCCTGGTTCCAATTCTTGAAGGTTTAATTCTTGCATTTTTCCCTTCCTCTCCATCAACCTCTCTAGCAAATTAGAGTCAACAGTGAGAGATGACCAGGGCATCAAACACAATATGCTCCTAATTTGTTCTTTGCCGAAACAGAGGTAATGCATCAATCTATCAGCTGGAAAACTAGTTTAATTAATTGGCTTCCTTTGGCTGTGCCTGCTGTAGTAGATAAAAATTTCATAGGATACTAATAGCCATGGGTATGCAATCAAGCACTTTGTGGAGAAGCAGGAGAGGTATCAACTCCTGTTGTATTAAGGGGAAAAGCTCCCTTGATTTAGCTCCCAAGTATTTCTGAGAACCCTTCTTTTAAGCATATGAACCTTCCCACATACCTGCAGCTGCTTAACAAATCTCTGTCTTCCTCAGAATTATCCACAAGCTATAAAATCAGAAGTGTAATACTCCAAGAACTTGATTTATAAAGATTTTACACTGAACTTTCACTGCCTTAAGACCCATGGTCATGGGGTTCCTCCCATCCTGACTTGTAAAATGATTCCCATGATTAATGGGTGAGCATGGCAAGATAGCCATAAGGAAGAATGGAAAGAAAAAGGAGAACTACTGGAGTGGAAACTCCCAGGATGTGTGTGGAGAAGAATGGTCAAGTTCAAGCAAAAGGTTTTAGGGCATAGTAAATTGGCTGTGAAAGGAGAAGGAAGGGATAGATTTTGGAACAGGAAACAAAAACAAAAACAGAAGCGCATCAGCCAGTTATCCTGTCAAGCACCTCATCCCCCATTAGGCAGGAGAACTGTCATGAGTTAAGATTGGTTTCTCCATAGAAAATGTCGAAAATAACTGAAATAACCAAGGAAGAGTTATTTTTCTGAGGCAATGGAAACATTACAAAGAAATGCAAAAAAAAAAAGTTAAAACCAAAAGATGGTCTAGACTAGGTGAATTTTGGTCATGGACATGCAACGTTGGCTGGGAGAGAGATTAACAAAACACATACCAAAAAACCACCCTAAATTAAATGAGAAGAAAGAATTCTAGCTTACATAAAATCTCAGTTAATCTTGATAATTCTGTGAGAAAAAGAAAATGAGATAAAAAATCTATAATGAGATAAAGAAACTGATGTATTTTCCTAAGGCCATGTAACTCATAGATGATAAACTTTTCTAAATGAATTTATACTTTAGTCATTGTGAACCTACAGAGCAGAAAATTGAGAGTGCTTTCAGACATATGAATAATAGGAGCAATTCTGTTGTTGTTGTTGTTGTTGTTGTTTAGTACTGTTGAGGCAGTTTTGGCTGATAACAACCCTTTTTACAAAATGAGGCATCTCCTTGTCTTCCACACATAGTTCAGATCTAGAAGCTTCTATGTCAAGATACTTTTTCAGATACTTCCATGTTTTTGTGACCCTTACCAACCATAGTGTCCTTCTTTGGAGATAGATCCCTCTTTATGCTCAAAATATGTAGTCTAAGGGTAAACAATCTAAATTTCAATGTATTCTATAGAATTAAGACTTAAATAGGACATAGATAAGACAATGATAAAATGGAATTATGCAGATGAAGGAGACCAACAGCATGAGCCCACAATGGAGTTCAAGGAATGGCAGTCATGTAGTTACATAATAAATCCTGGAAACCAAAGGAAATTCATCACAGAATCATGATTGGCAGGAAATCAAGCCTTCAAAGGTAGAGGTAGGCCTGCAGAGAGGGAAAGGGACTGTGATGGGGATAAGTACACTACTGAAGATTATAAAAGGTATCAAGATTGGTTTCAAAAACTTCTGACCACCTTGATTAAGCTATGTCTTTGACCACACAGCCTTCAGACCATAATTTCCATGAAGGCCACACCCAATCAAGTTCCTGAGCTGGTGGAGACATATTGCAAACATTCTGCCTAAGGACAAAGCTTTTGATATGTCCAGTATATAGTCAGAAAGAACTCAATGTAGGCTGAATCAATATAGAGACTCAAATGGATTTAGGACTCCCCTACTAGATCATAGCCTTCTTAAAACATATTTTCCTTTCTTCTTACAGACCATGGTATATTTAATATTATTTGTCAACACAATAATTTCAATACACTGATTCTTCTCTTATCTCCCTTAGTAATTTCCAGCATTTGTATACCCATGCGGCCATTTGTATACCCATTGAGTCTTGAGCCAGGGGCACCATAGTCTTCAAAATACCATCTTTTCTTTTGAATATTTTAAGAGAAATATCTTGTAGCAGACATAATCAGCGCAATGTATTTCTGCACTCTTCACTGCTGCTTCTTTGATCGCTGGTAATGGATCCCAATAAAATAAAATCTTTGGTAATATTAATCTCCCTCCATTTGCCAAGATGATGACAATTGATCCAGTGGGGAGAAATTTTATTTAAGTTAAGATTGTGAGGCTGGGCCTCCTTCTCCCACCACCACGGCAGTGATGCCTAAAAAAAAAAGATGGTGTAGTATTTGACTTTACTCAGTAAATGCTTCAAGTCTTAATAAAATTCAGGAAGCAGATGTGTCATCTGCATGTTACAGGCTGAACCTTCATCCAATCATGATGCCAATTCTTCATACAATCTCACTTCTTGAATTAATTATTCAGCATACAGAGAGGATAAAGTATGGTGAAAGAATACAATCCTCAGGCACATTTTCCATGATTTTAAACCACGAAATGACCCCTTGATCTGTTAAAATGTTACCCTCTTTATCTATGTCTAAATTATTCCTATAATTTGTTATGAACCACCTACAGTATATAAAGCATAAATAAGCATTTCTAGTCTTCCTCCCATACTCTCTATTGAATATGGCTTGAATTTCTGGCAGTTCCCTTTTAGTATATAATATATGTGTGTGTTATTCTGATAGACTAGAGTAACAAATTTATAAACATGCATATGTATATAAGGGAGAGGTTTGTATACAAGAGCAATTAACATTGAAAAAAAACACCTCAACCCAGTCCAATCCAAGGCCATATGTTTGATATTAGTTCATATGTCTGATATCAATCTATGAAGTCCTCCTCAGAATCATGAAGCACATGCAATGATGCTGAACGCAAGATGATCGCAAGTCAATGGGTAGAAAGTCTTTGATCCAGTGGTGTTGTAAGAATCACAATACTGGCAGGAGTCTTCATGTGGAGTCTCTAGTTCCAGCTTTCTTGCTGCATCCATGTTGCTTCATTTGGCTTCTTTCTCATCAAGAATGTCTTGTGGGAAGCCAATCTTGTCAGTTGAAATTCTCAGGAAGTGAGCATTGTCAGTAGCAAGTCAGAGAGAGAAAGAGAGAGAGAGAGAGAGAGAGAGAGAGAGAGACTGAAACTCTTGCTTCCAAGAAGTACCAGATTTCTGAGAATTCCCAGAGGAGAAAGACATGCCCATACGGACATCTCTGGCTCTCTACAGATTGACAGGCTATACTCTACCCTACACCCTTAATGCCAAAACTGACACAAGATTAGGTGACTTCCATAGACCACCCCTTGTCAATTTGACACTTTCACATAGCTCTTTAACCATATGTAATTTTCAAACAACCAATAACAAAATCATACTTGTACCTAACAGGATGAAGTTTACATCAACCCAGTACTCTGAGGAAATAATCATATTTTTCAACGTGAAGAATCTTCATTCCTGTTGGAACCTTGTGAAGTCTGCATCAATCAGTATAGGCCATCCATAAAATCTACTGCAATTTATACCAGTTCACAGCTCAAATAACTTCTATTCATTAGGTTGGACTGTTCAACTCAGTATGGGCTGGATCTCTTAGCATCAATAAGATGTCCATTGATTGCCTTGCCTTAGATCATAGCCCCATCACAAATTCTCAACAAGCTTAGACCTCTCATGCTAGGTCAACTGGTTCTCCTCTTCTCTATTTCCTGTGAACCATGTCCATGGGTGTCAGTGGCCAAACTCAACCCATCTCTTTATGGCTTCATTTATCTTGCTTCCACTCAACAAGTAGATCCAGGTGGTCACCTAGCAAACATTTCAGCCTGCCACAGGCTTCCTTTAACATTCAGTCTCAGGATTTTTTCTTCATGATTTCAGATATATTTTCCAGCTTCTGGTACAAACCACTGTTCAAAATTCTCAACTCCAAAGCGTTCCTTTTCTCCTTCAATCTGTCAATTTTGCACTAAGACGGATTTCTTTGAGTGCAAATACCCTGAATACTTCCAAACACCGGCAGGGGTTGGGGATGGATGGCGGGGTGGTGGTGGTAAATCTCTTAAGAGACTTCTTTCTAGAGACCATATTAATGGCTTGAGACAAGTGGATTTATAAGCTCTCTATTTTCATACTTCCCCAATTCATTCCTTTCAACCACTTTATCAATAACCATAAGTAGAAGAAATTAGTAAAAACAAAGTTTGGTCAGATACTAAACTCAATTCTTAAAACAGTCAAGTTCAATCCTTATTTAGCTTATCTAAATCATTATCTAAATGATGCTATTTATACAAAAATGTGGGATTAGGTCTCTGAAGGCATCAAACGAGATGCATGCTTTCTATCAGCTGTTTTCTTTAAGCAGCATGGTTTTGAAGAAATTCAAATGGGAATTTTATCCCTGAACTCAAAATATATGAACAAAATTCATTTTTGCCATTTTATACAGGAATAACCAAAGGCTGCAACCAAACAAAATAACCAAAGCTTCCAATATTGTTTCCATACAGTGGACTGCAAAAATTTATCTGACATCTGGCTAGCCAAAGGAGAAACACTACTATGAGGCAGAAGTCAAACAAATATCTACTCTTCATTTTTGTGATTTGTTTCTCCAGTACCCCACTCCAAATGTACTATAACGTGTTAGTCTTGGTAGATAAGAGAAACAAATTCATAAACATGCATGCATGTATAATGGAGAGATTTATATACAAGATCATTGTCTATTTTTTTCTTTTGCATCACTGCCCTGGTGGGAGTAGGAAACCCAGCCTTGCTCCTGGAGAGTTGCTGCTGGATTTGATCCATCAACCCTGTGGACCACAGTCTCAAAGACAACCACTGTGCCACCAGGGCTCAGCTTGAACATTGAAAAAAAACCCAACCCAATCCAATCCAAGCCCATGTGTCTGATACCAATCTATGAAGTCCTCCTCCAACTCACAGAACACATGCAATAATGCCGAATGCAAGATGATCACAGGCCAATGGGTAGAAAGTCTTTGGTTCCAGTGGTGGTGTAAGCATCACAGAGCTGACAGGAGCCCCTATGTGGCTTCTCAAGGTCCAGATTTGGGGCCTCATCTGGGTAGGTTCATGTGACTTCTCCTCAGGGATGTCTCGCAGGGAACCAGCCTTGTCAGTAGAGAGTCAGAAAGAGAGAGAGAGAGAGAGAGAGAGAGAGAGAGAGAGAGAGAGAGAGAGAGACTGCTATTCCCAGTTTACAGATAAGGGGACTAAGGATCATGCCTTGCTCACCACAATCAAGCAACAAATATGTGAACAAATAAATGGAAAAAAAAAGTAAATTAATTTTTTTGTTGATCAGGCACTTATAATTTTCTCCGAATACCTAATACTATTATTGTGATCCTCCTAATCCAATGCTGTCTAGATTATTCCATCTCCTAATTACCCTATAGGACAGAGAAAAACTGTCCCAGGGGTTTTGTAAGGTTGTTAATCTTTTAAGCAATGGACTGTCACATCTTTGTGCTGTGGCTGTGTGTCCAAACTTCTGCTATACAAAGTGTGCCTCCAGGGTTCCTTAAATGAGCCTTAGTATGGTAGAAATTTCTACTCAAGTCTCTGTTCTCTCATTTTTGCATCAAGCAAGATATTTTTGACAATATTTGGTAATGAAATAGTTTTTTAAAATAATATGCATATTTAACATAGAGTGACTTTTGTGTATGCAAAGATTCTGTTATGCTATCACTGTCCTCTAATGTACCTCTTGGAAACCTTTTTTCAGCAATTTATGACTGAATAAAAATGAAAAATAGAATATATCTAAGTGATGATAAGTAGAATTCAGAAAAATTTACGTCCAGAAGAAAAATGGCATTGACACATGACCATACTGGTAGAGAAAGGCAACTTTCAATAATAGCATTCTAGAATTTTGCCTTTCTTACCAAAGGTTTGCAATCATTTCAGGATGGCAGGGATAAAATACATCCTATTTTCTAAACATGGCATTGCCCACTTACATGCCACTGTATATAAAAGAGCCACCACACTACCTGACATATGGGGTGCCAGAGGACAAGTTACCTCAAAATTAACTTCTGTCTAATATGATTAGCAGTCAGACACTGCAGGTGACTCAGTGCCTGTGACACTCCAGGAAGATTTAATTACTTCTGTTCAAGAATAATATGCAACGACTTTGAGCATGAAATTATTATTTATTTATGCTTTGGGGGCCTAGCTTTAGGATTCTTGGATTTCTTAATTTCTTTAAAGGAAAAGAGAAATAAACTTATCCCAATAATTTGACCATACAGCAGGTGCATTTTACAACATTATGTAAGAAAAGAAGAATGATCATCAATTGCATATGCAGGGCGATCTAGAATAACTAAGATCTAAGCATAGTAAAAGCACTCTGAACAATAAACAGCATTCATTGATGAATAGATGAGAGAGAGAGAGTAGCATCCATCAAGTGGAACTAGTCATATGGTAAAATAGGAAAAACACCGGAGCCTTACATTGAACATTGTAGCCAATCAGTCTATCAGAGGAACTTTTGTGTCCTTATTGGGCATTAGCCAAGCACAATGCCTTCTTTCAGAGATTGTTCCCTTCTTTTTATTTTTAGCAGTTTTATTAGAAATTCTTTCATATAGCATGAGAATTCAATAGTATAGTCATAACAAGAAGAGTTACACAATCATTACGACAATCAATTTTAGGACATAGACCTTCTTCCTTTTATGTGTCCTTGTTCTTTTTAATTGTGGCAAAAATACATGCAAGAAAATATTCTTTAATTCAACAACTTCTACATGTGTAATTCAGTGCCATTGATGATACGCTTCATATTGTGCTACCATTATTGATATCCTTTTCCATATGTGTCAGCCACCATTAGCATAAATGTAGTGTCTCCTAAGCAACAATGCTTCCTCCTTAACCATAGGTAACCATTGGTCCACTTTGGTTTCTTTCTTTTTAAAATTTCCTTTTATGATTTTCTTGATTTAACATCTATATAGTCACTTCCATAGTTAAGTTTCTTTATAAAAGAGGAGTAAATACAATCTAAAAATGCTTCTAGTGTTTGCTCCTCCATCCAGAAGTCATTGTTTGCTCTCTCAATTCATCTCATCCACCTCCCAACCCTCCCACCCCATCCCCAATAAACCATTTCATCATGTATCGTCTCTGTGCTTTGATCCTTCTGTGCATCATATCAGGAAATGATAGAAAATGAAATAGAAAGAAGAAATATACATATGTTTTCTTCTATTTCACTTTGCTTTGTTTTCTATTGTGATATATAATATAGCTTCAAACACACGCATATAAAGAAGAAAATAGCACCAACAATATTGCAAAGGTCAGAAAGGAATTTTCTGTCACAGATCAAGCAACAAGTAGTTAAATCTAGAACAAATTCAGGTTAGATATTGTGTTAGTCAAAAAAGACTAGAGAAACAAATTCATAAATACCCATATATGGAAAGGTTTATATACAAGAGAAATGGAACATTGAGAAAGCATCCCAACCCACACCAGTCCCGATATTAACTCATATGCCTGAAACCAGTCTGTAATACCTGCTTCTGACTTACGAAGCACATGCAATGGCACCAGGACAATCAGGGGCCAGTGGGTGCAGAGTCTTCTATGTCCGGTGGCAGTAGAAGCATCTCAGTGCTTGCACAGGTCTCCCTGTGGCCTCCCAAGCATCTCAGCACTGGCAGAATTCTCCACATGGCTTCTCCAGTCCCAGAAGTTTGGCTCCATCAGGGCAAGCCCATGTGGCCTCTTCTCTGACTCCTCCATTGTTCAGGAATCAGGAGTGATCATCATGCTGTCATCTCATCTTGTCAGAAGTTAGTCATCTCAAAGACTCTGTCAAGTCTCTCTACTCCAATTGGGAAATACCGCGAGACTTCCCAGAAAGCCATGCCCACACAGAGGGCTCATTGGCTTACTCCTGAGTGACAGGCTAGACTCTACTCCTACACTCCCAATCATGATATTGACACAAGAGTACATGACTTCCACAGAGATCAACCCTCCTGATGAGGACATGCCACTTGAGTCAGAATTGACTCAGAGGCTATACGTTTTGATTGGATGACATTTCCAAAGTAAATGAGTAAAAATTTTATAACCCATAAACTTTTAAATGTTTAAGTTTTGGAATTAGATTGCCATACACTCCTTCCTATTTATAGTCTAGAAACTCTAGGAAAACCCTTCTGATATTTGAAATACCTTTGGCATACTTTTCAGGATCACAGTAACACATAGTTTACCATAATACAACAAAGTAACAGAGAGGGAGTTGATACCAAAATATTAACCCCAGCTTATTTTTAGCAATGAAATTATAAAAAAAATAGATTTCTTCTTTGTATCTCTCTGTATTCATTTTTGTTTCACCATGTTTAACTAGATAAAAGAAAATTGTTAATTTGGAACATTTCTCCATAAGTATAACCTTTTATTTCAAATTTGGTTAAAGATTGAAGTTCTTCTGTCTCTAGCTTATGTACAAACATAATACAATTCTCCATCATCTCAAGGTAAATATACCACAATAAATTCCTCCAACAAATTATTATTTTTCATTTGATGCTTCTGATGTCTGCTTATTTAATAGAGGATTTTTTGAAATGTTATTATGTATTTTATTCTAAGTTGCCTTCAACTCCAGATATTTTGGTGATGGAAAAACTTTAGTAAAAATATGAGCATATAATAGAGACAGCAAGTAGAATAAGTGCTTCTTGCTGGAGTTGGGGGGAAGTGCCTAGGGAGCAGGTTAAAGGGGGCATGATGTCAAGGAGTCCAAGAAAAATAAGAATGTTTGAAAATTGATTGTGACACCAATTGTACAATTCTGCTTGACATGACTGAACTGTGGAATGATATATGTATTAACTAGTAATAAAATTAGTAATAAAATTATTTTAAAATACCATGAGGGAGATTTCCATCACCTTTAATCTCTCATTTATTTAGAAATACGATTTGATAACAGGGTTGTTTTTAGTACAGAGAAATGAATGGATAGCCAGGGTTGAAAGAATGGCATGGGTCATTTGGAACCACGCATGTACTTTTTAAAGTGCTAAAAAAGCAAAGGTGTCATCCTAGGGACTAAGAAGATACTATCCCAAGTGTTAGTATTTCCAATCCCTTCATAGCCATACATCACGTTTCCTCGTCTTCTTTATTCATTATCCAGCATTCATAGGAATACGAGATGATTGAGAATGCCATAACTCGAGGCAATTAATTCTTTGATCTGAAAGTACATTAAATTTGTTTTAACCATTGGTAAACAGAAAGACTCGCTGGTAACATAAGACTGCTAATAACAGGGTCAGCAGTTGGAGATCAGCAGCTCCTCTGGGGGAGAAAGATGAAGTTTCCCTGAAGTATAAAGATCTACAGCCTTAGGAATCCGAAGGGCCAGCTCTGTTCTGTCCCAGAGAGTCCCTGTGAGTGAGAGATAACACAATGGCTGCGAGTTTTTGAGTTTTGTATGGATTGTCCCAGTGTAATACACCTTTTGGTTTCTTGAATGTTGCTTTCATGAGCATTGATGTATAGGTGATACATATATCACAAACTGCCAAAAGAGCTAATCAATCAACCTTAAAGAATGTAAAGCCAGAATGTTCTGTAGAATGTTTGGACATGTTATCATATGGGACTAGTCCCTGGAGAAGATCATTATGTTTGGTAAAATATAGGATTCGTGAAAAAAGAATACCCTTGGGCTGAGCCACAGTGGTGTAGTGGATGTGTGCGGGACTTCGACCCACTGGGTTAGCGGTTCAAATCCAGGAGCAGCTCTCCAAGAGCAAGGCTGGACCAACTACTCCCACCAGAGGGCAGCAATGACCAAAAACAAACAGAAAAAGAAAAGAAAAAAGAATACCCTCAACAGCATAGATTGACAGAGTGACTGCAATAATGAACAATGATTGTGAAGATGATGCAGGAAGAGGCTGTACATTACTGTGTTATACATTGGTTTTCTATGAGTCAAAACCAGTTTGTCAGCAACAGATTTGGCTTTTGGGGGGATAATCCGAATCACATTTTGAAGTACCTTTATCACGTAAGGTAATATATTAACATATTCTATTAATTGGATGTAGGTATTTTTATCATTATTTTGTATACTATATTATCCAAGAAAGTCCATTTATGCCATGGAGAAAAGCATATTAGAAAGAATAGAAAACAATAGCAAAAACAATGTCTCTCTTGCTAATTTTGGCACACGGCCATCTCATGCCTCACAGAGTACAACTGAGCTCCACGAGGTCTTCTCTATAGTATTGCTTATGAAATCAGATGCTCTTGGTCTGCATTGAATCCATCAAAATTGAAGTTAGCAATGGAGTCCACACCATGGTATCACCCAAAGACATACTTAGAGTGAAATATTTCTGTCATCTAAAATTCAACTATATGTAGGAACATCACATTTTATCTGGAAAACTTTTAAATTAGTACTTTGCACTACTCAAAGTGTAGTCTCCATGGTTGCTGGGCTCATCAGACTGCTAATAACAAGGTCAGCAGTTGAAGAAATCGGGGAAACTGTTTTAGTTGTGCAAGAAAGTCTTTGACTGACTGCAGTCTTCATTTTTAAAAGAATCTCTGATCTTAGAGAAAATTTCATAGCTCCCCTGAAATGCCATAATCAGTGCAAACCTTCCATTTCTCTGACCTGAAGGGGGAACGGTGAGGTTGGAATCTATGGCAGACACCTCTGTCACCCTGTATAAGTTGCTTCATCCTTCCTCTTTGGGAATCAATTTCCTTTTCTATAAAATTGAGATAAAAAGAGACTTTCCCTCAAAGGACTATTTTAATCATTATATGAACTCATATAGTTAGCATAGTGTCTGTGAATCTCTGTATATTAATATATCACTATAACAAAATGCTGGAGAGTTTTATATTATTATATAATCTGGATAATAATTAAATTTCATTTCATAAGCAATAATGTCTTTAACATCTGTGAAATGTAAAGACCTCATTATGTTCCATTATATAAACATTCATTGGGCTAGGAATTGGGATGATTCCCAAGAGTGAAAAACAATTTGGGTAATACATAGTGAATACCCTCACAGGTTCACCATTTAAGTCGGGTATTTGAAAAAGAGAATAACTATGCTTAAGTTTGGAACTTGATGCCAGTTTTATTCACCTGTGTACTATACCCTCTATTCCCTGCATTAGAGAAGCTGGAATACTGGGAACGACATTTCTAGGACACTCTTGGCAAAAGGTTTGGAGTTTCAACAAAGATTAATATTTTTTCAATTTCTTAAAAAGTTATTTTATTGGGGTCTCATAAACTCTTGTCAACATCTGTGGGGAGGTTATATATAGATTCTTTCAATCTCTTCAATTTCTACCTCACCTTCCTTCCACCCTCCCAATATCCCTCTCACCACTGATTATGAGGGATTTTTCTGTCTTGGATTACCAGTGTTCCCAGTTCCTATCTGTACTGTGTTCTTCCTCCTGTCCATCTGGATGTGTGATAGAGGATATAGTTACCTCTTGATATTAAGCTCTCTCTCACACACTTATGAGTATCACTGAATTTCTTTCTCTAGTCAACTCAATCTAACACAATGGCGTAGCTTCCAGCATCACAGAAATCCTCCAGCACCCCTAGATGGACAAACACACAGACAAATGTATGTGGTCTCTTAGAAGTCTGTAGCATTTTAAAGCTACACTGGGAAGAGTCTATTCCAATCTTCAGTCACAAGGTCACTGGTAGGAATTCTGAGGACAAAATTCCCCCATCAGCTATTCATTGCTAGAGAGAACCAGTTCTAGCAAGATGGAAGACAGAGTACTTTGTAACTATAACACAATCCAGCCCTTCACTTCTACTGGATCCTGTTTCAATAGAAGAAAGTCACTAGGTAAAGTCTACACTTAAGTGGTGGGGGTTATGCATGAGTGTGATTTTGAGGAGAAGTCCTGGAGGCTTGGTGGTGCCATGCATTGGGCTGCTAACCAAAACGTCAGGGGTTTGAGCCCACCAGCAACACAATAGGAGAGAGATGGCACTTTCTGCTCTTGTAAAGACATGAAGCCTCAGAATCCCACTGGGGGAAGTTCTGTCTGTACTCTCTGGCTTGCACCGTGTGTGTGTGTGTGCATGTGTGTGTAAATATCAGGAAAGTAGGATCACTGTGTGATGTGGCCAAAGTTACCTTCCACATCAAGTTCTGTTGAGTACATAGGAGAACAGAATCTGATAGGATTCTGTTGAAAAGAAATGGATACAGTACTTTTGGATAATAATCTGGTGACATTTAGTAACGTACATATACACATGACACATTGATTCTTTTCCTGAATATCTCATGAGAGAAATACTGAAAAAATACTCCATTTCTCCAACCAGAGCAACTGTTTTACCATTCATTACAGCGGTCTCCAGATGTGTTTGGGGATACCTGAGACTCAGGCCTCCCCAGTATCCCTTTCCCCTGCCCCATAGCGGTGTCAGGGTATGCTTTGTCATGTCATAGCTGGGCAGAGCTTGGATGACCAATCATTGCTGAAGGGTGTGGCTAGCCATTGTCCTGGACATATAAATGCAGAGGGCAAGGGACAGAAGCCTTCCATGGGCGCTGGGTAGCTACAAGATGGCCAAGTTTAACAAACAATCCAAAACGCCCAGGGGAAAAAAAAACGCCCAGGAATACAAGGGAATGCCACATCATTAGCAGCAGAGGAAGAAAGAGAAGGGCCCCTTGGAACAATGCCAGCCACAGGAGAAAGATGAGTAGACCCTGCCCAAGCCCCGCCTCTCCTTCCCCACTGACCGCCCCCCAACCCCCCAGCCCTTGCCCCTAGACTACTTCTAGTCCTTGTAGGGCACTACGCTCCCTCAGACCAAACTTGTTCTTCTAAAGTGTCCCTCCCCACCAATTCTCCAACCTCTTCCGTGAAACCAGCGGCCTGGGCTCACCCCGTTGTCTTTCCAGGTACAGGTAAGGGATGCCGCCACGCAGAACAGAAAACAGGTTGTGCGGGACAACATCACCCGCCCAAGAACACCCACGAAATCTAAATGTCTGATCCTCTATGGACATTACCATCGATTCATGGATAGCGTGGAACTGAACCAAGTACGTCACCACCACACGAGTCAGCAGAGGTCCCCCAGTGACCATGAAACCCAAAGGGCAGCAGTTAGTAGAGGCAGAAAGCAAGACCATCTCTGTGCAATCCTCTGAGGTCTATAGCTGACCTCACTGCTCACAGACTCACTAAATAGCATCATCTGTAAAAGAGAGCTGTATGGGTGTTTTTTGTGACGGATGGAGGGAGAGGGGAATGAAAGAAAGAGGCAAGCATGTCCACGGGGGAGAAGACGGGGTCCTACAGAGTTGGTGGTTCAGCCAGGAAGTCTACTGTGGTCCAGACAGTGAACTTAAGAACCGAGAAGTATTTTATAGGATTTTGCCTTATCGCCCTTCTCAGTACTGGTCCTGAGAGGTTCTTCTGTGTTTCCAGTTCCTGTCTGTACCAGTGTACTTTCTCTCATCCAGCTGGATATTTAGGGTAGTTGGGATCATGATAGTGTAGGGTGGGGGAAACATTTGAGAACTAGAGGAGCATTGTATGTTTCATCTTTGCTACACTGCACTCTGACTGCCTCCTCCCCTTTCTGAGTCTTTTGTGAGGGAATGTCCAGTTGACTAAATGGGCTTTGTGTCCCCACTGTGCACTCCCCCTCATTCACAATGATGATTTCTTTGCTCTTTGATGCCAGATAGCTGATTCCCCCCGCACCTCGTGATAATCCAGGCTGCTGTGATTCCTCCATGTGGGTTTTGTTGTTTCTCAGCTAGATGATCACTTGTTTATCTTCAATCTTTTAAGACCCAGGGGCTGTATTTTTTATAGCCTGGTATCATCAGTTTTCTTTGGCACATTTGCTTATATACCTGCCTTGTTCTCTGTGATGCAACTTAGGTTTTGTCAACATCATTTAGGCAAAAAGAAAGCAGAAATTATTCTACTCATCCTTTGAAGATAGCAGGCAGACACTTGGGCCTTGAGAGAGGGTTTGTAGTAATGTCCAGCTATTTCCTCTGGCTTTCATCTCCCTGATTTGACTGGGGTCCCATATGTACCTGTTCTTCCTAACCTGGGTGTAGGTGTAGAGGGATACAACTAAGGAAGCAAACAGTGAACTGAAATCTAGCTGTGACTTTTTCTCCTCTAACTCTGCTAGTTTCTTGTAAGTACCCAGATACCTGTGTCTTTAAATATTGGTAATACTGCAGAACTCTGGCTAACACTGACTAGTATAAAAAAAAAGCAAAGCAAAACCCTCCAAGCAACTGCAATACTGCATGATAAGCACAGATTCATTTGGAATCACATATTTTTTCTTATTGCCTGCTACGCTCTTGTCAGTTCTCACTATTTGAAACTCCAAGTACAAAAGAATGAAACAGTGTTCGTTCCTTCATCATCTTCACAATTATTTTATGGGCCTATTTTTGCAGTCACTGTGTTAGTCTGTCTCATTGGGTCATACTCCTTTTAAATTACATGCTAATTTCCCAAGTATGTAGGCCGTCTCCAGGGACTTTTGTCTCCTAACCATAACTCCTAAGAAGTATTGTAGCTACCCTTCTGTCAAGACAGATTTGATTTTTATTCTGGCAGGCTATGGTATTTTCAATATTCTTCACACACTGCATAAATCAAAGGTAGCAAATGTCTCATCTTCCTTAGCCATTGGCTGGCTCTCTCTCTACACACACACACACACACACACACATATAACAATCAAAAATACAATGTTTTGTGTCAGGTGCACCTTATTGCTTAAGTGAATACACAATAGCTGTGATTTTTAATATTGTGAATACATCTTTCCAGCAGATTTTCCCTGAATGCAATAAATGCTGTGATATTTGACTGTTCTCCCCTTGGGCACGGGCTGACTCCCTGTAAACTAAAATCCTTTCAATCTTTCTGTGTTTATCATGATGTTGCTTATGAGTCCAATCATGAGATTTTTTGGTGGTTACGCACTGGGTTGCTAGCCACAAGTGGATGAAAGCCACCAGCCAATTCTCAGGAGAAAGATGAAGCTTTACATCCCCTCAAAGAACTATATAGTCAGCCTGCAGGTCATCTTCTTGGTGGTGGTGGTAGCTGTGCTAAGCAGTGTGTCCACTGTTTGCATAGCGAGCTCAGCCATGAACGAGCGGAAGTGCAACCAGGACCTGCGGCTGTGAGGTGATTATGGGAAAGGGGTTCTAGAATCTGCTTAAGTGTGTGTGATAGCTGTGACCACCACAAAGCTGAAATCTTGAAAACCTTTATACTTCCAGTTGTTAGCTCATTTATAATTATTGAGGGAAATCTGTGGGGTGATTATGGGAAAGGGGTTCTAGAATCTGCTTAAGTGTGTGTGATAGCTGTGACCACCACAGAGCTGAAATCTTGAAAACCTTTATACTTCCAGTTGTTAGCTCATTTATAATTATTGAGGGAAATCTGGGCAGCGGAGAAGATGCCAGAATATTTTTTTTTCTTCTAAGAAGCAGCATTGGCAAGAACCCAGCCCAATGGAGGGCAGCATTAGAGACATAGTATGGGAAATGAACCTGGTCTGCCCTTCCCCCCACCACACACACACACACACACACACACACACACACACCAGCGCATAGCAGGAATAAAGTACAACAGAGCAGCTAGAGGAGCATAGCAATGAATTCCCCGAGGAATTCTGAAAACAGACTTTGGGCTCAGGGAAAAGGGCTTAGCACTGCATCAGACCCAATAAGAAAACATTCATAAGCGTCAGCAGGCAGACCCGGAACAATTCATCAGCTAATTTTTCATGTATATGTATATGAGATAGGCAGCATGAATAATCCTGAGGAGAAAACCAAGGGACCCACCATTCCAGGGAGATAAGGAGGTGGTGGAAAAGGAAAGGGGAGCCAATGAACCCAGAGACAAAGAAACAATGAGAGATATAAAATCGTTGGAGAGGATGGCATAGGATGCCTGGTGAGGTTTGATCAAGTGCAATGTAGTTGAGAGGAGAGAACCAAATCAAGGTGAAACATGATAGTGACAAGAGAAAAGAAAAAGCAATTTGAGGCAAGAACTAAGAGGCACAGGACATTTAGAGAAGTATAGGTATGTATGAAAATATATGAATATATAACAATAGAAATATAATTCTATGTGTGTGTATTAAGTACTCAGGTAGAAGACAGACATTGGGCCTTTGCTTAAGCATGCCCTGAACTCAAGAAAACTTTGTTCAAATAACCCAGCATTCTGTGCTGCTCACTGCCCAACATGATCAGTGTAAATAAAATGGGTTCATAAACTAGTGTAGTGAAGAAGAAAGCAGATGGTGCCCTGCTATTAAAAGATATCAGGCAAAAGAAAGGGTATGTATGAAAGGCTCGCAACACTAGGGAGGTTGAGAGTCACTGCATTAGAGGATTTCTGGCTAGATCGAACAATTCCTAAATAGAGAGGTAATTTTCAGTCATATAATTTGAATCATAGCCGCACTCCCCGGATTGTGATCACAGCTAGATATTTTACACAGTGCTATAGTGAGACCATTGGCAGACTATTTAAAATATAAAAAGAAAGATGACTTCTGAGCCTTGATTGGACAAGGAGTTCTGAAGAAGGAAGGTGGAACTGCAGAAGATGAGGAGAAGGGTGAAGAAGTGATCAGTAATGTGAGCCCACCACTAAATACAACTCATATTTCAGGCAGCATTGAAGATACTTTTAAAAATGATCACCGTATAATTCTCACCACACAGACACCATCGTTTTGGATTTTAGCCCATACCTTCAATGAATTTGTGGCCAAAGATGGTCAAGGAAATTTACGTATTCAAGGCACAATTCCTTCTATGATTACAGATTGAAGCAAATGCATATAACTGCCAAGTGTTTACTATGATCGAAAGAAAGACCATTGTGGCCGCTATGAGTCATCATGTTGCTAAATTGCTGCAGTCTACAGGGCAGACACCAGAATCCATTTCAGAGACAAAACAAAAATCACTCTGTAGGAATTCTGCATTTCTGCAAGTGGCAAGATGTTGCTGCTTAGCTGAATAATATAGTTTGAATACAGTTAACAAGAGAGGAAATAATTTCAATCATGGGCAATCCAGATAGTGGGATAGTGTTGTACTTACTGTTATGGGCTATTGATCATAAACAACACAGCAGGTACCCAGGGTGTTCTATCACATTGAAAAAGATATTGAAAGGTTGAAGTCATGTCTCACTGGCTTCTTTCAAGATTATGGGTTATCTGTCATGGTGAAAGATCAAAGTATCTATGTCTTTTGCCAATACAGAGCTGCTGAACCACACACCATTGCTGCATTCCTGGGAGGAGCTACAGCTCAAGAGATTATCAAATTAATCACTGAACAATTTACAATTTTTAGTAAAACTTACATTTATGTTGTTATGTTACAATCCAGTAACTTTCTGACTGTAAAATAAGCACACTATATGGGGTGTTAATAGTGAAAACTATTCTTGTCTTTCAGTTGTGTACCCCAGTCTAAACTTCTGCTAAGGAAAGCTATTCAATTGTTTTCTTCATAAACTTCTTTTCTAATTGCTCATTTTGGAAAATGAGAGAAGCAGTTCTAGTCTGTCCTTTTAACTCACTGTGGATAGAAATCAACCCGATGGTAAGAAGGATCTGATGATTGTCAATGCTGAAGGAGGAGCCCTCATGATATTGTAGGTGAGGTGCCGGGCTGCTAACCTAAACCTTGACAGCTGAATCTGAAGAACTTTAATGAGGCTTTCTGCTTCTATAGGACATGCAGTCTGTAAGTACCTGTCTGTTCTGTCCAATAAGTCAAAATAGACTCATTAGCCAGGAGCTTGGAATTTGGGCGTTTACATATTGAAGTGACACCTAGACGCTAGGTTGTGATCTTCTATTTTTATTGTCAGTGTTCCAAGTGTTCTAGATTTTCAGCAAGAGTTTACATATCACATTCGTTAATAAGCCTGCTAATCCTGATACAGCATGTTCCATTGTATCATCCAGTTTATCTGATTATTTATTCAGCATAAAGCTTAAGTATGGTGGGGGACACAATCTTAATTTATAAACCATTCCATGTTCTTGTTTGGACAATTACTTCTTGGTCCATGTACAGATTCCTTATGAAAAAAATGTAATGCTCTGGAATTTCTTTCTTTTATGTTATCTGTAATTTGTTTTGTTCCGCACAGTTGAGTATCTCTTCATAGTCAGTAAAGCACAGATCTTTCTAGTGTTCTCTGCTTCCAACCAAAATATATCGGACATCAGCAATGGAATCCTTCTTTCCATATCCTCCTATGAGACCAGCTTCAACCATTTGCATTCTCCTTTCAATGTCAAGTTATAACTGGTTTTAAACTGTCATCCGCAAAAGTGCACTTTTGTTTGATACCAATGATAATATCTAATGGTTTCCTAAACTCCAGAAAAATATCAATTAAAAACTTCAATGTGTTTGTGTTTAGGGGTTCGATGAGTTTAAAAAAAGAACAGATTATTGACTCAGTTTAGACTAAAGGTAAATGTAGCAGAATTACACTCAAAAAAACCTAGAAAGTTTCCAAAGACATAAATAACCAGTTACTTGGAAGGAAGCACTGGTGGTAAATACTGCTGGCCCAGCATCAGGCATATCAGAAGTGAAGTGAAATCCCATGTATAACTCCAAGTAGCTGCACTAACACGGGCAGGGAGCCAACTTCTGTGAGTCTCAATTTCCTCATCTCCCTCACAGAGCTATCACAAAGACGAAATTGGGGAGCTATTCTTGCCACCTGACCAAATACCTTTGCCCATTCGATGACAGAAGAACCTCTTTTCCAGCTCAGAAACCTTTGATAAATTTGGTAGCGACTTATGTTTCCCACCTACAGGCATGTAATTCTGCTCTGGCTTATCAGAATGCCAATCTCCTCGATAGATTTAAATTCACAATCATAAACATGAACACATGTAATCCAAGTCATTTCAGTCAGAATCAGTTGTACATTTTCATGTCATAGTTCTGAAGGAACAATCACAATTCTTCCAAATCCTTATTTAATAGGAGTTTGAATTTTCTATACCAATAAAGATTATAGTGACCATCTTTGCTATTAAAGAGTTTAGCTCCATATGAATGAAAGTAATGACATAGGGACGTTACCTGTGAAACACAGGAAAACACAGAAATTATTATTTTTCATTGAGACATGTGGATTAAGCCATGCTTAAATAAAAATCAACTTCTTGACTTCTTAACAACATGGGCTCCCTCACTTCATTTAATCTAAATTTGACTTTCTCTCACTTATGAACTAAATGATGTATGACAGTGATATGAAGTCCTATATGTAGGCTGGATGGGTTATAACCACCACTGCCATCAAGTTGCTTCTGACTCATAGAAACCCTAAATAGATTTTTTGAGCCTGTAAATGTTTATGAGAACTGACAGCCTCATCTTTCTGTGGAGGAATGGCTGATCAGTTTGGACCACATTGAACTTATAGTTAGCAGTCTAACACCTACCTAACAGTGCATGGAGATTTTTATTGTGTGGCAATTAATTTTGTTTTGTTTTAACTTGGATTCCCCCACACCACAACCACATTGCTAGTGAGAGTCACAAAACACTGCTACTAGAAGCTCCCTGTGATATGAAGGCAATACAAAGAAGGTATTGAAAAAGGGCTGAAGGGTTATTCCTGCTGTTTTGGCCAGATTTTAATGTCACTGGACAATATAACTTATCTTCCTAGTGGAATTGGCATAAAGATAAGTGACTTGTGGAGAAAAAGGACCCTTTTCAGGCTAAAGAGAAATTTAAAGGAACCAATATATTAGACATATTAGTAAGTTAAAGGAAGTCTGCATTCTATCATATAAGACAAATTTAGAAAGTGATAGCATAAACAATGTCATATGTGTAAATATAAAAGTCACCCAGGGATACTAAAGGTTGATTGGCACATTACAGATTGTCCTAGAGAAAAACTGAATACAGTAGTAAAATGGAGCAGCAGGAGTGCCAAGAGCTTGAATAGGGAAGAAACGGGTCCATCTGGAAGATAGTATCAAAGAGAAATGACGGATGGAGCTGTCGGTCCCCGTGTGATCATTATTTATCCACATTGGCCATGGTGAGATCCAGACACAAGCTGAGTCTGATAATAAAAGCCTAATAGTTCTCTGCAGCTCTCTCTAAACAGTTTAGAGATCACACTGTTAGCTTCCTTCCAATGGGTGTTTGTCATTGCAATGATTGTTATATATATTTTATCCAATCTCAAATTAATTAAGAAGTCAACCAAGAATTAGAACATTGCTTTACTCCACCCTGGAATTAAATTCAGCCACCATTTCTGATTAATGAGACACTGGTCTTCTTATACAGCTATATACTTCCTTATTTTTGTTTTCTATCAAATCGTGTTTTCTTTGAATCCTGGGACCGTTGCTTGCTGCAATGAACAATCCTCAAGAAACTCATTTTGGCCTTATTCAGTAATATGGTACATTGTCCTAAGCCCCCAGTTTGAGGTAAAACCAAGAGCTGTTGGTCCAGACAATTTGTAGTAAATAATACCTAGGGAC
Organism: Nesogale talazaci; assembly: GCA_004026705.1. Lineage (NCBI taxonomy): Eukaryota > Metazoa > Chordata > Mammalia > Afrosoricida > Tenrecidae > Nesogale > Nesogale talazaci. Next base: position 132,518 of record PVJH01000042.1, on the reverse strand, counting down.
AATGGGGACATCATCTAGAGTAGGGTAGCAAACCACAAATGCAGGCCTAAAGGGATTTCCTTGTTAACTAGCGGGCTCTCCTGAACATGACAATACAATAATATGCAGGGCTCTCCTGAACATGACAATACTATAACAGCACTTCTAGATCAACCTGTATTCTGCAACCTCAACTCCCCCTTGGTGATGTTAACCCCTCCTGAACATCACCCTGGGTATTCTCAAAACAAAACATCTTCTCAGTTTTTAGATAAGAATGGGAATGGGGTACATCTGGAGCTGCTGTCTGAATGTAAAATATTGTTTGTTTTTTCTTCATGAACCATAAAACTATGTATCTAGCAGCACTGGTGGACATCATCAGTGTTCACCTCAGGATCAACAAAAGTGCATGAGAAACCTTCCTCATTCTTCAAAATTTTAAATTCATTTTCTGTTCAGGTGCGTTGGTGGCCTAGTGGTTACACCTTTGACGGAAATCTACACGGTGAGCAGTTCAAGACCACCAGCAGATCCTTGGAAGAAAGCATGTGCTTTTGTTTCCTGGAAACAGTTACAGACCTCTCAGGGTGTTTCTAGGTGTCAGCCTTGCCTTGGTAACCATGAGTTTGATTTTGGAATGTGTAACACAGGCTTTGACACTTAGACGAACAGATACGGGATCTGTACTACACATTCTCTATTGATTGAAATGTTATACAGACGTCATTTCGTTGAGTTGTCATGAAAAAAGTTGATCGGATAAGTAGGATAAATACCCCCCTCCACAAACACACACACACACACACGTGTCTTTTCCCCAGAAAAATTGGGACGGTTCAAAACTGTCTAATTGCTTGTCATATATCTAGCATTTAAAGAACCAGGATTCCAGGCAGCATGATGCAAAGTACTCCTTTCTACGGTATCACACTCCCTAATAAGACATTTCTGGAAGATCCTCTTATATTTAGAAAGTATTCAAGAACTTCAAGAAAATATAAACTAGCCAGCAAATGTGTGTCGATATGAATGGAGGTCCTATTTTCAAAGTGGTTTACCCACTCCACAACTGAGAGATTTACACCTCTCATCCTCACAACTGGCAGCCTAGAGTCTCAGTCATAACTTCATGCTTTGGCGGCGTGGTTATCTTATAACTTGTATTCTTATCATCATTCTCATTTACTTCAAATCCATACCTTCAAATTGATCTTTCTGAAAATGTACATTTCTTAACTTTTTAAAAATTAAGATCTAAGCTCCTTAGCATAACACAATACACAAGATTCAGCTCCAAATAGCAGATAGATCCCCCAATTCATGGTTTTAAAAAAGGAAGATGTATTATTTCTGTTATATGATAAGCACACAATTAGTAAGTGCCAAGACAGTAGGATGACTTCAGAAAGATCACTGCACCCTGGAATTACCCTACTTCACTATTTTGTCATCACAAGTTTCCTGATGCACACCAATCCTGATTTTAAATCAGGCAGTGTTCCCCTGTTATGTTTGCACAACTGCCTCTTGATCCATGTGCAGGTTCTACGTGAGCACAGCAAAGCATTCTGGATTTCCCCTTCTTCTAAAGGCCATCCATAAATGTAGCTATCATTGCCAAATTTAGCACTGCCAGATGGAAGACATGAGAAAATATCTCCTCCGTTTTAGTAAAACTTTTAAAGAAGTGTTCCACACTATTTCTGCTTCCATTTCATTGACTCAAATATAGTCACATTCAACAGAAAGAGGGGTCTGAGTTTGTAGTCTTTCAGCTGAGAGGTGATATGCACTCATAAAAGCAAGACGCTTGTGATTCATGGAAAAGGTGGTAAATGGATACTGAGAGACAACTCAGCATTATCTTCTTACCATCTAAGAATGCTTTCACAGCCGATCTTTGCCTATTTATCCCAGTCCAAGTTAATGCTGAGAGTTAGGGGAGAACAGGAGTTTAGGGCAATGTACCACGTTACTGAGTAAGACCAAAATCAGTTTCTTAAGGACTGTTCACTGGAGTAACTCAAAAGCTCAGGATTAAAAGGAAATGAAATTTGGTAGAAACATTAAGGTGATAGGTATATAGGAAGACCAATGTCTCCACTAAAAAGAAGTGGCTGAATTTAATTCCAGCATCAATTGAAACAATGCTCTAATTCTTGGCTGGCTTCTGAGCTGAAGTGAGATTGGACAAAATACATAAATGCAATGTATAATGAAATGTTAAATTTTAGTTTTTACCTCCGAGTCTCTCTAGAGATCTAGTACATTTTTACTATCTCCCCTGCATATAATTTTAAAGGTGATTCAGAGTCAGTTGATTATTTTGAAAGGATCGGTGCCATTCTGAAAAGTTGTCACTACTCTCCAGGATACCTTTCCTCTTTCTATCTTTGTTTTCTTGAGATTGAGCAGGAGAAACCTGTTTTTTTCCCCTTTGTTTACTAACCCATTTTCTTTTGTATGGGTCTTAGTTACATTTATGATGCCAGAAACTAGTTTTCTCAAGTCCATTTAAAACAATACCAGTGACCCTAACATTTATTTGAAAGTTTGGCAACTTTATTTCAGAGGATATTGACAACTGATTCAAGGGAAGAAATCATAAAAGAAAATCTAGGGGGGGGGGTAATTGTTTCCTAATTAGAAAGGTTTGGAGCATTTAGTGCTCTGACAGAAGTTTTGTGCATTATGTATCATAGAATGTCTTTGGATGCTCATCCATGCTGCTTGAGGGAGTGCTGTCCTTCAGTGTTAGGTGTCTGTACACAGCCATTTGATTGCCAAGGCTTGCCTCCTACTACCACAGCTCCTAACATGGAATTCCAGTCATCATCTACTAGAGCAATGGTTCTCAACCTGTGGGTCATGACCCCTTTGTGAGTTGAATGACCCTTTCACAAGGGTCGTCCGCTTCATAACAGTAGCAAAACTACAGTCATGAAGTAGGTATGAAATAAGATTATGGATTGGGGGGGGGGCACCACAACATGAGGAACTATGAAAGGGTCATGGCATTAGGAAGGTTGAGAACCACTTTACTAGAGGTTACAGATCTTGTAAGGTGAAAATGGGTAAAAAGATTCAAAGCTGCTGGCGTCGAGCATAGGCTTCAAAATGTATTTGTCTTACTGATCCTTTTTCAGAAAAAAATATCACCCATGGCCCCCTAGCAATTAACTGCTTGTACTATAACCCATAATCTGGGATAAAGTATAAATATCTATTTTTGAAGTCACCTGATCATGTTAGCAGCCCCAGGGAGTGGTATTGCCCACTTGGGGAAACACTGGGTTGGAGGGCACGCTGGCCAGCGTGATCCGTGGCTATTCTTTCTCACTTGGCGCAGACCCTGAAGAGCTTTCATCTGTGAGGAAACTGCACCCACCGACATGAGGTGCCTTTGGAGAGTAAATACCTTCTAGTAGGGAGGTAGAGTGGGTTGAGTATCACAAGGAAAATAATACAAGGATGCAACCAACAAGGATCATGTTCTGATGAGTGTGACTGCATCTGCTCTCTCATTCCAAGGTTCATCTAAAAGCTCTGATGGTAGAAGTGTGGTTGAAGTCCGAAGTATGAAAATGTATACTTAAACTATCACCTGAATAACCTAAAACACATTACAGAACTGTATGAGTAAAAATAATATTGAGGAAAGGTCCTAGGGTAGGACAAATAACTAAGAGCAGGGCAAGTGACCCATAGGTCGGTGATTAGTAAATGCCCAGAGGTACTTTATAAGAGGGGCCTGCTGATCTGCTTCCATAACGTCTCAGCCTTAAAAGACTGGTGGAAGAGCATTCGACTTTGAAATACATAAGGGTTGTCATGAGTTAGTGTGGACAGTATTTGGTGGTCTTAGAAATGAATTTAGGAAGTCTAATGCCTGGCATAAACATGTACTCCTTAAATGTTACTTGTGTATTATTCTCATGTATCAGAAAAATATCAAAAATATCAGAAAATATTCTTTTCCTGGGCGAGGCTGATAGAATACTCAAATTAGCCTATGTTTGGGGAAACTGGTGATACAAAGGAAAATTAAATTAAAGGACTCTAATCCAAATAAGAAAACCTAAGAAAGCAAGATAGAGATAAGTTCACAGAGTGGCTCAAAAAATATAACACCAGCAACAGTAACAAAAATACCATATATACTCATATATACACTGAATTTTTCAGAATATTTTTAATGCACATCTTGGGGTAAAATTAGCTGCCTCAGTGCATATTCGGATTGGCTTATACTTGAGTACACAAGTAGTATTTCATCTGTTCAGTTATAACATTATAATTCATAGACTTTCATGTTGGTTAAAAACTAGAATATAACATTGCATTTATGAATATATACAGTATTGTTCAGTTTCATTGAATCTGTTCTGAATCATAACCACTCAATGGACAACAGAAGTAAACACTGCCTGTTCCTCACCCCTCCTCACAGTTACGGCAGCCACTGTGTTAATCCATGTCATAGAAGGCATTGGTATTTTCACTGCCCTTCTGTTTTACTAAGCGTGGTGCCCTTCAACCTCTGGATATCATGTTGAAAGTAAATAAGACAAAGTCCCATCATTCCCACATTTAAGGAGTATTCTGGCTTTATTAATTCCAAGAAAAAATGTATTTGTCCTTCTGGAAGAAACAGTTCATATTCTTTCAATATTCTTTAACAGCACCGGATTCATATGCACTGGCTCAATGGCACCTGCCACCACCAGTTTAAATACATAACTCCTGCTTTGATCTTCCTATTCAATATTCAAATTCCACATGAAATGAGGGGTCAGACGCACCTTAGTCCCCAAAGTAATACCCTTGCTTTTCAAAACTTAAAGAAGTCTTGACAGATGTATCCAATCATCGCATTATTTGATCTCTTAACAGTTACTTATTTGGATGCTGCCACCCAGTTCAATAGTTTGCCAATATAATCTTTCAATATTGCAACTTATGGCTTGAGTTCTCTCCGTTTCAGATATGTTGAATGTGATTTTCCCTTTGGCATTCTAACCCTAGGTCTTTGCACAACTTATTGTAATGCATTCCTTTATCTTCTGTAGCTGCTCTTGAACCTTTCTGTTCAGCTCTTTGACTTGATTAATTTTTCCCATTTTCCTTACCTACTCTATAAGCAATCACAAGTTTTTAGTCTATTCTAATATCTGGTGTAATCTTTGATTTCTTTACTGTATCTTATGACCTTTTACTTTCATCTGGAATGATGTTCTTGATGTCATCCCTCCGCCCATCAGGTCCTCTCTCATTAGCATTAAATGCATTAAAGTCTGTTCTTAAGATTTACTTTGAAAATCCAGGTAGCATATACTCAAACTCATAATTTGACTCACATGGATGTGCTTACAGTTTCTTCAGCTTTACCCTGAATGTAAATATGTGTGGTTGATGATGTGCTACACAGGTGCCCCCTGGCCTCATTTTAGCTATTGACATTGAGCTTCTCTATCATCTCTTTCTATTGACGTAATCAATTTTGTTTCTGCTTATTTAATATGGAGTAGTCCACATATATTGTCACTGTATGTTTGTTGGAAAAAATGTATTTGCAGTGAAGAATTCATTGGTCTGTAAAATTTTATCTTGAAATCACCAGCTACGTTTTATCACCTACCATGAGTCCTTCTTCTTTCCAAGTTTTGAATTTAAGTCACCAATGATTATCAATGTGTCCTGATTGCATGTTTGGTCAATTTCAGACCAAAAATAGTAAAATTCTTCAATTTGTGAATCACTGATTTTAGTGACTCATTCGTAAATGTGAATAATAGTGATATTGGCTGGATTTCCTTATATTCAGATAGATATCATGCTAACACAGACAGCATTGTACTTCACGAGAGATACCTTAAATGCAAGACCATCTCTCTGAAATCCCCAGCATGTTACACTATATGATAGTCTGATTCAGAATGGTCAATACAAGTTCATCAATTGTTATGTATTCCATTTAATTTTTGACAACTTCCAATTTCCTTGGTACATTCTAAATTCCAATCATTAATAGATTTTTTCAGCTGCTTCTCATTTTGAATCGTGCCCCATAAGCAAATGAAGATTCCCCAAACTTTACTCCTATAGACTTTAGCTCATTCACATATTTATGGTCTACTCTACATTGAAAAGGCAGGTCTTCCTCAGCAATAGTTTCAATGTCTTCTGACCTGAGGGTCTCATTTTCTGACACTGTATCTTATAATGTTCTACTGCTATTCATAATGCCTTCAGTGACTAGTTACTCCAAATTTCTTCTTAATAGTCTGTTTGAAATCGGTAAGCTTTACAAAACCTGTTTGCTTTGGGTGACCCTGCTGGTATATATCTGTGACATAGCTGTCAGCATCACAACAGCACACAAGCCACCACTGTAAAACACACTAAAAGACTAGTCGATGTAAGTATACAGTAGGTTCATTTTACGGGCGGGCACACATTCCAAGACACCTATGGATGTTTGACACCTCACATAGTAATGAACCCTATATAAACTATGTTTGGTATTATACATTCATACTTCTAGAAAAGCTCAATTGGTAAATTAGGCACAGTAAGAGAATAGCAACAATAACTCATACAATAAAACAGTAATGTCAACAGACTGGACTACAAAATGCATGAATGTCAGCACAAGACATTGTGACATGTCATCAGGCTATTTACTGTTGGACTATACACATTTGTTGAAAATTGTTTGACCTGGCTGACTGCTGGCTACAGAAATAGCAGAGGATGGAAAGCAATTGTACAAACATAATCCAAAAGACAAATGTTTTCAAATTAAAAGCAGGCATAATATTTCCAGGCAAATATAAAGATAATATAAGAAGGAGTAACAAGGTTAATTGAATAACAAGGAATTCAATAATTTCATTAAAGAGGGTCAATTTTAAAGACTAAAGTACAGGGACCTACCTTTAAATATAGCTTTCCTAGGTTCCATAGGCTTTTATATGAAGTTTGCCTGCAGTAATTAATTAGGTCAAAGCCAAATGATGTTTCCAAGTTTTTTAAAAATAGTTCTGTTATGACATAATCCATGTAACATGCAATTCATTAGTTCAATTATATCAGGAAGTATTGTATAATCATTAGCACAATCACTTTAGAAGAATTATTTTTTCTTATATTTTTTGTTATTGCCTCACCATTTTCCGCCAACTTCCCCTGCCTAACCCTGGGGACGTTCTAAATATTTAAATGTATTATGTTCTTCTGTTTATTTATCTACTTTAATGTTATGTACCTAGAGAATGTTCTTGTTCATTTTTGGTTTTTAAAGTGGCCTATAACATACAACCTTACATGATTACTTGCTTATCCTGTAGCACCATTGATATATATCAATTTTTTCACCTTTGCTAATGACATAATTCAGAATCTCTAGATTCATTTGGTTATTTGAACTGTCAAACATTGGGAGAGGCATATTAATGTTCCCCCAGAACAACTGATTACTCTCAGATTTCTGGACTGTTTTTTTTTTCTGTTCTGGTGGGTTTTTCTTTATGTGTTTGTTTAGCACAAGTCCATTTATGTCATTTCTCCCTGATAAAGTGCTCTAGGCACACAGTGCATGAGGTCAGGATAGATGCAGAGAGGCAGGCAGAGAGCAGCAGGAGTGTTCTAAATGAAGAAACAGACATGTGTGTGGTTCCCCTAAAAAAAATCTCGAAGGAACCTGCCAGCTACCATTGTGTGAAAAGGGTAGACGTATGAAAGTGAATGGGCATCAGGAAGCTATGGCTGCAGGTAGGAGGGAGAGGTAGAAATTCAGAGGCAGTACTTTCCTACCAATATTCAGGATTGGGAAGAGAATCAAGGACATTTCTCTCTGAGGCTGTATCCAGTGAAATGCTCTTGGATGCTAATCCACACATTGGAGTTAGGTTCACTCAGGGCCGCCTCAAAAAAAAATAAAAGAAGATGTTTACAAGGTCATGGTGATTGCAAGCCCTAAAGAGCATAGGTAGGCCCATTCTGATGCACGTGGAATCACTGAGTCGCACTCAACTTCCCGGCCACTGTTTGTTGGTGTTGCTAGTTAGTTTGGTTGGTTAGTTAGCAGGTTGATTTGGTTTGTTTTACCACAGAAGATGTAGAGTACTGCCAGGTTATTGTCAGATCTTTTAATTTGCTTTAAACTTCATCAGCCTCAGCAGTGAGATATCAATGATCCATTCATTAATTAAGTTTCACTTTGGGTGCAGTCAGTATTCCTCAGTAAAAATTCAAAACCCATAGGGCTTCATCAGCTAGCCTTTTCATAGGAAGCCCAGGCTCCTCTTGCTTCGGGAAAATACTTCAGGATTCTCTAGCTCCAAGTGGCACCAATGGTTTGGCTAATTAGCATTACATGGTTCAGAAGTGAGTTCTCACTCTTCTTGCTTCTCACTGAGACTAATTTCAGTCAGGATATAAGGAATGGGTAAAATATTTCACAATGTGTACACGGACATAAACAGGGGTTATCAAATGAATTAGGCTTGTAACTTCCCGCTAAAAGACTTCAACTTCTTTCTGGCTCCAGCTCCCGCTGGAGTCCCAGGAACCACAAGATTATCGCATCTCCGGGACTCTAGTCACCCGAGGAAGTTAGTGACATTTTATTAGTAGTGTTCCCCTTATGAAACCATTGCATGCTGTTTTAACCTCCCAGATATTCCATAATTTGTGTAACCAAATCTTTGAGTTTCCAGAACATCAGTTATTTTTGTTCAAAATCATTTTATTAGGAGCTAATACAGAGGTCATACCATTCTTTAGTTAATCACTTCAAGCAGTATTATAAAATGATTGCCACAAATAAATTTCAAAACTTTCTTTTCCTTCTTGGATTCTTTGATATCAGCTTCCTTATGGACCCTCCCCCTGAAAAACAACAAAAATTCAAGAGGGTGACTCCCAATGAATAACACATCCGAGATAAACCACAGTATAAGCAAACAAAACACCAAAATTGTCTTGAAAACCAGGTCAGGCCAAAGTTGCATTAGAGAGGGGAGTAACTGGCAAGGTTTTAACTGTTCAAGTCAGGATTTTCCCATTGATCTTGTGTACTAATCTCTCCAATGCATTCTATTTAGTGACCATTTTCCTCCCATTCCTCTATTGTGGGGGCGTATTTCCCATGTAGTTCCCACAAATGTATCTTGGGTTACCACTGTCATTCACATTCCTCTGCAAACCAGAATCTCACACTTTAGGTTCTGTTAGCAATCCTTCCTTTGGCTTTGGATTATATGCTTTACCATCCTTCGGTGACTGATGATGGTGTGTGTCTTTCATGTGGCCTTTTGGACATCTCCCTTAAATGACTGCTTGTTTGGACCCCAGACAGGAGAGTGGAAAGGAGCTAATTCATCTGGGGGGGACACAAATGCATGACTGTGCATAGGAAAAGCAGGAGGATCATCCTCTATTTGACTCTAGTTGGGGGGGTTGACTGAAAATGCATTGGGGGACATAGGTGGGGGAAGGGTCCCTGATGGTATATCCAAAGTGGCCCACACGATCCCATACTTCTGGGTGGATCATATGCCTGGCACACTGAAGAGATGACAGCAGTGAGATTCAATGCAGAAAACTCATTCGTAACCTTAGGATTGAAGATGAAAAGTTCTTCATGGTGTCTGGGGAAGAAGACAGCTATACCAAGATTGTTGAACTGTAGGTAGGCAGACAAACATGGCCTTTCTACATCAGTGTCCTACATACTGTATTAAGATGGTTATTATTCAGGCCAACCTGAGACTGACATACTCAGTGATCATTATTGTAAATTTTCCTTGACAATTAACTCCCATCATTTGTGTAAATAGTGTCCAACCAGGAATGGCTTGGTTTCATACAAGTGGATAATTCAGGTACTGTTATATGGAGTCAGCTGAATTTGGTCAAATATTCCTCTTTCAACAGGGCTATAATAAATTCATACCAGGGCAAAGCAAAGACGATATTGAGGGGAGATACTTATATCCTATTGGTATGATCTATAAGTCTATAATAAATAAACAAGGGAAAGTTGAAAGGGAACCAAAGGAACATTAAAAACAACAACATATCTCCAGGAATTTGGGGCTGACTAAATCTGAGCATCAATTTGAGAACAATTAGTTCTTACATCATGACCTTGATTGATACTTGCCCTCAGGAACGGAATACAGAAGGAATGGGTGCTATAGCAAAATGTGGTGAAACAATTAGATAATACTTGCCTAGCAGATAAACTCTTCTGTTTTGAATAAATGTTGTTGTTAATAAGACTTTCCCTAATCCTGATACAACATTCATCTTCACATAGTCTTGCTTCTTTGTTTCTTCAGAATACAGGTGGAATAAGCAAGGTGAAAAAAATACAAATACCAACACATACCTTTCCCAATATTCAACCACACAATATCTTCTTGTTCTGTGCAAAGTGCCACTTACCCATAGACAGGCTCCCCATAAGCACAATGAAAAGGTGTGGCAATAACCATGCTTTGCAATGTCATATACATTTTATTATGGTCCATACAGTCAAATGTCTTTGCATAGTCAAAAAAACACAGGTAAGTTTATTTTCCTGATATTCTCTACTTGCAACTAAGAGTCATCGGCAAAAAATAATGATAATCCTTGTTCAATGTCCTCTTCTGAATGTGGTTTGAATTTCCAACTGCTCTCTGTAATGCATTGTTGGAATAGCATTTGATTTATTTTCAACAAAATTTTACTTAGTGTGATATTGCATTTTTCCATAATTTGCTCATTGTGTTTCAGCCCAGTTATTTGGAATGAGCACTGATATGAGCACTTTCTGTTGGTTGGTCAGGTAGCTTTCTTCCATATTTCTTGCCAAAAAAATAAGAAATGCTTCAATTAGTGTTTCATCAGTTGGATTTTCATTTGATGTTTTTTTTTGCCCTTACAATCCTTCCTTCACTCATGATCTTTGATGCTGGAAGTTTTCCCTCAGTTTGTGCGGGTTAAATATGGTAAACATGTTCTTCTGTTTTGACTTTCTAACTCCAGGTCTTTGCACAGTTTATTTAATACCCCATTTTTTGTCTTTTCAAGCTGGCCTTCAAACATTTTTGTTCAATATTCTAACATCATCATTCCTTCCATAAACTTTAGTAACTTGCTACAATGGTGGTGATAAAAGCAGTATGGAAAATAACCTGATATATACATGGTAGAAAGTGATCTTGTCATAAAAGACGCAGCTCTGAAACACTTCAAGATTTCAGAAGAAGGAATAATCACTTCCAAATCTGATTATCATTTGCTTCATAGCCTAAAGGACAGATCAAATTTGCTGATGAGAAAGCTAGTGGGCTTGGTCCAGCCCTTCCTGGTTGCCAGGAAGTGTGAAGAAAAGCAAGAAGATGGTTAAGTGAGGGTATGGACCTGGAACCATCACCACATTTGAAGGCTTTAATCCCTTGGCTCTTAGAGAAAAAATAGCATTCACACACATGCTTGCTTACTAAGACAAATAGGATACCAGGGTATTGAATGTTTATTTTTTTTGTACAAAAGCTTAGGTTTGTGGTTCTTGAGCATGCTCAAATAGTAACAGTATGGTATCAACCCAGACCTAACCCAGTTTGCTTATGTTAACTGGGCCAATTCCCACAGTAGAGCGCGGAGGAGAATCTGCTGACCTGGGTGCTACCCAACGCCCACTCAGGCACATTAAAGGATGGGCATCCATTTTCAGTATTCCTAGCTGAGCTGCAGTTCGCATTAGAGGAGAGAAAACTGCAGCCACTGTATTTCTTGGCAAGCTGCTTGAATAAAAATAGAGATCAGCTGACTAAGTATTCGCTATATCTGCAGACCTTTCCCAGCTGGGGAAGGAGACTTTTTCCCCTTATTTTTTTCCTCTTTTCAATATTTACTTAAATTAGACCCTCAACCTTCCAACATATAAAAAACAAAAGATAAATAACCTTTTTTAGAACCCATATTTCAGAATATATATTTATATTTTAAAATTGTATATTTGTCCCAACTAGTAATTTGAGCATATCTATTTCTCCCCCACCTTTTGTAGAAAAAGCAAAGATTACATGTGTGGACCTTTGAATCAACCCATTAAACATTTTTTTTCATTTGAGGTGAAAGAATCTGGCCCCATTACATCACTGCTTTAAATGTATCTGAGGACTGCTGAAGGTTTAGATATATCTAAGGAGAATGAGAGTAGGGAGAATCTGCTGTTCATTCAACGAACACTTTTTCAGCATTGACTACATTCAGGCTCCACATTAAGTACTCTGGTTGTATTAGATACTTTAATTTTCACAGCAGCCCTTTGAGGTCAGTGCTATTATTATCCTCATTTTACAAATGAATAAATTGAGGTACAGAGATAATACATAATTTTTCCTAGGTCACACAGTGAATAAGCGTTAGGATTCTCATCCAGGCAATCTGATCCTAGGACCATGTTTTTAGCCACTATCCTGCACCATAGAGATGATGGTTTTACAAATTGATCAATGTTTCTCATCTGATAAAGGACAGCTTCAAACAGGGTCATCATCTCAGGTTTTATCATTCTTCTCTCCTGCCCTGAATCATACCCAAAGCCTCTGACCTCTCTGCTTGGTGATACCATCAAATCCAAAAGGAGAGATATGAAGCAGTATGGCTTCCATGTGACGACACTATTCTCCCAGTTGAGGTAGGTAGCCTTTCTCCCAGACTGACATGGCATTGCCGTCATGGCATGGGATTGTCTTAGATGCTTAATGTGCAAGTGCAAGTGAATTTTAGTACCGTACAGAAGTCAATGCATTCACACAAAGTAGATTTAAGAATTTGCAGACCATAATTTTAATTTTTGGTGCTTTTTACAGCTAAAGATTCTTTAGTTGCACAAATAAACCTTCATATGTGCAAACACCTGTGTTTGGATATGTTGTGTTTAAAGTGGTTTAAAATTAGAATAGAAGATTCGAGACATACCTGATTATTTAGAAAATCATCAGAGAAGCTAATTATATGAAGAAGAACATGGCATCATGATTGAAAGAAGGTTTGCTCACAACCTGTTGGACACCACCTGCACAATCTTGCATTCTGAAACAGATGAGGACTTGAAGCTCTTGCTGATGATCAATGATGGCAGCCTTCAGTGTGGACTACGATTCATTGCCAAGAAGTCCAAAACTTTCACAACTTGACCAATTGCTAGCACAGTGATAAACGGAAAAAAGATCGAAGTTCTCAAGGAATTTTGTCTTGCTTGGATGTAAAATCCATGCTCATGCAAGCAGTAGTCAAAAGATCAAAAGGCCTATTGCAATGGGTATATTTGCTTCACAAGAAAGACCTCTTTTGAAAAGCAAGGATGTTACTTTCAGGACTAAGGTGTGCTTGACCCAAGCCATACTATTTTTAATAGCCCCATACATGCTATTTTAAATAGCCCCATGTGAGTGGTGAGCACTGGCTATATTTACTATAGAAGATCAAATAATAATCTATTCAATTGAATTTGGCTGCTAGAAGGTAATATTGGAAATCCCACAGACTGCTAAAAGGTCAAATTGATCTGTCTATGAAAAATATGGCCAGGGTGCTCCTTAGAGGCAAAGATGGAAAGACTATCTTACATACTTCAAACGTGTTCTCAGGAGACACCTGTCCCTAAATAAGGACAGCATACTTGTTAACATGGAGCGGCAGTGAAAAAACAAGAAGGCCCTCAATGAGTTGAATTGACACTGTGGTTCCAGCAATGGGCTTGGGCATAGGAACAGTCATGAGGATGGTTCAGGACCAGGCAGTGTTTTCTTCTGTTTTCCACAGGGTTGCTATGAGTCCAAACTGACACAATGGCACTGAATAGCATCAGGCATACCAAGCTCACAGAATTAGAAATACATCACATTCTCTGTTGATCAGTGAGAATTTTAATGACTACGGCATAGTCAACATTCAAAAATCATACCTGGAGTTCATTTTGCCTCATCATGACAATATAAGACTGAGTAGGAGTGCCACTGGGTCTAGAGATGGTATCTCTGCATAGGAGTAGAAAGCCTCATCATTCTCTGCCTTAGTGCCTGGTGATTTTGAACTACTGACCTTATGGTTCATGGTCCAGCATGTGATCAGGAATTATAGCAGGGATCCTGACTACGGTGTAGAGGGATGATACAGTGCATTAAGCAAGAGCATGAACTCAAGAACTCAAAGTTATCATTGTGGTTGGCTGCCAAACTGGGTGCTATTCTCCATGGATTGGTCATTTCTAATAAAATGTATGTAACATGGGAGTCTAGAAACTAAAAGGATCTGGTTGTACATCTCCCAACAACTTGTTATTTTTATGGTCCACAATATATTCAAGATTACTGATCAACAGTATAATTTAATGGCATCAATTCTTTGTCAATTCTTTCTCATTGTTCAGCTTTCACATGCCTATGACATTGTTGATAATATCTTGTGCATGAGACACATTTTTGCTTTCCAACACCTTAGAAAGACCTGATAGAGTACATTAGCCCAATGTAATATGTCATTTGATTTATTTTTATTGTAGTGTGTGTGAAAGTGTATAGAAAAAATTAGTTTTCCAATCAACATTTTTACCAACTTATTTCATGATATTTATTGAAATTTCCCAAGGTAACAGGAGGGTTTTCAGCTTCTGCCTTGACTTCCCTTTTTCTATTCTTCTCTTTTCCTTGACTGCTGTGCAAGAGTTGATTTGGTGTGCCAATAAAATTAGATCCTTGACAGCATTGTTATTTCTGTATGTATCATGGGATATATTCACTTATTGATTAGTTTATCATGTCTTCATAGGTATAGTTGTGAGGTTTTTATGTTTAATTATTTATTATGTGCATATTACAGGTTGTAAGTTAGCTTTCTTCCAAGTATCTAGCTAAATTCTGTGTCCCTGCCTATTTTCTTGGCATACAGATTGAATGAGTATGGTGAAATGGTCCAGCCCTGACTCACCCCTTTCCTTCTTTAGAACCATTCAGTAGGCCCATGTTCTATTTGAACAACTCCCTCTTGTTCTATGCTCCAGTTCCACATGAATACAATGAAAAATCACCCTGGATTTTCCCTTTCTTCAGAATGTTACCAAGAATATTTTGTGATCTGCACAGGGAAATGCTTTTATGTAATGAAAACAAACAAACAAAACAAGGGTGAACATATTTCTGGTATTCTATATTTATAGCCATAATTCATCTGACCCGAGATTAAATCTAATCTGTGCCTAATAACTGGACCATCTAACACAATTGAGGAACTGCTCTGAGACTCAGTTGCCTCCCCTGTAAAACTAAGCTAATGAAGCACCTATCTCTTAGGTTTTTCTTGAGGATCAGACCTAAAAATCCATGAGGAAAACTCGCCATATTAAAAGCAATATAAATATATTCCATTGTTCTAAATAAATATAGAATGAACAAATTTACAAATCATCTAGGCATATATAGCCTACTGCCAGTCGCCAAGTAATAAAGGGATCACCAATTTGACAACAAATGTTATTTACACTTGCCCCATCTTTGAAACTATTGGACCAGCCCTTACTCACCAGAAATTATCAAAATCACTTTCACTCTCTGAATTGTTGTGTATGAATTCTGTTCATTTGGAAGGAAAAAAATAAAAAGACAGAGACGGCAAGGGTCTGAAGTCACAGAAGTCACTGATGGATCATTCTTAGAAACTTGGAAAGCTAACTTTTAAGTCACTTTACACCTTATATCACCCACTTCTCTTGATAAAGTCTGTTATGCACACCTAAAGAGCTGCTTTGTTTTTGTGTGTGTTCAGTTCATCTTCAAAAGAAATTCGAAGAGGGGTGACTTTTTATTAAATACTTTTATTGGGGGCTCTTACATCTCCCATCACAATCCATACATTCATCCAATGTGTAAGCACCTTTGCACATATGCTGCCATCATCATTTTCAAAGCATTCTCTTCCCACCTGAGCCCCTGATATCAGTCCCTCACTTCTTCCCTCTCTCTCCCCTGCCCACCCTCCCCCATGAACCCTTGATAAATCATAGATTTTAATTTTCATATCTTACATCCTCATCCTCACCTACCCATCAAGCGTAGACGTCTAGTACAATGAAGCAGTTCCTTAGTTGAATTAGGAGAAGGTAATGTTTTTTCTGTTTTACAGTTGCAGACACTGATGCAAAAAGAGGTTAGATAAGGTACCAAGGTCATAGATTTGATCATTCAGTCTCCTCATTTCATAGTTGAGAAAAATGAGAGCCTGAGATATTATGGATCAAAGAGTGAACTCATTAAATCGAGGTTCACTTGAGATCTCATCTTCAACATATTGCATCTTTGTTGTTGTATCATATGAAGAATATGTATATATGTATATATATGTATATATATATTCTAAAAATGTAAAAAGAAAATAAAAATCTATTTTAGCCCAAGAAGTATATATATATATGTGTGTGTATATATATATATAGCTTCTATATAGCTGTTTTCAATTTGCTTGCAAAGTGTCCACCATCGCCAACCAGATATAGAATATTCTACTTTTATTATTATTAATGGACCTTTGTACAAGCACATTGAAAACGTATTTGGTAAAGCTCAAGAAGGTTATATACATTTTAAAGTAATAAAAATCAATGGTTTGCATATTTAAAATTGTGACTCATTTGGTCACTTAGATGTCTTTATGAAGTAGGAAGAGGAATTTCCCACAGTGACCCATTGCTTACAGACAAAGAACACGTTGTGAACTGGCCAATTTCCAGTTCTATGATATTTTTAATACAGATATTAGGTCAGAAAGATGATGAATCTATTGGTCTGTACATACTATGTCCTGGGTAAATTTTTCTAGTCTGACTGACTGTATCAATGACATCTATATATTTTGCATGTTGAACCCTATAAGTATGCTCTATTATTTCAGATAGTTAACATGCTTAGAGACCCTGATTCAAAAATATGAAAAATTACCATGCTTTTTCACACTGACATGGCTTCAGGAAATCTTTGATCATTATCCATCATCATGAAAGTCTTATCTCCGGCCTATATTTTTGAAAGCACAAACATTTCCCAGGAGTTTATATATAAAGTTCAATAGTCCCTTACGAATGGATATATAATAAATTAAAAAGTGTGGGGAACATCTTACATAGTCATCATTTCGGGGTATCTGGCACAAAGATCAAATAGAAGAAGTTTGAAAGGTTAATGTGAATTTTGCTAGTATAGAAGAGGCCATGTAATTTTTTCCAGAACTGAATGTAATCTCTACTCTGAATTTCTGAATCTAGGCTATGTCACAACAAATTGAAATTGATCACTTTATTGAATAATAAATGAGGCCCAAAGAATATTTGATTGAACTGTAAACATAAGCTTCATAGAAACACATGCCAGAGATCATAACAGAAAAGGCATTGCACCTGAATTGGGCGACAACCCAAGGAAGGTAGGTCCTGATTAGCTACCCATTGATAGCAGGGTCTCTCATGGGGTGATAATATTTCTCTCCTTTACTTCTCTAAATCTGAAAAATTAGGACAATTTCATAAATCCTTGCCAATGATTACTGTGTTAGTTATATAATTGTCAATTTAAGGATTAAGCATGTAGGAATGAAAGCTAGCCTGTCAATTAGATCATAGAAATGAGACCTCAGTGTGGGTATGTTTTCTCTTGAGAATTCTGGGAAATCCTGATTTTTCCTCCTTGGAAGTAGGAGGCACTTTCTCCCTTTGCTTACTCCCTGGGAGGCATCCCTGAGGAGAAGCAACATGAACCTACCCTGATGCATCCCTGGACCTGAAGAAATCTACACTTTGCATCATTGCATGCATTTCATGAGTCTGAAGAGGACTTAGTAGACTGCATTAAGACATATTGGACTTACGGTCTTGATCTGGTCTGAGCTGGGACGACTTCTCAATGTTCCCTGTCTCTTGTATATAAATCTCTCCATCATATATATGAGTGTCTCCATGAATTTGTTTCCCTGGTCTACCCAGATTAGCACAATTATTCTACTGTAATTGTGTTCTTTACTATTTGACTTGATAAGACCCCTGATGCTCTGAAATTGGACTGTTTTCTATGGCTTTAGAGGCTATAATCTCCACTTAAACATAAGGACATTCCCACAAACTTTCTTCCATAGCACAGCTAATAGAACGCATAATAATACAAGCCAAGCACCCACAGACAGCACTGCCATTGATTCAGTTCCTCCTCATAGTGACTCTAGATAGGTGAATCTTTAGAGGGAGCCGGCACTTTCTTCTTGCTCCTGTGGCATGTTTGGTGGCATAGAACCAAGAGATTTTTTTAGTAGGCCAACACTTACAGGGCAGTGCCAGGTTGGCTCAAATTTACAATATTCACCTTGGTAGTTGAAAACAAATTATTGGCCCAGGGACCAAAATCTTCCTTTAGTGTTGTGGCTTTATTGGTTGCAAAGAGTAAGAATATTATGTAACTAAAATTGAGAAAGGAGTCAGTAGATTGTAATGGAATATGTGCTTCTTGTGTGTATAAATATAAAATTTTAAATCTATATGTACCTCCCTTGTAGACCTGAGCATAGCAGTAAAATCATTTTGATTTTATGCTCATATGACTTATATGTGAGATATCTGGCATTTTGTCAAAAGCTGCTGTTAGTTGATCTCAAAGGAGAACCCTAGCCAAAGTTTAGTTTTTGTCATATAAGCCAAAAAAGAAATTATAAACACGAAAGAAAAAAACCAAAGTGCTTATTTATCAACCTAATTTATAGCATACTGTTTTCCAAATACTGCTTTGTTCATCTTCTTTCCAAGTTTTCTGTTTTGTTTTCCCCAATTAAATAACTAAAACCAGGGCTTACATACTGCAGTTGGAAATAAGTATAAATCAGCCCCAGGAAGTGCATGAAAATTAGATTTCTTACATATTCATTTCTCTCATTCGGTTTAAATATTTGGTGTCGCTATGCAAAATGATTTTAATGTTGTTAGTTTTAATGATTGTTCTACTCATATCCCAATTAATCCAGCACCATAATATGAAAGGATATGATAATTATGTAATTAGGTGGCATATAAGTTAGGGACCTCAAATTTGGATAGATTTAAGGTAAGGCCTCTGGTTTCTAACAGAGACACAGATGCTGCAAGTCCCTTGGCCATCTGGCTCCTTCTAAAGACCCTCTTTTTTGCACCTCTTCTCAGAATGCAATCACGTCACACATGCCATTATCAATATACAAGAGACCATGAAGACTGATGCATATTTGATGCTTTATATAAGATATCACCCATGGAAAGGTCACCAGGTAGAAACCATAGCTTAATATTTTTCAAATAGATACACAAAGACATTGTGTCCAAAAAATTCTGAATTCTTTTTTAGTGATTGTGCATTTCTGATACACCATGGAAAGTTTTCCATAAATCATACCTCCACTGTAATATGCACTTTGAATGTAGAAATGGAAAACTGGTTAGAGATCAAAACCTACCCTTTCATTTTACTGGCTAATATAACTGGAGGCAAGAAAGGAAATGAAATATTATATTGGGCAAATTTGTTGTATTATGGTACCTTTTAAAAGTGTTTAAGAGTAAAGATGTCCCTTTGAAGACTATTGTGAACTTGACTCAAAGCATGATGCTTTGAATCAGCTCATAAAAATGTAAAAGTTGGACATGAAATAATGAAGACTAAAGAAAAATTGCTGTCTTTCAATTATGGCGTCAGCAGAGAATACTGAAAGCACCCAAAATGCCAGAAGTAAAGATAGAATGGAACTATAGTGACATTTTGTCCCAGGTACTTTGCACATGCTGTCAGGAGACATCAGTCCCTGGCAAGGGACATTATCCATGGTAAAATAGAGGGGAAAAATGGAAATCCCTGTACATAGAGTAATAAAGTCCTCAGATAGACACAGTGGCTGCAATCATGGGTTGAAACATAAGAGCATGTGTGAGGAGAGTGCAGGACCAGGATGTCTCGTGCTCCACTTTACACAGGGCCATTACGAACTGAAATGGATTTGACAGCATCAAACAACAATGTGAACAAGTAGACTATACAAAGTGAAGCAATGCCTACTAAATGCAAAGTCATTTTATAACGATGAATCTAACTGCCCCATTCTTTGCTGTAATAATGTGTTCAAATAGAGCAAGGTTTGTGGGGATGGTGCCATAGTGGGTCATGTTCGATTCTGTTGCGCACAGCCTGTCGATGAGTCTAATCTAACCGTATCCAACAATGGTGAAGTTGGGTTTCGAGCTTCAACTGTTTGTTTTTCAATGCAGCTCCCACTGAAAGAAATGCAAAGAATTTGATATACTCAAATTTTGCAATGAAACATTGCTGAAATTTTTAATATAAGAAGAAGCACTCACTAAAGTCATTGGTGCTTTTTTTTCCTTCAAAGGCTCTGTTTGAGATATTCTTTTCCATGTTTTGTCACCCACCAAGAATGCTGGTTCAGATAAACAGATAGAGAGAACTGCGGACATTTAGTTTTTCCAGTGACATTCACCAAACAGGATCTACATGGTGATGGTGCGGTTCTCAGCAGCTAAAGCATGCTTGTCTGAGGCACAAAAGTAAAAGCAGACAAACTAGCTTGCCTTGGAGTTGACTTTGGCTCAAGGAAATCTCTACTCCAGGGGGGTTTTCTGTGGTGGATATTTTGGAAATAGACTACCTGGCACTTCTTCTAAGGACCCACTCTATGGATTGAAACCTCCGATCTTTCCAGTGGAAGAGAGGCAATAACCATCTGCAACACGTACGATGTCCTCTAGAAGTTCACAAGTCATCAGTGAGCTTCAGCTGCCTTCACAGAAACCCCACAAGAAAAGCCTGCAGTGAGTGTGTCAGTGGAAATAAGTAAAGTGGAAATCAGGACCATTTTTAAAGTAACAAATTTCAAGATAAGGGGAAATTTCATGAGGGAAATAGCTTTGAAACTAATTGTTAATCCCCACGTGGTTGGCAGGACACTCATGCTCTCTTAATTTCTGTAAAGTCTGTTTGCATTTGTCAGAATCATGAGTGTTATCAAGTTGACGGTTATCATGCTGCCTGAATGTACTGCTCTTCTACTAGAAACATACTGTATCACAGAGCGAGGAAGAAAACTTAGATGTTGCTCTTGTCACCTTATAGCAATGACTAACATTTCTCAGAGTGCAGATAACAGACATGAACACACACCTCATATCAAATCACATCACATTGAAATTAAGAAAATGATGTTCCTTCAAACTTGAGACATTCATAAAGATTGGAGGAGGGGAGTCTTTCCAATGGGTAATAAGAAGTATAATCGTGGAATTTTGAACTAATGTGTCATAAACCACTGACAGCATGGATAAAGACATGGTAGTATCTAATTTTGTTGCCCTTGAGGATAGTGGTTTATTAAAAATAGTGTCTATATATTAAAAAAATGCCATCCATTGAGATATTGACAAGAGAAAAGGTAGAGAAAACTCCAAGGTTAGTCATGGATATTTCCTTGAGCGACTATTTCTTAAAGCGTAAAAGTCTAGCAGAACAAGAGAGATTTAGAGGTGAGGAGAGCAGCATAAACAAACACATAGGGGAGGGTGGGTGGTGAGTATTTGGGCTCCAGTGACCAGGCCAGGTTATCTGGATGGAGCACTTCATACAGGAAAGTAACAGCTGTCAGGTGGGAGCATCAAGTTCTTGTGGGATTCTGAAAGATGGTGACTGTCAGATTTTGTTTGGAATATGGCCTTCCATAGAATATTTTAACTTTGGGGGTTCTGTGCATGTAGGGTTTATTTAGCTCCATCTAAGAGTTGCCTGCAGGATGGATTAGTATTGAGTTCAAATAGAACACCTATAAATGCAAATGTTTTGTTTGCTTAGTACATGGGGATTCATAAAATATTTGGAGCATTATTTATCTAACTTGTTATCCAAGGACAGAAATAGAAACACTATATGGTATGTAGCGATAGTAACACTTGTTTGTGATTGATTCATGCACAAAGAGTACTTTTTTTCTCACCCTTCAAATACTTTAATGACAAAAGTTTTCAAAAAGGCAATGAAATGTTATCACTGAAGGGGAAGTTCATGTGCTTTGGTTTATGATTTCTAATAAAATTATCCTCGAGCATCTTTAGATGGAGAGGATCACTGGTGGTCGTGTCCATGCATTGAGCTGCTGAGCACAAGGTCAGGGATTTGACTCTTGGAAAGAGTTACAATCTGGGGAACCCACAGCACTAGTCCCACAGGGTCACTCTGAGTAGGACTGGGCTTGATGGCCATGAGTTTGGTTTGGGTGATTTGAATCCTTAGAAGAGCATCCCTCATAATAAAAGTACTAATCAGAAAGGTGAAATTTTGTCACTTAAATGATGGTATAAATCCTTTTTTAAATAAATGCAAAGATTTGAGACATAAATTATATATATTTAAAGTACACCATAGGAAATGACTCATACAATAATGCGGTCATGTAAAAATGCCAACACAAGGACCATTACTAGAAAATCCTGTACAGATTGAGAGGACAGGAAGATGAGATTATGATTGATATTTGTGCTTAAAAATCTTAAATTGTTATTTCTGTTTCTTTCCCTAATTTCAATGAACAAATCATGACCAACAGGTTGATAATTTCTATCGTCATGTAACAAACAGACAAAGCATTTAGAATATCTTAGAATTTAGGTACTAGATTGAGAAAACATAGCTGATGTGGCAGTTATCAGCTCTGAAAGCCACCACTACTCACCCTCTGCCTATGACAGGCCTCACTAATCAAGCTTGTCTCTCCTTCCTTATCTAAACAGCATTCCCAGGAGCCACTATCAATAACTGAGAATTGTCACACAAGATGAAATCCTGTGACATCCACAGCCAATAAACAGCTCTCTGTAGCAGACACTCCCTGGAAAAAATCTTCCCTTAAAAAAAAAAAAGCAACCGATGCTCCAATCTCTCTAGACCCACGGCTTTATTTCCGTTAAGCTAAGATATGCCCCAAATAGATTTTTAACTTTCTATCTGCCATAATTAAGCTGAACAAGAATTTACCAAGTACAAGTATATTTCTATCCTAAGCATTTTGGAGGAAATTTAAAGAAAGCACAGTAAGGGCTTAGCACATTGAATCTTTCATTTTCCTTGTTTATACACTTCGCACTACTTCATTGAACAATTCACTCTGATCAAATCTGTGTTTTTCTGCTACCATTGACAAGATACCAGGGAGGCCTTAAGACTTGTCTCCAGTGTGCTAATGAATATCTGCCAATGGACTTTCCCTCAACATTGAGCTAGAACAAAATCCTCTCCCACTCTTTCCAACCTTAAAAACCAATGTGGCATACAGAATATTTTTGTTGAAACCTCTTCTGTGTGTTTGCTGTCTCTGAACTGTGTGTGTGTTGTGGGCAGGACACTTCATTTTGAGGAAAATCATTTGTTTTCACCCTTATCATGATCAGTCTCACTCCTACCACCAGATCTCCAACTGTTCTATTCAACAGAATTTCTCTTCAGCAAATGTAAAAGTAAGGAACTACACACACGTGACTAACAAAGACAAGCCTGGGAAAAATTATTGGTGGGACAGAAATCACTAGCTCACTTTAGATGAGAAATATCCTGGGAACCCAATGAGACTGACAATGAGCAGCAATTGCTCTCTAAAACACAAACCGGTCATTATCCCTATGGATGTGTTTGTTATGAGATCTGAGAAGACTGACCTGCTTTTCAGTACTGGACAGACTGACGCCAAGTCATCTTTCATGACTTTTAATGACACTCTTCCGAGGGTTCAAAGCATCAAATTAACTCATTCCCATTGGTCTTCTTTGGCTTTTGGTGTAAGAGTATGATTTAGCACTTACCTCACTTCATTCATGTATACTATGGGGTATTATGAGACAGAATTGACTTAAAGGCATTGAGTTACATAACCTCCACAGACAAAGGAAATATAAGACAGTCACTATTGGTAGCACATGGTAGACATCCAAAAGTTTTTTGATCAAGCAATTATATTAATGCAGTTACACTTGATAGTTGGCAGGAAAACCCCAGTGAAGCAGAGAACTCATGGTACCTTATGCAGTACCCCAGTAAGTATTTGTACTCAATCAAAATCAGAACTATTGAGGAACATCAAGATAAAACTGGAATAGTAGAACTTTTCTAAAGTAAATAAGAGAGGAAAGTTCACATAAATTGGTGTGGGATACAGAATGTGTTAGACTGGTTTGACTACAGAAAGAAATCCAAGGGCATTTATGAGAAAACAGCCTAGCCTACTCCAGATCAAGTCCATAAATCCAATATTAGTCTGTAATCTCTTGCTAGTAAATAAACCCCTCTTCCAATAAACGCCTCTTCAGACTCTTTCAGACAAATGCAATGGTACAAAATGGAGGATGATAGCAGGTCAGTGAGTAAAAATCTTGTTGATCCATGACTCATCACATCTCAGGGTAGCTCCACATGGCTTGTCAGCAGGAAGGTGTGTGTGTGTGTGTGTGTGTGAGAGAGAGAGAGAGAGAGAGAGAGAGAGAGGGGAGAGAGAGATATCTCCAGGAAGAAAGAGAGGAAGTTCTCATAGGAAGGCTATGCCCACAAGGAGGCAGGCTAGACTCCAACCCTAGACCTATTCATCAAGTTCACATAATATTATGCAACTCCCACACAGAAGAAGGGAAGTAATGGTACTGGTGCTGGACTGAAATAATACCTGAATTATATCAAGTAAGTGAATGCACTCAGGATTAACAGAAGAACAAATCGATCTCTCTTGGAAGAAATACAACCCGAATGCTTAGTATCCTTTGGATATGTAATCAACAAGGAACAATTCCCAAAGAAGGACACCACACATGATAGAGAATCAGCAGGAAAGAGGAAGACTTTCAAGGAGCAGAATTGCTAAAAAGGCTGCAATAATGGGTTCAAACACAGCCATTATTCGGATAGTGCCGGAGTGATCAGCGTTTTCTTTTTTTGTGCACAAGGATGAAATGAGTCAGGACCAATTTGAGGTCATCTAATAGCAACAACAAAAATGTTGAATATGTCACGAATAAGTCTTAAAGAAATATGACTCAATGATATCTAACAATAAAAACAACATAGCATAGATTAACCTGCTTGAGGCTCTCAGGTGCTCTGTAAAGAACCAAATGAATTTATTGTACTTGACAATAATCCCCTCTTAGTAAAGCATTATTCCAGTTACCATGCCTCAGAATTATCATTATATTACAGAGCTTTGAAACAATTAATTGACTGCCAGTGGACAGGAGTGTCTCCTGGATAGCTTGACGTCAGAATTCACTGACATAGAGTAGATCATAGTAATAATAATAAAAATCAAGACAAAGACTTGAACATTGGTGGTAAGATAGAGAGAAGATAACTTTAAAATATTAAGACGATAACAAAAATATTTCAGAGATGGAAGCAACAGAATTGTATGAGATAGATGGCAAGTTTGGTGAATGAAAAAACGATAACTGATACTTTTAGCCTGGCCAAATGAGCTCTCTTTTCAGTCATCCCAGATAAAATATACAAAGGGAGTGGAAAGAGTAGGGTTGGAGATTAAGAATAGAGTTTTGGCCAATATGCAGTTAAGTTTTGTCAAGCGAGCTCAGAATTAGGAAGGTAACCATTATGTCACGAAAAGATTCAGAGTATGATGCATCAGAGTTATTTGGGGTTGGATTTTATCCCCTACAAAGATATGTTGAAGCTCTAATTTCTGATACTTGTTAATATGGCCATATTTTAAAATAAGGTCTTTGCACAAGCAGTCAAGCTAGGATGAAGTCATAGTGGATTAGATTGGACCCAAAAGCAGAGACTTGTGTACTCACTGGAGATAAAGGAGCAATATTTGGGGACAGAGACACAGAGGAGAATATCATGTAACCATAGAAGGATTTATTTAAATGACTGTTTACAAACAAAAGGATGCCAAAGCTTGCACACAAGATGGGAAACTAAGAGAAAAGCATGGAACAGACCTTTCCCTGGAGCCTTATGTAAAAGAATGGTCATGATGATGCTTTGATTTTGGAATTCTAAGGTTATGGAAAGTCTTGGAAACTATGTCTCAAAGGAGCCTGTCACTGGACGTTCTAGTATGATGGTGATGACAGGACAGTTGCAAGGTTTATGTTTGTATTTAGGTCTCAAACTCAACAAAGTGGATCTTTTCTGGATCCTTATCTTTCATACTATTATATTTCATAGTAAACATATGGGTCCTGTATAGTTCTTTACAATGGTGTCTGTCTGTATCTATCTAGGCTCCCCAGTATGTATGCTGTGTGCTTTCTTAAGGCTTGGCATGATCATATGTCCAAAAAAACTTTTGTAGTTTTCCCCATTTATGTGATTCTTTTCCTTATTCTTCTACTTTCCTGTCTTTTATTATTTTCAGCGATGTTGAACCTTCGGTTTTTTTCCCCAATCCGTTCAGCTCTAGAGGGAAAAATCTCTGACTTATCAGCTTAATGCATATGTATTCTATCATCTAAGCCTAAGCCTAGGGGGGGAATTTTAAGCACAACTGTTAGGGTTAGCCTCCATAGAAAAGGTTATAATTATCTAAGCCTTGTTGGATCTCTCAAAGCTATTCATTAGATTTTCTTTTTAAATTCTTTTAATTCACTCTCTTCATTGCATAGGTCCGGAATCACATCCATTATTCTTTTTAAATTAGGTTGTTGCTGTTGTTCTTAGAATATTAAATCTACATTTATATGCTAGTATATTTTAAAATAATTTTATTGGGGGGTCATACAACTTTTATCACAATCCATATATTCATCCATTGAATGTCAAGCATATCTGTTGCCCTCATCATTCTCAAAACATTTGCTTTTTACTTAATTCCTTGGTATCAACTCCTAGCTATGACTCTGAGTTATCTTATCTGTTGACTGAAGACTGGTCATTGCTGAAAGGACCTCATTGTAAGGATTGTGGAGAGGGTCACATGACACATTCTACGAGATAGCGCTGTGAATAAAATAGCACTGTACAATAGTTACTTGTCAATAGGATTTCCATTATTAGTCTTGATATGTTTCTCTAATTTTCTTAGCTTAGATCAGTGTCATCCAGATCATGAATACACAATCCTTCAATGAGAATGCACTTCTGAAAGGGTACGCAATTATTGTAATGGTGGTGGAACAATTTGGAAAAGGATATCAATAATGGTTATATAATATGAAAGCTATATTATGAACTTCACTGAGCTATATGTGCACAAGTTTTAGAATTGGCTAATGTTTGGTTGTGCATATTTTCCACAATTAGAAAAGTAATTTTCACATGAATAACAATGAGTTCCAGGAAGAATAAAATGTTCTAGAATTGAATGTGGTGACATTTGTGCAACTTTTCTTTTTTTTTTTTTGGCATCACTGCCCTCAGGTGGTGGGAGTAGGAGGCCCAGCCTTTGCTCCATGGAGCTGGAATTGAACCTCCATCCCAGTGGGCTGCAGTCCTGCGCACAACCACTATGCCACCAGGGCTCAGCCCCTGTACAACTTTTCTTAATATGATTACGTGACTGAATTGTATGATATGTGGATGAGCTGCTAATAAAGCTATTGAAAGAAAGAAAGATTACCTAGAACTCACTGTGATCCAAGATTCAGAAAACCCAATTCCAGGGATGCTCAGTTCCACTGTATCAAAATTGACCAGATCACATCATGCCTTAATAGTTTGCCATATTAAAATAACAACAACGATTAGTTTCTTATAACAGGTACTTGGTAGCATCTCCACACCCATGAATTTCTAGATAGTGTTAAGTTGATCCTGACCTCCATAAAGATTCAGTGGAAGAGAATGTTTTATTTCCTCTCCCTCTCTGGAGTAAGGGTATTCTCCTGTGCGCATGAAGCAAAGGTTACTCTCTGTCCCATTGAAATGCAAAGATTTGGAGAAGCAGAAGTGTGTGAGCCCCCAATAAAATGATTCATTTTAAAAAAAGGAACTGGAATGTTGCATCGCATTCTACTTATGTGATCCTAAATGGGTATCTTGATTTCTGTGTTAATTCTTCATTTGTACCAAGAGCATCAGGAACATGGTCACAGTAAGTGCCTTATTGCAAGTTGGGAAGGTGAGAATGATTCTATATGCAGCATGAGACAAAATCTCTGTCCAGCATCTTTAATATCTATTAATAATAATTTGCCTCTTGTTCAATAGATATTTGTCTGCACTACCTCATTTTTGTTTACATGCTCATACAGAGACTTGTTTTTATTCTCTCACATTATCTTCCCTATTCCTCTCACTGTGCAATAATTTCTCACAAGTCGAATCTCAGACATTAAACAGTATATTTGACTTGTCTAAACACAGACAAACATGCACTAACTGACATTTAGTCTGAAGCACAGCTCCCTATTTTGTGAAAGAACTAGGGCCGTCTCTTCTTTTTGCCCTCTCTATATTTTACCAAGCATTACATCCTCCAGAAAATAGTCTCTCCTTATAAAATGATCTATAGAATGCAATATTTCTAATTAGTATGAAACATATCTAAACAGTATAAACATTTCTAAGTAGCTTGCTTCTCCCACATGTGATTAGAATTACTTATCTTTTTTTTTACTTCAGCCATGTGTTGGTGCTGTCAACAGAAAGGACATGTCGTACAAAATGATGGATGTCAAATGATAATTGAACTTTGGAAAAGGGACTTTTAAGTTTCTTCACTATCATTTTGAGTATCATCACATGAGGCCAGTTTGAAATAATTTTTTTTAATTTAGGAACACTATCACTTTCAGAAATAGAAGCTATTTTTACATCTTCAGATATAGGGGCCACTGGGAACTGCGGGGAGTATATCCAAGAGAAGTTTGCTGTGTTTGAAATGCTTCTTTGAGTCTGAAAGCAGGAAAAATTCCTCTTGAATTTGGTTTTATGCAAAGTAATATACAGTGGAAGGCAGTGAATGTGCCTTGCTGAACAGCTGAAATCTATTTTTTCAACAAACAGCAATTGATAAGATATAGAAGCTTACCATTGTAAGATAGTCAACCATGCAACTATAATGTGTATTTCCCAAAATAAGAAATGGGAATTAAGACTACAAAATGTCATGTCGGGATTCTACTGGCATCCTCTGAGACATTAGTGGTGAGTTCAGTACTAAAATCAACTTTATTTCTCCATTTAACGAGTCAGTCACCTGCTATACATTGATATCATTTTGTACCTCGGGAATAATGGCTCATAATATTTGCATATTTGAATGCTTTGCAAGCTATAACATCATAAGGCAATGGATAACTGCCTAACAACTTTAAGTGATAAGGTCGGTAGACTATCTGAATACTTATATAGGAACTAAATTCAGTCATAGAAGCAACATACAATATATTTCATATACATTTATACAACAAATTAAAACCACCACACCGCATGAAACAGATTCTGACGCCAGGCAGCCCCATAGTACAGAGTGGAACTGTCCCAATAGGATTCCAAGGATACGTATCTTTATAAAATCTACCTGATAGGATGCTGCTGGCTTCAATCTACCTGATAGGATGCTGCTGGATCATTCTCTTAGCTAAGCACTTTAACCAATGCACAACCAGGGATATTAGGGTTAAATAATACACTGGTATATAGAATATATTTGTTCAATTATATAAAGAACAACATTGAATTAGGATTGCAAGAAGGTTATTTAACAAACTGCATGATATACAGATGACACAACCTTGCTTGCGTGAAGAGGACTTGAGGCATTTGTTGATGGAGATCAAGGATTGCAGCCTTCAGTGTAATTCCAACTCAAACTAAAAAAGACCAAAATCTTCACAATTGGACCATTATGAAAAATGGAGAAAAGAATGACGTTATCAATTATTTTGTAATCTATGAGCAGCGCTCTTTAAAGCAGCAGTCAGGAGATCAAGTGATGCTTTGCGTTAGATAAATCACTTGCAGAAGATCTCTTTAGAGTACTGAAAAGCTAGTATTTCACAATGAGATCTAAGCTACATCTGACCATAGTCATAGTATTTCCCAAGGTCTCATGTGCATGTGAATGTTGTACATTGAATAAGGAAGACTATAGAAGAATGGATGCATTTGATTTGTACATTTGATTTTTTGGGTGGTTCGAAACTACCACGCACTACTCAAACAATCCAGCAAACCAACAAAACAAAAACAAACAAGGGAGAAAACTCTTGATCTCTCCTAGGTGTTAGGTGACATGTGCATGTTAGAACTGACATACAAAATTAATACAGGTGTTCAGGGGGAAAAAGAGGGAAGTGGGGCCCTTGTATGTACTATTTTTGTTGGAAAATAAGTCCAGAGCTATTCAAGGTGAAGTCAGAAGAAGGAGTCCCTAAAACCATGGGCATTAGTTTCTCCAGGATTGTACTAAAGGGAAAAGATCAAAGAAAAGATCATCAGTGCATTTGACTCAATCATGACTAAAGAGTTGCTTTGTAATCTGTCTATAGGTTTTTGAGAATCCTAATAGACATTGTAAATTATAGAGGTGGTTTTAAAAGTATAATGAAAGATAATGGGATTAAACTGAGGAAAGGATCTTGTCACAAGCATGGGAAATAAGCCCCCATTTTTCAATGCACCAAATCTATTAGACCAGGAACTAGTCATCCACAGGAGATGGTAACTAATACACTTCCATGCCCCACACACAGCAGTGCAACACAGGTCAAAATCTGAAAAGCAACAGTTCTATCTAGGCCCCTGGGGGGACAAAATGACCCAGGATATATTTACTTTTTTTCTCTTATTTTCTTTCTGGAGTAACTCCACCTGTCCAAAGTGACAAGAGCTATCATTTTATTTTGTCTCATTTCTCAACCTTTGTGGCAAGGGCTGATGCCCCTCTGTGAGCAAAGAAGGAAACAAAAGAGCAAAATAAGTCATAGAATTCAAAGGGGGAATTTAACTAAAGCTTTTCATTCTCCTTAAATGTGATTGGTCTTCTTTCCTCTGTTGAGGTAGTTATTTCCCCCTTGGCTCTTTCAAAAGGAAGCCTGAGGTCAGCTTTTAAAACAGCATTTATATGAAGAGGCTTCAAAATAGCCCATGGAAAAAATCCCATTCTCTTTCATTCCATTTTTGCACAAATTCTTTGAAATCTCTTCGTATATTATTATTATGTGTGCTTAACTACTAGCCATAAGATTGGGAACTTAAACCCACACAGTCTTGCTACAAATGAAAGGCCAGTTTATCTTCATTTATAAAGACCACAGCCCAGAAAACTCTAAAGATCAGTTCTACTCTCCATGACTCTAGGGAAACAAATTTGGTTTGGTTCAGTTGGTTTGGTTAGGTTAGGTTTGTTTGGTTTGGTTAATTTGAATGTCATTTCAATGGATTTGTGCCTGGGAAGGGAAGAGGATGTAGAACTGTGTTCTGTCATAAATAAAAGATCCCAAATCTGCATGTAGCAAATATCCTAAGTATAATAATGCTCACACATACAGTTACCTACTTCCTTTACATATTTTAGTTAACATATTTTGATAGGGAACATAGTAATTCTCTTGAAAAAAAATCAACTGTTGTTTGATGTTCATTCGATAAGCTCTACATATCTAGGAGCAATATCAGCATTTGCATGCCTTTTCCATAAGAAATATATTTCATGCTTTTTTGATAGCATTTAAACACTCAATTTCTATAAAAAGCTTATGAATTCTCATTATCACCTCCACACACTCTAAAAAAACAGAACCAGCTAAATATCAGAACATACACTAAAATTGACAAAGGTGTTTTCCAAGTACTTACCTCATTAACTCTACATTTCATTGAGAAACAATTCAACCTAGAGACCTCAGTGAATAACTATTAAAGCTGTTGTTGTAACATATTAATTGGTAAGGTTAGACCACTAAACTGACATGCCAAGTAAAGAAGCAAAATAGTATTTTTAAAATGTAGCTCCTATTGCTTCTTGGCCTTTTGGCTAAGAACAAGTGTAAAATATAACTACTACCTGAGTATATTTGGTGTGCAAGGGGAAAATCACTTTGTTTTCTCTGATTTTGAAATTCAGGACACCATAAACACAAAAAGATACTGATATGACAAAATAATAATAATGTATAAATTATCAAGGGTTCATGAAGAAAGGATGGGAGGGGCCGGAGGGGAAAATAAGAAGCTGATGTTAAGAGCTCTAGTAGAAAGAAAATATTTTGAAAATGATGATGGCAACAGATGTACAAATGTGCTTGATGCAATGGATGAACCTATGGATTGCAATATGAGTTTTACAAGTCACCAATAAAATTATTTTTAAAGGCAAAGGGATAAATCTAGGCAATTATTTCATATGGATTCCCTCAAATGGCAGGTAGCTTTTAAATGCTCCTGGTTGCATCCAGTGTAACACCATATGTGTCTTCTTGAAGAAGCAGGAATCACCTTAATCTTGAGTGAGACTTCGATTATAATACATTGTGGAGGTGATTAGTTCTCAGCTTAGAAACAAGTTGCCTTCTGGATGGTGGGTCAGCAGTGGCCATTTTAAGAAGAAATCAAAATACCAAATATCCCAATTAACAAAATTGACCCAAATATGTTTCTTAGTTTAATGAGAGTAGTATAAGGAAGGCGGATCTTTGAAATTGTTCAGTGGAATATAGTTAAATTTTAATAAGAATAAGAATGACACTGAATGACTTCAAAGCACTTGGAAACAGCTAAATTATCAACCTCTCAAGAAGTTATTTTTAATAACATCTCAGGTGTGCTGCATTCTATTCATATCCATCAAATGGAGAGGAAGCCTAAAGATTAGTCATGTGAACGTTTTCTGCAAGTAACCATAATTGGTTTGATTTGTATCTCATTTTGATGTTTCCTGGCTCTGGGTGATGGCTTTAAAGTCTTAACATATCAGCATACCTACAGGAAGAGGATATGGTTTTTAGTCATCTTATTTCTCATAAATGTGTAGCAATTACCAGTAAAGTGAATCAATTCATCACACAGTTACATTGAATTAATTAGATACTATAGAAAGACTAGAGATCCACTTCCATTATTGAAAGGAAATTTAATTTTATCTGAAATATTCCAATCATATACTCTTTGGAGGTCTACTAAGTGATATCTAGTGGGAGAGCAATTATCCTTGATGGTAATAGCACAAACACAAAAGCCACTCAACGTAGCAAATGTGTCAATATATATGGTGTGCAGAACATTTTCTGCTAAAGAGTATTGTATCTCCATTAATCACTCACCATGTAAATAAGGTTGATGAGGAAAAATAAAGGACAAGCTTGGCTTATGTATGCTCCACAAACACAACTCTGTGAAAGCAATTTGGAATAAGCGACTGCTCAAATAAAGGAACAGTTTCCATTTGTAGAATCACCTTTATTTGTTGAAGATGAAACAAAATGCTATGTTTGAAGACATACAAAGATATTTAGAGGAGATATAATCCAAACTTAGTATTAGTTGTATTTAGGAAGTCATAGGTAGATATAAAGGAGGTCTGGTGGCACCCACAGTATAGTAGTTATATAATCTTGTGTCAACTTGGCACTTGAGAGTATTAAGAGTGAATGGGTAGGGTCTAGTCTGACAATTGGGTTATAGCCAATGAGGACCCTGTGTGTGCATGGACTCTCCCTGAGAATTCTGGGAATTCCTGTATTTTCTCCTTAAAAGGAGAGACACCTCTTTGCTCACTTCCTTGGAGACTCTTTGCCTGATTTCCTGTGAGACATCCCCGAGGAGAAGCCACATGGACCTGGGAAATGGAAAAGCCACACAGAGACCCCTGCCAGTACTGAGATGCTCACAACACCACTGGGTCGAAAGATTTTCTCCTCACTGGCCTGTGACCTTCCTGCACTCAGCATCACTGAATGTGTTTCATGAGCCTGTAGAGGACTTTATAGATTGGTTTCAGACATTTGGACCAATATTGAACTTAAGGGCTTGTAGTGGACTGAGTTGAGATGCTTTCTTAATGTAAAATTAATTACCTTTTATATAGAACTCTCTCTTATACACATGTGAATGTCTATGAATTTGTTTTTCTAGTCTACCTGGACTAACAGAGTCTGATGAATATTGGACTGCTAACCATAGGTCAGTGCTTTGAATATATAAGCTGCTCCACAGGAAAAATATGAAGCTGTCTGCTCCCATCAAGATTTACTCTATATAGGGTCACTAAGCATTGGAATCAACTTAATGGTAGTCGATTGCTTTGGGGTATGTAGGGTAGAAAGAGTCCTGATAGTATTTAATGAACTGCTAGCTGGAGTTTGAACCTACCAACTACTCCAAGGGAGTAAGGTGCTCATTTCAATGTTAATAATCTCAAAATAAACTTAGGGCGCAGTTTTCTGTCTGATCATAGGGAGTATGTAACATAGAAAAGGCCCCTGAATGGCATAATGGTTGGCACTTACCTGAAAAGATTAGCATTTAAATTACACAGTGGTATCATAGAAGAAAGACCTGACACTTAGTTTCTATGAAGAATGCAGTCAGAAAAACACTATAATGCAATTATCCTGGTAACACATTGTGTTACCGTGAGTGGGGCATAACTGGAAGGCAACTTGTTAATGCAGAGGTAAAGGAAACTTGCTCTAACAGTGATGTACCGTTTAAGTATGAAAGAGTAGAATAAAGTCTCTTTGATACAGTCATAGAACAACATATATACATCTATATACAAATGATACATGGATCAGTTTATTTACATGTATGCATATCTGAAGAAGCTTCAGATATTTTCAGGAAAAATTGGAACTTTTTTATGAACTTTTAGATGTCCAATTATGTACAATGAAAATTGTACAGCTAGTAAACTGGGCTGGAAATTAACAAAGGAATGAGATTTGGGCTAGTGGAAAGAATAATGAAACATTCATGTGGAATAAATATAACACTGACTAGATAAACTAGATATGTAGGATTGATACCAAACTGAATGGCGATTTTTCTTGGGTTATAAAAGACCCATATAATTTCTAAAAGACTTTAAACATTTTCAAATCTGTATCCTATTCTACCTTTAAAATATTTGTCCTAATATCTGCTCTCCTGATGAAAAAGAATCTTCAGAGAAGATATAATACTTGGTTGAGGTCTTGTGGTAATGGTGTGGAAGAACATAGACTTGAACTCATTCTCTATTAGGACAGTACCCAGTTTTGGAAACTTTGAAATCCATTGACGGGGCAGTGAATTATTTAACGTAGCTCTTCTAGCCAAAGCTTCTAAATGAAGTTTTCTTGTATTGGGTCTGCTAAGGAGCTAGGGGAAGATACTGATAGGATTCAGTTGTACTTGCAAACAAGATTCCCTGGTGTGTTATCCTGCTGTGTCTGAAATAAGCCCTCTGAGAAGCAAGAGTCAGGAGTGGAGTGCATCCACAGGCTCAAGATCTCTTCTCAGTGAATCTCCCAGACCTACAAGACAACTATAACCTCAGAGAAATAGCAGTGGGACCAGGAGCCAGAGCACGGGACAGTGTGGTAGACTTCCCAATTAATTGAACAAGAAAAGAGAAATGCTTTTTTGTCGGAGGTTAGCTTGCTGAGTGGTGCCTCTGAGTACTTAACTGGAGAGGTTGGACTTTCTGACTTAAGGGAGTGGAGCTGAGTGCCTTCTGGCTCAGACTTGATGGAATGGGGTGCATCTGAGCACTTAATAAAGGGAACTGAGGTTTCTGACCCACAGAAATTAAGCTTAATGCCTTTCAGTTAAGGCTTTTAGCAAAGTGGTATACCCTTTGGACATTTATTAGCAGATTTTCCAGAACTTTGTCCTGATAAACAACCCTGAGATGTTCTCATTGGCATTACAATTATCTACATTTCTTAATAAACCTTTTACTCATGAACTTTGTCTGTGAGGCCAGTGTACTCATTCATTGGCTATTATAATCTGTTGTTAGTGTGTTAGTCCTTGTGTTAGACAGGGTTCTCTAGAGAAACAAAACCAGGACACTAGTACTTCTCTTTATATATTTATATAGATAGAAGTATATATAAGACAAGAAATAAGCAGGTAACTAATCTATAAAGCAGTACAAATTGCTAGGTGAATCTCACTTGCTTGAGGCAGCTAGTAGACTGGAAGTCCTTTGAGATTTGGGGGCTGCCAAGTAGTCCTCTGTAGAGCATTCAGGTTATGTGACCACAAGCAGCAAGCAGGAGAGCAGGTTAGAGTCCAACAGTCCTAGCTCAAGAGATGTACATTCCTGGAGCATGGAGAAGCAGGACTTGAAGGAACCTCAACTCATAGCTACTCAATCCACGATTAGGTGTCCCACAAGTAGTGTTGATTAGAGGTCAAGGCACAGGATGAACAAGGCAGCTGGCTGGACTGAAGATCCAAGAGCAAGAGGGCAAGGATGGGGCTCACCCAGCCTTTTCTATCTCTACCTTTCAATAGATCTTGTGTTCATTGGCCATGTTGGCACAACGAGCTTACCCATCACAGTCCAGGTAGACAAAGAAATTAATAGAGACTCATATGTGTATAAGAAAGACGTTCATATACTAGAGCAGTTGAATACTAAGAAAATGTTCCAGCCCAGTACAGATCAATCCGTAAGTCCGATATTAGCCCATATGTCCAATTTCAATCTACAAAGTCTTCCTCAGACTCAGAATACACATGCAATAATGCTAAATGCAAGATGATCCATGCCAGTGGGTGGGAGGTCTTGTGGATCCAGCGGTGTTGTACACATCTTAGCACTGGCAGGATTATCCACGGAGCTTCTCCAGTTCCTAGGACTCTAGGTCTATCACCATAGTGCCATGTGTCTTGTCAGTAGAGCATCTGTCAGCGATTCAGGAGAGAGGGAGAGAGAGACTCCTGCCTTAAACAACAAAATAATAGGTGTTCCCAGGATCCTCAGGAATAGGTCATGTCAACACAGAGGCCTCAATGATTGACGGACTCTTCATGTCCAGTCCTCTCGGATTGATAACTACCAGTTATGTTCTATCCGGTCGGTTCTTACCCATATCAGTCTTCTGCAATAAAGGACAAATAACTGCCACGTGCTCTGCCATCTTCAAAATTGTCCCAATGACTACTCCCATGGTTACAGCTACTATTCCAATCCATCTCCTTGAGAGACTTCCTCTTCTTGGCTGTATCTTACTTTTCCAAGCCTGATGTCCTTTTCCAGGGATGGGTCTCTGTGTTAGTTTAGGTAGACTAGAGAAACAAGTATATAATTATGCATATGCATATAAGGAGGAGATTTATATACAAGAGGAATGGGCCTTTGAGAAACATCCCATCCCAGTCCAGTCCAAGTCCATAAGTCTGATATTAGCAATGTGTCTGATACCCATCTATAAAGTCTTCTTCAGACCCACGAAACACATACAATTATGTCAGGTCAATCGCAGGCCAGTGAGTGCAGAGTCTTGTGTGTCCACTGGTGGTAGAAACATCTCAGTGCTGGCAGGGGTCTCCACGTGGCTTCTCCAGCCCCAGAGGTCTGGTTCCATCAGGGCAAACCCATGTGGATTCTCCTCTGGATCCTCCAGGTTCCAGGACTCAGGATTTATCAGCATGCTGCCATGCTGTCTTGTCAGTCGTGTGTCCCAAGGGACTGAGCCGATGATCTTGTCAGTAGAATGTCTCCAAGCGACTGAGTCGATAGTCTCTCACTTCCATGGGGGTAATACCGCAAGATTTCCCGAACTCTTAGAGAAAGTCATGCCCACACAGAGATCTTATTGGCTAGCTCCAGATTGACAGGCTAGACTCCACCCCTTAGTGAAACTGGCACAAGAGTACATGACTGCGACTGGCTTTCTCAACAATATGCCCCAAATATGTAAGACAAAATCTTTCCATTGTTGAATCTAAGGTACTGGTTCTCAGCCTGTGGGTCATGACCCCTGTTGGGGGTTAAATGACCTTTTCACAGGGGTCACCCAATTCATGGCAGTAGCAAAATTAGAGTGATGAAGTACCAATGGAAGTCAATTTATGGTTAAGGGGGTCACCAGGATATGAGGAACTGTATTAAAGGGCCGCAGCATTAGAAAGGTTGAGAGCCACTTCTATTAGGAATATGCTGGCTTTACTTATTCCAATACAGATCAGAA
This sequence comes from Nesogale talazaci, assembly GCA_004026705.1. NCBI lineage: Eukaryota > Metazoa > Chordata > Mammalia > Afrosoricida > Tenrecidae > Nesogale > Nesogale talazaci. Next base: position 94,345 of record PVJH01000042.1, on the reverse strand, counting down.
TTTCCTTTAAACTGTCCATGGTACTTTCAATATTTTTTTCTTGCACCTTAATTCAAATGCATTGATTTGTCTAATTTGTCTATGGTCTTAATTATTCAAAGTCAACTTTCCCACACACATGAGGCAATGGGGAATATCATGACTTGGGTCGGGTACGCCTTAATCTTGAAAGTAACATCCTTGCTCTTCAGTCAGGGATCCTCAAACTTTTTTTTGTCATTTTTTTGATCCTTAAACTTTTTTAACAGGGGATCAGTTCACTGTCCTTCAGACCATTGGAGGACCACACTATAGTTAAAGAAAAACTATGAACAAATTCACTGTGGGCCCAGGAGGAGTTGGCTACTAAGCAGCACAGCAGTGGTGGCAAAAACATGTAGCAAAACACCCAGCAGGCTGGATAAATGTCCTCCGCAGGCCGCATGTGGATTGTGGGCCATAGTTTGAGGACCCCTAACTACGTAGGCCTTATGCAGCAGATTTTCCTAATGATTCCTTGACTACTGCTTCCATGAGAATTGGTTACAGATCAAAGTAAGACAAAATCCTTGACAACTGCAACCTTTTCTCCATTGATCATGATGCTACCTATTGGTTCAGTTGTAAGGATTTTGGTGTTCCTTGCATTGAATTGTAATCCTAACTGAAGGCTATCATCCTTGATCTTCAGTACTTCAGTTCCTCCTCCCTTTCATCAAGCAACGTTTTGTTGTGTGCATACTTCAGATTGTTAATTAGCTTTCCACCATTCCTGATGCCACAGTTTTCTTCATATAATCCAGCTTCTCTGATAATTTGCTCATTACATAGATTGAACAAGTATGGTGGAAAGATACAACTCTGATACACACCATCTTTATTTTAAACCATAGGGTAGTCATTTGTTATGTTCCTACAATTGCCTATATATTTATGTGCATGTTCCAAATAAACACAATGAAATGTTCTGGGATTTCCATTGTTCTAAAGGCTATCTGTAGTTTGTTAAGGTACACACACAGTTGAATACGATGGTGTAGTGAACAAACCACATGTAAATATCTTCACGGTGTTCTCTGTTTTAAGCCAAGATCCTTCTGACCTCAACAGTGATATCCTTTGTTCCAAGTCCTCTTCTAAATCCTTTAACTTCTGGCTTTATCTTCTGGCAGTGCCCCATCAATGTGCTATTGTAACCATTATTGAATTATTTTAAGCAAAATTTTATCATATGCAAAATCAATTACATTATGCTATATTTTGAGCATCTGTTGGGTCAAATTTCTTTGGAATGGGCAAAATTGTGGCTCTATTCCAGTCAGTTGGCCATTTAGCTATCTTTCAAGTTTCCTGGCATAGATGAGTGAGTGCTTCCAGCGCTTCTTATGTGTTGGGAAATATTTCAACTAGTATTCCTTAATTTCTGCAGTATCGTTTTAGCCTAATGCACTCACTGGATTTTGAGGGTTTTCTTTCAGCACCATTGGTTATAGCTCATATGCTACTTCCTGAAGTAGTGGACTGTGGACTAGTTCTTTATGGTACAGTGACACTGTATACTCTCTCAATATTCTCTCGATGCATCATTCCATATTGTGGCTATAGAATCGTTCAAAGTTGCAATTTGAGACGATCTTTTTTAGTTCTTTCAGTTTCAGATGTTTTAAGTGAGTTCTTCCCCTTGCATTTTCTAATTCTAGGTCCTTGCATATTTTATTATAATATTTAGCTTTGCCTTCTCAAGCTGCCCTTTGAAATTTCCTCTTCAGTTATTTGAGTTCATCCTTTCTCCTGCTTTAGCTACTCTATGAATAAGAAAAAGTTTCAGAGTTTCTTCTGGCATCCACGTCAATTGTTTCTTTCCCTTTCTTTTCATTGACCCTGTTGTTTATAAATTATGGTCTTCATGTTCTCCCACAGCTTATCGGGTCTTCTCTCCTTAGTGTTTGAGTCATCAAATGTGTTCTTGAGATGTTTTCAAAATTCAAATATAGTTACTTAGGGATGTATTTTGATTTCTGTGGACCTGTTTTCATTATTTTCAGGCTTATTCTGGGCTTACATATGAACAGTTAGTGCTCTGTTCCACAGTTGGCCCCTGGTCTGGTTTTAGTTGCTGATATTAAGCTTATCCATCATGTCTTCACATGGATGTAGTTAAGGTCATTTCTACTTATTCCTTTTAGGGAAGTCCCTGGGTTATTGTAAGGGGGGGTGGGCATTTGCTAAGAACAAATCACTGTAGCTGTGAAGTTCTGTCATATACTTCCAGTTACATTTCTCTCACCGATTCCATATTTTCCAACTACTATCCTTTCCCCTTTGTTTCCAACTTTTATATTCCAATTATCAATAACCATCAAAGGCATGTGGATACATCAATTATCAAGACTAGATTGATAAAATACCAAATCAAACATACTCACTGTCATGGAGTTGATGTCACCTCATGGCAACACTATAGGACAGGGTAAAACTGCCCCTCAGAGTTCCCTAGACTGTCACTCTTCATGGGAACATAAAGCACGTCTTTTGCCATGTTGGTGGTTTTGAACAGCTCACTTTATAGTTAGCAGGCCAACACGTGAGCACTACACAACTAGGGCTCTGAGCAAGATGAAACAATGGACATTAATTAAGGCTACACACCAACAGAGAAGAATTTGCTCTGTAGAACCAGGAATAGTTTGATACATATATAATATGGGTAGATAAATTTAAAAGTCCCTGATATCAATGACTATGTCTCACCTCCTTGCATGGTAATAAGTACCCACTAGGTGGTAAAGTGGTTATGTCTTGGAGTGCTGATTGCAAGGGCAATGGTTTGAAATCATCAGTTTCTCCTTGGAAGAAAGGTGGGGCTTTCTACTCCAGTAAAGACCTCAGAAACTCATAGGGCCAGTTTTACCTTGTCTGGTAAGGTAAACAGCAAGTCAATGGCAGTGGTCACTTTTTAAATTTCTTTAACTCTTGAGATTCAGACTATTAGTAAATCACCCATTTTAAGAATTTAATTTGCTAAAACACATCTAAAATATTACGCCTACAATATAATGCAATCTTAAACTGTGATTGATGTATAATATTGGTTACCCAGATACTCAGATACTCTTTCTGTGACTGCCTCTTTTATTTCATTATCCAACCTCATTGTTTATCACATCTTCTCAAGAAAGCAAGCAAACTCACCCCCCAGAGAGTTGATTCTGATTTATAGTTTCATACCAGACCTGTAGTACATATTATCTTTAGGCTTGTGGCTGTCCTAACAGTTCAAGCTCTCACCATCTTGTATCTTAAATACTCTATAGTCTGTAATTCTTTTGACTTTTTGCATTCTAGTCCATCTTTCCTCTTACTTTTTAAACTAAAGAGTGAGAAGGACATCTTACATATAAAGTAATTTAATTCTCAATCTGCCAGTGATTGTTTTAGTAAATGATAGTAATTGTAATAGCAGCATCCTATAACTCAACATTACTGTTCAATTTTCAATAAGGAGATAGCTTAAAAATAAACAGCCTGGTTGTGGAGTCAGACAGTCTTAAAAAAAATCTTAAGTCCATAAGTTAATAGCTGTGTGATCTTAGGCCAGTTACTTAACTCTCCGGAAATTCACATTCATCATGGATGGAATTGAAGTATTAATGCATGACATGCTGGACTCCCAGGTGAATTATCTGAGCTAAAAAGGTATAGAATCTCCCCTAATAATATTTTTTGCCTTTCACAAGCCATATGAATTGAATTGGCTTCTCACAAACTATTAAACAGAATGCTTAGTATCACCCTATAGGCTGTCGATATGAAGAGTAAGAAAGGCAGAAATGCTTAGTGACTTTTATTGGATAATGGCATAGGAGCGAAGAGCCAAAAAGTCAAACCCTTGTCCTCTCTGAACAGGAAAGAGCTCGTACAATGTAAAGAGATGTATGCAAGGAAGAATCTATTGATAACTGATGCAGGGGCTTATTAGGGACAAAGGGATATGAGGAAGTTTGGGGGAATTGGGAAGCAGACAATGAATATGGGAACAGGTTGCACATTAGAACTGATTGTGATGATATATACACAACTACTTTTAAAAGTGAAAAACCACAGTAGTCTAGGATATGTGAATATTGTCCCAAGAAACCTACTGTTGGAAGAAACGTAGTCAAGTTTCTTAATGGTTACTATGGGTGAAGGAGGAGGGGACTTTGCTTAAGAGGCATTGAGTTTACGTTCGTGGTGGTGGAATAATTTGGGAGAGGATATTAATAATGGTTGCATGACACGAAGAGTAGAATTCGGGGCACAGAATTATACATGTGGAGTTCGTTGAACTGGGGAATGCGTTTATGCGTATGTTTTTGCCACAATTAAAAATAATGCACAAGTAAAAAGGAGAAAAACTTAAAAATAACATTGAAAAGAGACTGCTATTACCTTGAGGAGGTCATCCTCCCGGAGGCCAGATGAATATAAGGCTCCATGTTCAGTGATCTACCTGCATCCGTCCTTCAGTCCTTACAATGAATAACCTCCAACAGTTAAGGCTATTTTTAGCTGTATGGATATTGGGCTAGCATCAAGGCTACCGCAAGTATAAAAGGATAACATATGAACTAGTTCTACACCATCTCCATACAAAATTGGATATTGGAGTCCACAGAGTGAATGTCTGTTTGCTGTCGAACCTAGGCGGTCCATTTTCCAGCATGATACTTGACAATATTCTGTTGTGATATGTATGGTTTTCAGTAGCTGCTTTTTGCAAGCAGAGCCCTAAGCCTTTCTTCCGCATTTGTTTTTGTCTGAAAATTCAGCAGGAACCTTTACATTCTGGGTAGCTTGTTAGCATTGGAAATACTGGTGGCATACATAGCTCCCAGAATCAGAGCAACACACAAAGCACCACAGTAGCACAAACTGGCAAACCAGTGTGTGTGCGGGGCAGTGTCTTAGTGTCCTCATTATGTGCCTAAGAAAGTTGATGTTCACGACCATTTGGTATTTTCACTCTAGGGCTAATACATGGCAAACAGAATACGTGGAAGCACATCTATTTACTAATTACTAAAAAATAGCCAAGATAGCATGTTTTTATGCTTGCTTATAAACTGAAACCAAACAAAAGTGTTTGTTCAAAACTGCCTTCCTAGGTTGGTACAAATACTCCCCACAAGAAAGATGCTAATAAAGTGTGGATCAAATAACTATAAAGAAGCCCCGTGGAAAGGTATTTGTGCTCACCAAAGTGCCATCGGAAAAGAATGTGAAGACTCACAAATCAAGAACTCCTGTCCCTCCATTGTCTTTGAATGTACAGGCAAAGAAAGCCTAATCAATACGTTATTGCCTGCATACCATCCCTACCAGCTTGGACAATCAGCATTATATAGAGAATTAGTTGCTCAACTGAGATTTTTTCTACCAAAGGCAAAAACACCACCCAAGGAGTTATTTGCCACTCTCCCATAGTCGCATAATATGTGGATCAAGAGTTCCCCAAATGTAATTTTCTCTATGCTGTTTTTGCAACCTTAGAGATGCACACAAAGAAGTATGCCTTTCATTATCCACAGATGCCATTCTTTCAAAGAACTTTAATTAACGAGGTCTCCTACTTAATTGTCCCTCTACACTTGCAGAGTAAACATGGGATGAGTTGTTTTGTATTCTTCAAATTCTCTGCACGTGTGATTGTTTAATTAGTTGCTTATGTACAAACTGTTCCTATACTTGTAGAAAAAAGGACTCCCAAAAAATGCCATTTGCCACCAAAAGGACTTGATGACTTGAGTAAACAGCCTGATGTGAAGTGATGCTGACTTCCACAATGGACCGATGAAGAGTTATAAAGAGAAGAGGCCATTTTTTTGCCCAAACTGTGATTAAATATAAGAAGAAGCCTGAAGATTCTAGAGGAGGACTCATCTGTCTTTTGGGTAACTTGGTAGAACAATCATAAATGAGACCCATGTTCAAAAATCCCCTGGCAATCTGAAACTGGGTAGGTGAATTGCGTGGGAATAACCTCCCAAAATTGCTCCAAATAAAGCCATATTTTCTGCAAGAGTATCAAGGAGTCTCTTACCCAAATTATCCTGATAAGAAGTTGTCTACAACCTACATTTTCATAAGTGGAGAATTACCTAGAACATGGAGAAACTGACCTCACAATGTCACCATATCTCATAAGTTCATTGAACTCTGAATGAGAAAAGTTATCTCTCTGATTCACTTACATATAAAGACTGAGAATTTTAAGAGTCTTTGGAGCTAGTAAATTCCCCATTAGAGGATTTATTTATTAGCAAATTAGAGATGCTAATTGTGAGCATTAAAATTATTACCAAAAAATAAAATAAAATTATCCCCTACTACGACTTCCCTTGAAGGGGGATATAGTTCAAACCATTTATGTATTGTAGGACAGTGAACTGCAAGTAAAGAACTACCTGTCATCAATCTCTGCCCTATATCAAAACTATAAATGAATTCATTTTCCACATAAATGAGATAATAAACCCCCGAACTAACCTCATATTGGTTGATAAGCATTCATCCATTATTGTTTTTCCAAATCTGTATAAAGGTTTTGGCTTTCTTCAGACCAAATTTTCAATTTTCTCCACAGTTATAAGAGGTTATTTCAATCTTTGAAGTCATACATGAAGGATCAAGATCCCACCCCCAATTATTTTAAGACATAATTAGCCTTCACTAGTTTAACATTTGTATACAACTTCTTCCCTGACACAATTTCTGTGAGTCTCTTGAGGAACAAGAACATGCATTTCTGGCCGCCAATAGGTAGTATGCAATCTACTTACATAATATGTGAAGATGGAGAAACCTAGCTTTTAAAACCTGAATCCAAAATTGTCCAAATAAATATGACACTTGATACTGATTGATTTAAACTGCTCCCCTCCCAAACCCCTGCCTCTCTTGAAAGTCCCCAGCCCGATGAGCAAACAATACCACACTCAAGGAACTATGCATCATCTCACCAGGGCCTTGTGCATGTGCAATTAGATGGAGAAAAACACATATTGAAAATGCAAACTCTCCTGGAAAACAAACTCCAAACACAAGTCCATTGAGTCAATTCTGACTCATCGTGACCTTATTGGCTACGATAGAACTATCCCCGTAAGTTTCCTAAACTGTAACCCTTTATGGGACAAGAAAGCCTCATCTAATTTTTTGTAGAGCAGCAAGTGGTTTCAAAGTGCCGACCTTGTGGTCAGCAGTCCAAAACATAACCAAGATCTGGCAAAGGTTCTGTAACATCCCCACATTGTGATTTTTTTGGTAGAAGAGCCAAATATAAGAGGATAAATTCTAAATCTGTAAGCTTTGTAGCAAGTGTGTGAGAACCTAGTCTTTGAGACAAACTGATGCACACACACAGTGCCCTCTCCTGTCTTAGTCCTTGTGTGAAGAATGCTGTAAGTAAAGCTTGCGGTGCTTTCATAGCTAGCTCATAAGTAGTATACAGTTGCTAGGATGTAGGAAGTGAACAAGATGAAAAACAAATTCAAAAAATAATTCATTAGCAAAAAGAGAATAAGCAAAACATGGTATGGCTTGGCTTTCTTCACCTTCATCTGTCCTTCTGTTGGTGGTGAGACTCCATGATTGTTTGGGATGGAACCCTTGCCTCTTCCATATCCAAGCTCTGTGATTTGAGCCAGTTTTAGGTTTCAGGCTATAAACCAACAGTTGAAAGGCAATGGAAGGTAAATGAACCATGCCGCATGATACTTTTCTGGCCTAACACAAAGTATTCAAACAAAATCTACGACATTCATAGCAGCACTCATCACAATAGTTAAGGGTGAAAATAACTCAAATGTCCATCAACAGATGAATGGATCAATATAAAGTGGTATATCTATACACTGGATATTATTTGGCCATAAGAAGGATTGAGTTGTTGTTATATGATTTAACTGAGTGAAATTGAGAACATTATGCTAAGTGAAAGAAGCCAGCAAAAAATTCATCTGCAATATGACTTTATTTTTATGATATGTGGAGATTGCATAAGATCCATAGAGACAGAAAATACATTCATGATTTCCAGGCAATGGGAGGAAGGTAAATAGGACACAACTACTTAATGTATAAAGAGTTTCCTTTTAGGCGTGAAAAACATTGTAGGACTATTGATGATAGATACATAAAAAGAAAACTCAAAATACTAACTATATTCACAATTTGTCAGTTAATATGTGTATTGCTACAATAGAGCAACCCTTCTAAGTATTACTTTATCATATGCCATAAAGGGGTTATTTTTCTCTCTTAAAAGTTTTATCTCAATAAAAATATTTACAGGCAAATGAATTATCTCACATTTTTCTTTAAAATAATGTTACTTTAAAAACTGGACTATACACTAGAACTATTACTTATCTGTCAATTTGTCCTAGTGTGGTTGGCAACAGTCATTACTATGATAGAAGCTGTGACACTACCAGGTTCATCTATGGTGAACAAGTTTCAGAAGAGTTTCCAAACTAAATCAGACTAAGAAGAATGCCCTTTTATCTGCTTCCAAAAATTGGCCATTGTAAACCCTATGTATTACAGTAGAATATAGTCCAGTACACAGTAGAATATAGTCCAGTATAGCACTATAAGATGACCATTCTAGATCAGAAAGTACAAAGAATGCAGAATTGGATCACATTTTATTCAGTTGTACTTGGGCTTGCCTTGAATCAAAACAGGCTCCCTGTCAATTTCTAAACAAAAGTAATACCCAACTATAGTTGGTCATTTCTTCATACCCTGGAACTGTGTGCCTGAAGGTTAACTTTCTGGTATGTTTCCCATTCTTGAATGAACTTCTGGTTTTCACTGCATCCTACAAACCTTTGTGCTTCCATAATGATGTCATAAAATTCATCTAATTATATCCACATCTTGCCAGTTAATATGTGTATGGCTACAATAAAGCAACCCTTCTAATTAATTTGATTTAAAATAAGGAAATTGTTACTCCTCATTATTGAGGTCTTAGGGTAGAATTATCAAAACTTTATAGCCATAAACAAACACCCTGAGGAAAGTAATCACTGGTTCTTGGAATTCAGGGCCACAATACTGGGGAACTTGAAGGTCAATTGCCATAGCATTGTTGACAAAGACAATGTTCCATGCCCTACTTTGATAAGAAGTGACTGCTGTTTAGAGTCAAGAAGAGTAAAGAAAATAAAGAAGGTCTGGAAATGCGTAGTTCTATGGAATAACAGACCCTACAACCTCAACCTCTAAGACCCTGAGACCTAAAGAACTATATGATGTCCACATTCCACAATTTCTCACTCTGAAAAATATCACATAAGAAGGTCCTGAAGAGAATGTGGGTAAAAATGTGGGAAATAATTCAAAACCAGAATAGACCAGACTTATTAGTCTGATAGAGTTTTGTCGGACCATCTTCAATTATGCATATGGATTTTTGAATTGAAAACTGATCAGCTCTGTAAACCTTCACCCTATTCACAATAAACATTGTTGATTTTTTAAAAAATTGTTCCAGTGAGTGTGCTTCCATATTCCATACCTTATCAACTTACCAAAACGTTCAAAGGCTGGATAATTTATATTCTCTGCTGACTTACTGCTTTATCTTCTGTTACTGCTCCTCAAATTACAAGATGGCTGCTCATTCTAAGAGGCATGATACTGGTAGGTTCAACTAACCACATTTGCAGTTAGCAGTCCAATATTTAATGGACAACACCACCGTTGCTCCCTACAATGAAATACTAAGCACATGCATAAAAACCCTCAACATTGCTAGTCATTAAGAAATTATAAATCCAAGCCATGATCAGACTATTACAAGATTAAAAAATATGTTATTTAAGCCCAAATGTCACTTCATAGAATCTAGCACTTTTCTCACATAAAGATTAGAGTACTGAAAATCTTATGGGGCAATTCTACTCTGTCATGTCAGGTCAGAAAAGCTAGAGCATCAGGATAGGAGGAAGGCTTACTAATAATTTGCCAACTACGTCAGACACAATACTGCTTGCTGAAAGTGAGGAGAACTTGAAGCATTTGTTGATGAAAATAAAGTATTGCAGCCTTCAGTAGAGATTACAATTCAATATAAGGAAGAACAGACTCCTCACAATTGGACCACTAGGTAACCTCATGATAAATCGAGAAATGATTGAAGATTTCAAAAAATTTGTCCTCAATGCTCAAGGAAGCAACAATCAAAGGCTCAAAAGTTGGATTGGATTTGTAATTGTAAGCTGGATTTGTAACACAAGGCCTCGTCGAAGTGTTGAAAAGCAGGGATGTTACTTTGAGGACTAAGTTGAGCCTACCACAAGTCAGGATATTTTCAGTTGTTTAATATGCAGGTGAAAAATCGGACATTGAATAAGGAAGAGTGAAGAAGAATCCATACATGTACATTATGTTGCTGTAGAAGAATATGGTAAATACCACGAGCTGCCAAAGGAATTGACAAGAGCATGTATCTGTATGAGTTGGAATTTAGTCTATATGTAGCACTGGGTTTTACATGGTTTTTGAAGCTGTAAAAATAATGAAATGCTGTAAATATTTAAGTCATGGGGCAAGACTTAAAAATATAGGAGGCAAAAGGAAGATAACTGCAAATATTGAATACATACAATTACAAATATTGTTCCATTATAAAATGCATAGTTAAAATTAAAACAGATCACAGACCGAGAAAAGTTTCCAATCAGTGCAGTGATTTATTGGGAATGTGGAGGGGCTTCTGGGTGAGGAGAATGAGGGTATTTGTAGACCAAACAATGATTGGGGGGAGGGGGCAGTAGAACTGATCATGATATTGTGTATACACTACTCTTTAAAAAGTATATTTAACCATGGAAGTGTATGATATCGGAATACTGTATCAAGAAAACTACTTAAATAGAAGAAGAAAGAAACCCAACTTTACTAGGGTGAAGGAAAATAGTTGTTGCTTAGGAGCCACTGAGTTCATGCTAATGGTGGTTGAATAATTTGGAAAAGGATATTAATATTGGTTGTACAGCATGAGGAGTGTAATCAATGACATTGAATTATAAATGTAGAAGTTATGGAATTGGAAAGAAATATTTACATGTATACTGAAAATATGAAACCCTTAATACTTAAATACTTTTCACATCAGTTTTTTTAAAGTAAAAGCTACTCAATCAGAAAAGAGGAGAAATGGAAATGAGGAATAAACAGGTATTTCACAAAAGAAGAAGTACCTGATATTAATACATTTTTAAAATACTCAAACTCGCTTTTGTTCCAGGAAATGCAATTAAATAACGAGAAGAAATATTCTCTTTTAAGCCTGGAAAGTAAATAATACAAAGAATCATAATATGCATACTTCAGTGTATTTCCTATTTCTTTATTGCTGTATCATATGCAATTTTAGAAAATACCTATGGCATGTTATGAGAAAAATGTATTATGGCCCTTGTTAAGTAGAAAATGAAATCTGAAAATATGTGGCTAAACACTGGTGCTTGCATATCTTAAAGGCTACAAAGTTATGTAGGTATTTGATTACATGCTTTCTTTTTTAATAATTTTATACTTTAAATTTTTAAGGTAAATAACTTATGTCTAGAATCAAGCAAAAAAAAAGATTTTCTAGCCAGGAAAAGATAAATGCCAGAGAAGGATTAGTTACAGAGGGATGTGTGGACTACAATTGAACTTATGGACTTGTTCTGTACAGGACTGGGATGTGTGCTTGATAAATAATTACCTCTTGACTAAAAGCTCATACACCTTTGAATGTCACTGAATTTGCTTCTCCAGTCAACCCAGCCTAATACACATGATGGTACTTTTTAATATTTTGGTAGTGATTATAAGTTGCTTGTATAATTTAAAGGGGAAGAAAAGGACCTCGCAGGATTACACAGAAAGGTCTTTGTACAGTTTCTGGCCTCAAACATCACCATCTCATTTTTTGGCCATGACTTCCCACTGGGGTGTGTGTCTTGCTTCTTCTAGATCCTTAAAGTCCTGCACAGGATGGGGACCATAAAAACCACCAAGAAAACGGAGTCCTGGAGACAATAGCTTGTAAAGACTTCTCCTTTTCAGGGGATACCCCACAGCCACAACTCCTGCTCCCATCTGGCTCCCCTCCCACTCCATGCAAAAACAGCAAGCCCTGTCCCTCCTTGTCTGTGTGATACAGACCTCACGATGAAATATGTCTCCCTTGTCAAATTTTAGTTCTTAGGTCCCCAGTCTGGATCACAGTAGACTTCCTGGCTGGACCCACAACCCTGCAGGACCCAGTCTTCTCACCCGGGTGGATACGCCTGCCTCTTCCTTTCCTACCCCCTCCTTCCCAGCGGCACAGAACACACAAACAGCTCTCCTTGACAGACAATGCTGCTTATTGAGTCTGTGCACAGCGGGGACAGCTTCAGACCTCAGAGGATTACACAGAACGGTCTTTGCTTTTTGCCACTACTCACTGCTGCCCTTTGGGTCTTATGATCATCAGTGGACCTCTGCTGACTAGGCTGGTGATGGCGAACTCAATGCGGCTCCACCCGATCCATGAATCGATGGTAATGACCAAAGAGGATCAGACGTTTAGATTTCTTGGATGTTCTTGGGCAGGTGATGTTGCCTTGCACAACCCGCCTACTGGTCTGCGTGGCGGCGTCCCGTACCTGTACCTGCAAAGAAAATGGCGTGAGCACAGGTCACTGGTTTCACAGAAGAGGGTGGAGAATGGGTAGGAGAGACACTTCAGAAGAACAAGTTTGGTCTGAGGGGATGTTGTGCCCTACAAAGACTAAAAGTAGTCTTGGGGCAAGTCTGGGGGTTTGGGGGGTGGTCAGTGGGGAAAGAGAGGCGGGGTTTGGGCGGTGTCAGCTCAGCTTTCTCCCACGTTTGGCATTGTTGCAAGGGGCCCTTCTCTTTCTTCCTCTGCTGCTAATGATGTGGCGTTCCCTCGTGTTCATGGGTGTTTTGGATCGTTTGCTCACCTTGGCCATCTTTTAGCTACCCAACGTCCACTGTAGGCTTCTGCCCCTCACACCCCTGCATTTATACATCCAGGACAATGGCTAGCCACACCCTTCAGCTATGATTGTTCACTCAAGCTCTGCCCAGCCATGACATCACAAAGCACACCCTGACACCACTATGGCGGAGGGGAAAGGGATACTAGGGAGGCCTAGCTAAGTCTCAGGTATCCCCAAACACAACAGGGGATGGGGAAGGAGCTGCTCTTGTTGGAGAAATCGAGTATTTCTCCAGTATTTCTCTCGCGAGCTATTCAGTGCAAGAATCGATGGGTAGAAGGAACACGTATGTTACTAAATATCATCAGATTGTTCTCCAAAAGTACTGTATCCATTTCTTTTCAAGAGACTCCTGAGAGATTATTTGTTATCCTATGTACTCACCGGACCTTTATATGGAAGGTAGCTTTGGCCACGACACCCAGTGATGCTACATTCCTGATATTCACAAACTTCATACACACACAATCAAACACTCTTCTACTATGTCAGGTGTAAGCCAGAAAGTACAGATAGAACTCCCTCCATTTGGATTCTGAGGTTTCATGTCTTCACAGGAGCAGGAAGTGTCATCTCTCTCCTGCTGAGCTGCTGGTGGGCTCAAACGGCTGACGTTGTGGATTGCACCCCAAGCCACCAGGATTTCTCCTCAGCGTCACACATGTATAACTCCCTTCCCGTAAGGGTGGACTTTACCTACTGACTTTCTTCTAATGAAACACGATCCAGCAAAATTGAAGGGCTGGACTGTGTGAAGGTTACAAAGTACTCTGACTTCCTTCTTGCTAGAACTGGTTTGTGCTGGCCTTCTTGTTTTCTCCCTGTAAGAAGGCCCAAAATAGGCCCACATGGCAATGAATAGCTCATGGGGGAATGTTGTCCTCAGAAAAGCATTCTGCCAGGAACTCATTCCTACCAGTGACCTTGTGCCTGAAGATTGGAGTGGACTCTTCCCAGGGTAGCTTTAAAATGATACAGGCTTCTAAGAGTCTACATATATTTGTCTGGATGTTTGTCCTCGTAGGTGTGCTGGAGGGTTTCTGTGATGCTGGAAGCTATGCCATTGTGTTAGATTGTGTTGACTAGAGAAACAAATTCAGTGACACTCATAAGTGTGTGTGAGAGAGCTTAATATCAAGAGGTAATTTTATCCCCTGGCATATGTGCCAGTCTGGACCAGAACAAGTTTATACGCCCAGCAGTAGTGCACAAATCCCTCTTCTGACTCGGGCGGCTCATACACTGATGCAGACCGCAGGGAGATCACGGGTCAGTGGGTGCAGAGTTGTCTGGATCCAGTGGTGCTGCCTTGGCAACTCTGATTGACTGGACAGCAGAGTTGAAACAGAAAGCGAGCGTGGACCGCCTCCAGAGAGCCATTGATCTTGGTGGAACCTCTAAATGAGGTCATCAAGCTGCAGCCCCATCAACAGGTTAAACTCTTCCCTTATCATTTTATAGGTGCCTTGGTGGTACCAAAACAGCAACAACAACAGCAAAACTGTCATTGTCCCCCCTTTGCCTACTTGGAACTTACACAGAATTCTTTAGACACATAATTTTAAAACCAAATGATAATTAAGTAATTTGTTCCTAACAGACTAAAATTAAAATGCATAGAACAAAAAAATGCACCATCCTCATTTAAAATAATATTCTGGAAGTGAATAAAGCAGTAATATTCTTTGCCTAACATTTGAACCTTTGTGAACACTTACACCGTGATCCTATAATCCTATGAACGTTCTCCCCCACCCAGGAAGGTTTGTAAACCAGCCACATCATATCTTTGTCTCCTAGATATTGCATATCCAACTTTTTCATTGCCCACATGTATCAACCCAGTGCCCGGAAGAGACTTGCTTGGTCGCTGATGGGAAGAACCTTCATTCCATTTGGAATTCTGTGAGTCCACATCATTGGCAAAGTGAGATCAGGACAGGCTGTCCATAAAGTCAGCAGCAATATGCACCGGTTCACACACACAGTTTGTGTTCTGGTCTGCACATTGGGAACCACTCACCCGGGTGCCCATTGGCCCACTTGCCTTTTGACCATGGGTCCTGTCACACATTCTCAGTGACCCTAATCCCCTTGGGCCAAGTGAAATGTCCAGAGCACCCAAGGCACTGGGTGGGGCTTTTCTTTTCCGAGCTGTCTTTGCCGGCAACTTCTATACCCATTTAAAGATTGAACTTAGTGGTGAAGTGTGACGTTGGACCATGTAAAATATGACAAAATAATAATAATTTTTAAATTATCAAGGTTTCATGGGGTGGGGGAGTGGGGAGGTAGGGGAAATACGGAGTGCATACCAGGAGCTCAAGCAGAGAGCATGTGTTTTAGGAATGATGAGAGAAACCAATGTACAAAAGTTCTCGACACGAAGGTGTATATGTGGGCTGTGATAAGAGTTGCGTGAACCTCCAATAAAACGCTTTCATAATAAAAGAAAGAGTGTGGGCCTGTCTGAACCCTGGCTAAACAAAAGGGGTGACCTTTAAAAATAGATTTGTTTGTTCTGACATAAAAAGTACTCCAGACTTTCTAGAGTCATAGAATTGGATGCCTAGAACTTTCACCACCATGTGGCCACACTGGCTGTTGTGCTTCTTCTGTGTGGGTGTGGTCTCTTCTCAAGTAAATGGTCTATTGTTCATCTTCAGGCTTTAAAGACCCCAGATGGTATATCCTTTGATGGCTGGGCACCATCAGCTTTCTTCACCATATTTGCTTGTGTAGCCATTAAGCTTCAGTGATTGTGTTGGGCCAGTGACCCTCGAGGAATACCAGATTCATAGAACAAAGTGTTCTTGCATTGAGGAAGCACCTGGGTGAGACCCCAACGTCCACTTGCTACCATAACATTTGGCCTATAAATATGTTCTTAAATTTATCCCCACCTTATAACAGAAAGTTGTATTTATGTATGGACATGCCTATGTTTAGACCTCTGCAAGTGCCCTTTGCCTTCTAACTCTTTCCTCTATTTCCTTCCATCTCCCTCCTGTCCCACCATCATGTTCCACCTTCATTGGCGTTTCAGTGTTTCCTCACAGAATCATTGTCCTTAGTTAATCCCGACCAGGCCTCCCACCCCCTCCTTTCCATCGATTTCAGACCACTTGTTGCTCCCCCTGCCCCATCCATGTGTTTGTGCACACACCCTTCTCCTCCCCGCTCTCATGCCCCCAGGAATCTTTGTTTGCCCAATCCTTTCTGTGGCGCATTGGGTCACCAGCACTCTTCTTCTTCCTCCCTTCTTGTCTTTGTCCCTGTGAGTGTGGGATGCTGGCCCCTCCCCAACCTGTTCTCTGCCATGCCCACTTCTAAGGATGGAGTCCATATGACTCTGCTTGCATTTGGTTGGCTCTGTAGCTCTCTCTTTTCTTGTGTCTTTCCATGTGTCCACACTGTCCTCGTGGTTGGGTGCTTCGTGGTAGGAACTGCTTGCTAATTCCGGTTTCTGTGGAGACAAGACCAGTACTCCCTCCCTGGGTGGGTTAGTGCCCCGATCCCTCTGTTATCCTTTCAATTTTGAATGGTGGTGAAAGGTCTAGGCAATAGACATCAAACGGGGAAAAAACATATAACTGTGTGCACACGTCCCCAAGGTGCCCACTGAGGACATGTGGGAGCATGAACAAGAGTGAAGAAAGCAGATGGTGCCCAGCTATCAAAAGATAGAGCATCTGGGGTCTTAAAGGCTTGAGCGCAAACAAGCAGTCATCTAGCTCAGGAGCAACAAAACCCACCATAAAAGAAGCTCACTTGCCTGCGATCATGAGGTGCTGAAACAATCAGGTATCAGACATCAAAGAACAAAAATAAAACTCAATGGACCAATTCGCTCCCAATATCGCTGAAGACAAATGGATACAGAGGCATACAGAGTAGAAGAAACGTTGGTGCCCAGCTACCAAATGACTGAATGTCTGGAATCTCAAAGACTTGAAGATAATGAGTTGCCATTCAGTGCAGAAGCAGCAAAGCCCACATGGAAGAAGTACACTAGCATGTGTGATCGAGAGGGGCCAAAGGGAGCAGGTATTGAGCATCTAAGAACAAGAATCACATCATTACGAGTGAGGGTAGAGCAAGGTGGGGACCTAAGGCCCACTGGTGGGTAATTGGTCACCCCTTTACAGGGCAGTCACAGGGAGGAGACAGACCACTCAAGGGGCAGCCGGGCAGTGATGATGCATACAAGTTTCCTCTAGTTCCTGAAGCATTCCTCCCTCCCCCCCCCCCGACCAATCATCATGGTCCCAACTCTACCTTACAAATCCAGATGGACTGGAGAAGGTACACTGGTGGAGAGGGGAGCTGGAGATATGGGGAAACCAAGACGGATGAGCTCCTTCGGGCCAATGGTTAGATTGGAGATGCCGGAAGGGTAGAGAGGAGGTGAGGTAGAGAGACGGAACCAACTGCAAGGATATACACATAAGCTCCTATTTGAAGGAGTGGGTTGGGGGAGAGGTCAGGCAGTGTAAGTTATGACAGAACGATAATTATTTGTAAAGTATTGAGGGTTGTTGGAAGGAGAAAGCAGGGGAAGAGAGTAGGGATGGAAAAGCCAATCCTAGGGGCTCAAGGGAAAAGGCGAACGATATTTGTGTATTGTGAAAAACGATGCTTACATGGGATCAAGTAGCCCTGATGGTAGAGGGGTTATGCGTTGGGCTGCAATCCTCACGATCAGCAGGATGAAATCACCAGCCACCCCCATGCAGAAAGATGGAATTTTTTTTACCCCCATAAAGAGTAACAGTCTTAGAAACTCACAGGGGCAGTTCTCCCCTGTCCTGCAGGGTAGCTATGAGTTGGCATCAACTCAGTGGCAATGCGTTCCCCTTCAGTATGTAGGATCAAATTGACAAGAGTAACTCTAAAGAATGAATAGGAACTTTAAGGAGCAGTATTAATGGTAGAGCATAAGCCTTGTAAAGATTAAGAATAGTTGCGCAACCAGAATCATATATTCAAGGTTATTTTTAATGGTTCAGTAAAAGTGCCAGAGTAAATGCCACTGTAGTTGCATCCCACTTCCGTCGTATGGGATGTTTTCTGATTGATCATTGACAATTGCTTATTTCCCACAAATATTTCTCAGCCCTATACTTTTGGTGAATCTGCTGGTATTTGAAATGTTAATGACTGTGACTGATAGGATTTTGTGCCAACATGGCACCCATAAAAAGACATGGGTGGACTTTAGCCTCTTAATAAGGCCCTAGCTGGATGGCCTCATTTGGAGATGCCACCAAGATAAATGTCTCACTGCTTCACCTTCCCATTGTCGAGTTCCTTAGAGAGCTGACAGAGACACCGCCGTTGCATCCACTGGTAAAGATTTATGCCCCAACCACCCAAAGTGTATAAGGACCTTTAGTATTTTAAATTCTGTTCTTCATTTCCCCACTTCTGGATAGGAATTTTCTATAGACCCTTTAATCAAATTATTCAGTAATGGTAGCTAACAACCATTCAGCTCTTGCAATTTTCATAACTGCTAAAATCATAAGATCATTCTTGAAGTCTTCACTTTCCACCATATCGCCCATCAAAACAATCAGTAAATCTCAATTTTGTCTTCAATTCTCACATCTAATTTTAGTGCCAATATAAGGGATGGAGGGGAGTTATTGTAATGAGGAATCATGCCTGTTTAGTTTTTTAGTCTTGCATAAGAAAATACCACAATTTCTACAGCTTAAAAAATGTATCAATGTATTAGAATACAGTTGTAATACAAGCCCGGAACATTTTTTGCTGGATCCTCTGCTCAGGGTTTTAAAGGGCTGAAATCTTTTTCAGGGACCTCAGTTGGGGAAAGATTAGCTTGCAAACATCCTCTTCGATGGTAAAATTAATTTCCTTGAGGTTGAAAGACAGATTTCATCTATCTTGCGTTTCTAACTTAAGGTATGTTGCATCAGTATTTGGGGAGTCTTCTTTCCCCCTTCCATATGCTTTCTCAGTGAGGGCCATCTAACCACCAAAACCCAAACCCAAGGTCACTGCCATCGAGTTGATGATGACTCATATTGACCATATATGATAGAGCAGAAATGCCCCTGGAGCTTCTGAGACTATAATTTTTTGGGAGTTGAAAGGGTTTTTGTTTCCCTACTGAGCATCAGCTGATGGTTTTGAACAGTTGACCTTGAAGTTGAAAGCTCAAGGCTTACCCACTACACCAATATGGGCTGAAACCTGGATTTGGGGAGGAGAACAGTAATTTTAGATAATCATAATAGTTTTGTTGTTCTCCAAAACATGTCTCAAAATTTTTATTTCTTAGTGATTAACTATTCTTATTAGTGAGAGATTAAATAGAACTCTGATTTAATTAAATTTGTTAATATGAAAAATTATTGATATGATTCAATTAATGAATTGATAATTTATATTGAATTCAGATGTAATTTAATTTATAGGGACAGTGATGAAAGAAATGCTGAGAAACACAGTTTTTACAGATTATCTGAGTCAATATCTTGAGCAGCGCTCTATTCTGACTTGTCACCTTTGCCTCTGTCTCTGTGTTCTTTTACAATGAAAGGAAATTCAGTTGCTGATCTCAGTATAAAGTGTAGGTGGCACAGTAGCTTAAAGTCACTTACATATTGGCCAATTAGCTTTTTGATCCATTGAAATGTTCAATTATACCTTCAAGACAAGAGTCCAAAAACATATATCCACACCACCAGAAACCTAAGGAGTATAATTTCCCTTTCAGCAGACCATAAAGCTAAAAAAAATCACTATAACCTTTATATAATATTTTATGGTCAGAGATGTTAAAATGTAGGTGACTTTGTATGTAACATATGATTTTAAATTGGTCATCTCTTTGAATCCAGTAATTCCAATCCTGAGAACAAGTTAAAGGAAAATTTCAGGCATAAGAACAAAGATTTATAGAGATATTTGTTTCAACACTATTCACAGTAGAAAAATATAGCCATGCATAATATATGCATATGCCATGGATGCATATACATATAAGATGATTCAATAAATTATACTATAGTCATAGCATATATTTACCTAACATAAAAACAGTGGTAAAAAAGACACATAAAGATGTGAGTAATGCTTACAAAATAATGTTGAGGAAAGATAAAATGAACCCCCAAATATTACATACTATTTTATTTCAATAATGTTTATAACTGCACATGGAGAACAAATTGATAGGGCCCTAGGTGTATAAATTATTTTCACTTGACTGGAAACAGAAAGGTTTGAAATCAACCAGAAGAGAAGACCATGCCATCTTATTTTGTAACTGTTTCAGCCAAGGGAATGCCATGGAGCAGTTCTACTCTGTAGCATATGTGAGTGCCAGGAATTAAAACCCACTCAAGGGCAAAAGATAGCAATGATGTCTAGAAACGAAGACAAATTGTTAACAGAGGCATGATTGCAGTCCATTTTCTTTTATTTCTTGTGTATATTTGTCCTTTCAAAATATTCCATAATGCAAATCCAAGTTAGAAAACTACAGAATATTTCATCTAACCACATAATTACAGCATGCTCATAGAATATAGTATCCTTTTATCCAGTCAAACACTAATATCCTAGTCATTCATTGTAACTTTTAGCTCCTGGATTGCTATCTTCCTCTGTATGCCAAGAATTGAAATCAAGTCAAGGAAAATTAAATGTCAAGGATGATGATCCATGCAATATCTTGGACTTCCAGTTCCTTGATCTCTTTATCTCAAAATATCTCCAATCAACCATGGCTAGCCAGCCTGAAGATTACACAATGGCCCATGTCCTCATTAGTAACCACACAATTTTTGAACAATAATTTCAAGTATGCCAATAGTTCACTTATATTTCCTATCAAATTGCAACATACATATTCTAGGAACCTAAGACTTACAAACTTTAAGTTTCTACTTATTTAGCCACACATTTTTATCAAATCTGATTTATGACTAGAACCTGTATTGTGTCCTGATACTTGTCCTAACCAGCTCAGTCTCTGAAAATACTACACCAATTTACTGAGTGTTCCATATTAATTTCCTGATCAGAATCCCCTAACAATAATCAGCAGTGTCTAGAAACCCTAGTGTGTTTCTTTACTAGGCTTACTTTATCAATTCATATAAAACCAACCTTGTATGAAAGGCAAGATATATCATATTAAATGTCTTCAACATATGAATCTGAAAACCTTTAAAAGTCGAGAATACACTAAATATTATCCAGGTCTTTGCATTTACCTCACAGAAGAGAGAACATTAAGTTAAAAGAAGGAATGTGACTTGTCCAAAAACAGGCACTGCAATTGACAGTCCTCTGAATTCTAAACCAAGTTCACAAATTGTTTTATTAACATCATCAGGAGCATAAACATTTAAATGAATTTGAAAAACTATTTTAGAAAGGGGAAAGTTGACAAATTCTTAAAGCTAGTGCCATTTCCAGTTTCCTATTACATTAAAAGTGGACCAAGAGTGCAAACAGATCTGTCCTGAAAGATGTACAGACAGACTGCTCCTTAGAGGCAAGGAGAGTGGGACTTGGATTCACATACTTTGAACATGTTACTAGGAGATAGCTGGTCCCTGGATAAGGACAGCAGGCATGGTCAATTAGAGAAACACTGAAAAAGAAGAGGCCTTGACAAGATGAATTGACACAGTGGTTGCAACAATGGGCTCAAACATGAGAATAAGCATGAGAATGGCACAGGACTATGTAGCATATCAGTCTGTTCAACATGGGAGCTGCACGACGCATTGGAGTTAACTGGACAGACCCTAATAACAACAACAATAAAAGTCATTACTCAGAAGACATTGATCTTAACAATATATTTTGGAATGGATAGTGATAAAAAACATAATTTATGGATTTGATAATTGATCAGTTGTGCTGTAGAAGTAATATCTTTGTTTATTTGCATTGCTATTGTTTGTTGTTATTGAAGCTTAAGCCTAAAACTATTTCATGGATTCAGTCTGTGGGCAGTGTGAAGTACTTAGTGATGAGAATCTGCCAGATTCCCAAGGGCAGAGATCAAATGAAAAGAAAGGAACCACCCTTCTGTGTCCAATGGTAAAATGATTTTTTAAAAAAATGATAAAGGTGAGAAATCATCAATACTACTGTCCTGTCTTGACTTTGGGATACTGATAATCTTGAATGAATATAAGATAACTCAGGATATGAACAGCTTTATCGAGCTCATCTGATTGAGTTAAATATCGACATTGCCTAACTCCAACTCCCCGAGTCTTTGTCCAAGTAATAAAGAACAGGTGTGTGCAAAATCCGATGTGGATCCCACATGTTGTCTTATCTTTGGGAGCAAACTGTAAGTTGAAGGGAAGAAAGAGGAAGTTGAATTTTATATTGTACAGAGCCTGTATGAGGAGACAGTGGCTTTTTGATTGCTTAGATGCCAGTGACAGACACAAAGAGGGAAATAATACAAGTCACAAAAAGAAAAATGGAAAAGATCCCTCAGGGAGCTATGACATGTGGATGCTATGGAATGGCCATACAATGCAAACACAGCATTGCTTTACAAAAGCATTTATTTATTAAAAATAATTAAAAAGCAAAATCAATAAGTAAAACTAATATGATATGTTGACCCGACAATATAAAAACAAAAAAATAGGAAAGAGGGTAGCCTGGGCCAGTAATTTTGTTTTCTCAAATTCACCTGGAAAAAAAGTGGGGGTCTAAGTCCAACTTTGGATTTGGAGGTATTTGACCATGATTGGCATGGCCATGCCTGTGGCAAGTTATTGGAAAATATAGAGATTGAAAGTAAATCAGCCAAATATTCTTCTTAGCCCATTTAAGACTTCAAAAATGACTACCTTTCTTCAATTGCTCCATTAAAAAATAAGTCATCTAAGCCTGCAAGATAGAAAACCCTATTCCCACTGAAAACTATAGCAATTCTAACATAAATCTTATAAATAAGTAGGCTGACAAAAGATATATAAAAGAGACCATCTTCCTTAGTGTTATATTTTTTCAGTGGTTTTCCATGTGATTCATTAAAGATATTTTTAACTTTTTCCCTTCGTTGAAAAAAATTGCATATATAAATCCTGACTTTAGAATTGCACAAACATGCACAGCTGTTGGTTTAAGCTTAGAAAAACACGAAACAAAACAAAATGCAATTTGGCATTGAGCCATGCTCAAACCTTTTGTAACTGAATTTGAAGCGGATGCAAGTAGCAATCCATTTCACCAGAAGAAATACTTTCCCTGTTGTCATATAGAAAAGGCTCCATAACAATAGAAATTATTTTTCATGTCACATTGAAAGAGCACATTACACTTGATCTCCTGCAACAGAAAGGAAGTTAGCTACATTTGGGAGAGCACTTTGACTCAATGTAGATATTCAATGGTCATAGAAAATTATTGTCACCTTATTGTTTAGTGAGCATTAGGAAAGCTCTTTATTGTTGGTATTTTGATACATCTCCAAATGTATTTGAATTAATCGGTTTGTCACTAATTTCTATAACAATTGGGAAAAAGCCAGCTCTCTCATAAAAGGTTTTCTGGCTAAGTCAAATTTTGGAAAGACAAAATAGAGGTTTGTCTACGGTTGTAGGTGGAGAGATGTGGAATTGTCAAGTCTCTGAATTATAAGTTGGTAATAGGCTACAGCATTTCATATTCATTCATCATTGTTGAAGCACCAAAATCTAGTTTTCAATTAGTTTCGCTGAAGCAATCCAGCTGTTTTGTGCCCATCAATCATGTGGCAAGGTCTATGATCCAAAAGCCCCAAGCAGAACGGAAGAAAAGGGGTTATGGTTTACCTTGGTGACCAGGGACTAAGAAAAGACACAAAAAGAAGAGAAGCGTGACAGAGGTTCATATGATACAGATACAGATTCTCACACTACTTCATGTCCTCTTTAAAAGAAAACACCCACAGTCATTCAAAATTCTAGTACTTAAAAAAATAAAGGTTCATTAAGCTTTGAAGTGCAAAGCCTCCTATCTACTTACAAAGCATTGCCACCACACACACACACACACACACACACACACACACACACACACAAAGAGTAGGCAGGAGGTCAGTAAGGGTTGGTAATTTTCCCAAAATCGCTTTTTGTTTAAAATAACAAAGGCAAATATATGTGGAAAATCTTGCTTTTGTTAATCTAGCAATATTACCTAGCTCAATAATGCAATCTCACCCAATGACCTCGATTTTTACACCAAATTTTACATAAGCCAAGTTAAAAAATGGGGGCAGGGGAGAGTTGAAATAAATTTTTTTAATTGGAGTAATGATTAGTTCTTTGCATTAATTATCATTACAGTTGTTCTCATTGACCTGTGTCTTTTGTATAATAAACAAGTACAAGTCTTTATCAAATCTGTCTGCACTATATCAAAGACCAAGAGCAGAAAAACCTGTCCATACCTCCATTGATGATGGACGCATATCCTGTAGGTTTGATCTTCAAAATATTGTATTTAATGTCATCTTGCTATTGACAGGCATTCATTAAATCCTATATATTTGCTCTGATATCCCCCAGACTTGATGCCAAAATACTTTATTTAGATGCCTTTTACCAACTTTGCTTATCTCTACACCCCATAAAATGGATTAACTCTACGCCAGTGTTTCTCTACAGATAGGCTATGACATTTAGGGCAATTCCAACCTTGGCTGTACTAGACCTTCCACATTTCCTTTAGTTTTGTTTCTCAGATCCCAAGGGACCAAGTGCCAGAATCGTCTTGGAGACATAGTGACAACTAAATAGCCGCACATATTTGTAAATACCTATGAAGTGCACTCACTAAAACTTCAGTATAAAACTTTTCCAGTATGAAAGTTCACTGTCATTGAGTTAATGCTGCTAGAACTGCCCCTCTGGGTTTCTGAGACTGTAAAGAAGAGAAACACTATCAGCAGAAGAGTATTTGTAAGGCTGGTTCAGAACTGGGTGGTGTCGGTGCTATTGTATGTAGGGTTACTATGAATCATAACCAACTCACAGACCCCCAACAATAAGAACATCATCATCTAGTCCCCTATTGCCTTCCGGGGAGGGAAGATGAAAATCCTATTTCTTTTGTCTTAACTGTATTCTCTAAAGCCTTTTCTCATATTGGTCTTATTTCTCCACCTCTAATTCCTGTTACCATAAAATTGATCAGAATCAAGCTCTCAGTGATCCGTCAGCATTCTTGATGTCTCTAGCATACTCCTTTGAAAAATATTTTGCCTCTGTATATCATTCTATGAATTTTACCTTTCTATGTGAATATCTTCCTTTTCCTATGAAACCCAAAGTCATTGGATGATGCAAATTATTAAGACCTCACCTACTAGCCAAGAGGTTGTCAGTTCACATCCATGCAGAGGTGCGTCAGAAGAACATGTGACAACCTGCTTTTAAAAGGTCACAATCATGAAGTCCAATGAAGCGCAGATAGAATGCCCTGACATATATGGGCTCACCATGAACTGGAGTCAACTGTATGCGTGTAACTCAGAGCTGCTTGCATACAGAGGCCTTTTCTGAAATGCCCAATAGTTACACAATAACTAGCAACTCCTAGAGAGCAATGGTCAAACACTCCAATGCTAACTGACAGGCCTTCAGTTCAGATCCACCAACTACATCACGGACAAAGACACAGTCTACATGTCTGTCCGGAATTAAAGCTGTAGAACTCCTGTGAGGTGAGTCTACTTTGTCCTTTAGGATCTTTAAGAATCATAATCAATGAGCACAGAAGTGCAGTAGCACACGATAGTTTGCCTCAAATCTTGAGTTTCCAATAGCTCTGTTTTTGCATGTACTATTATCCCTCTCTTGAATAAGCTTGCCCATCATCTTCGTTCTCCTAAACTCTTCATCTTTAAGTATATAGCTCTACCCAAAAAGTTGGGATAGTTTATACCCAAATCCAATAATAGGGGCTTTCATTGGTTGACTCTTGGCACTCTTTCCACATTCATTGTAGCAACTCTTATACTGCTGTTCACTTATTTGGTTACATCACCTCATAG
The DNA here is from genome assembly GCA_004026705.1 of Nesogale talazaci. Lineage (NCBI taxonomy): Eukaryota > Metazoa > Chordata > Mammalia > Afrosoricida > Tenrecidae > Nesogale > Nesogale talazaci. Next base: position 68,266 of record PVJH01000042.1, on the reverse strand, counting down.
GAAACTCCTTAAAGATGGGGTTTTGTTTTAATTTTATCAGTACAGCATCTTTCACAGATGTTGCTGTTGATTTATAATTTTCCTTTATGCTCATTTTGTATGACAACAAAAACAAATTGCTTTCAATTTTGAAAATGCGTTTAAGGATTCTTTGTCTATGTCAAGAGGGTAATTATGATGCATAACGATGAGATAAAACTTTTCAATTACCATATTTGATTTTGTGGGGAGGGAGAAGTAAAGATCAATAAAAAGGACTATGTGGTGTGATAGTGTAGTATTTCTGTATTAGGCTGCTAATCACAAGATCAGCATTTCAAAGCCACCAAGCTACTCTGGAGGAGAAGAATGGAACTTTCTAGTCCCATAGAGAATTATAGTCTTGGAAACTCATGGGAGATGTTCTATTTGACCTGTAAGATCACTGTGGATTAGAATGTACTCAGTGCTAGTACATGATCCCATCTGGTTGGAAGGCACTGAAATTGTAACAGGGGGAAAATTGCCTCCTCAAAATAGAAGTTATATTAATTATGCAACTGGAGCAAAATTTTCAGGAACCTCATTTGTGGGTGTAGCATGATTAAAAGTGATGGGGGAGTGGGAACAGATGCAAGCATCCATCCATTAAAAACTGGAATTTGCAATGTATAAATTATTAAACTCAAAAAATGGAAATTCTTAGAAATAGAACACATAAAATGAATATCATAGGTAATAAGCTGAAATGAACTGATATTGACTATCTTGAACTGTGAAATGATATGATCTACTATTCCAAGAATGATAAGTTCAAGGGGAATGGTGCCACATTCATCATGAAAAAGAATATTTCAAGATATTTCCTGAAGAAAATTGCTGTCAGAAGTAGGATAGCATCCACACATTTATAAGGAAGAATAATTGGCTTGACTAATATTCACTTTTATATACCAATCAATAATTCAAAAGAAAAAGAAATTGAATTTTTACCAACTTCTGCACTGTGAAATGTATTAAACATGCAGTCAAATGCATTGTACTTATTGGTAGTTGGAATGTGACAATCCAAAACAAGGAACACAGACGGGCAGGTGGGAAACATGACTTCAGTCTTAAAAACAATGCCAGAGATCACATGATAGGATTGAGTAAGATCAAGGAAGTATTCATTACAAATATCATGTTTACCAATGCAAATGGATATTATATATATATTATATATTATATATGGACCTCTCCTCATATACTATCTATTGAATACACACGTGTGTTATTCCAGGTAAACTAGAGAAACAAATCCATACACACACATATAGATATAAGGGTACGGTTTATATACTAGAGGGATAGGACAGTAAAAAAATTTCCCAACCCAGTCCAGCCCAAAGTCATCAGTCCGATATTAGCCTATATACCCGATACCAGGCTATAAAGTTTCCTTCCGACTCATGAGGTCACAAGCCAGTGGGTGCAGATTCCCGGCGCTAGCAGGAGTCTCCCCATGGCACCTCGCTTCCAGGGCTCAGGGTCCATCAACAGCATCCAGTTGTGGTAGAAGCAACTCAGTGCTGGCAGGGATCTCCATGTGGCTTTACCAGCTTCAGAGATCTGGTTCCATCAGCCAAGGCCATATGACTTCTCCTCCAGCTCCATCAGCTCCTCAGATGCTGCCATCTTGTCTTGTTCATGATTCATCATCTCTAAGACTAACTCCCAACAACTGGGGAGATATCTTCTCATCTCCATCAGGGAAATATCACAAGATTTCCCAGAGGTCTCAGGAGATAGCCATACCCACATGGAGGCCTCATTGGCTACTCAATGGCTATCTCCAGATTAACAGACTAGACTCCACCCCTACATCTCAATCAAGAAATTAACATAAGCACATGACTGCCACAGCACAGGTCAGCTTGACTACATCTATAGAAAGAGATGGGGAAGTAGCTACATAAAGAACAACTTTAGGAACCTATTGTGGAACTGATAATTAAGTGTTCATAAGCAAGTTCAAATGGAAGTTGAAGATACTAAAGCAAGTCCACTTGAGTGAAAGTATACCATTGAGTATATACCATATAAATTTAGAGAATATTTCAAAAATAGGTGTGGGTAACTGAACAATAATGATAAAGACCAAACTAGAAATAACTCCAAGGATAAAACAAAACACACGAAGAAACCAGAGTCTTTTTTGTTGTTGTTGTTTTGTTTCTGTGTTTTTTTTTGGGGGGAGCATCACTGCCCTCTGGTGGTCATGGGAGCTACCCAGTGCTACTCCTGAGAGCCACCACTGGATTTGAACCACGAAACCCATGGGCCACAGTCCCACACTCAACCACTTCCGCCACCGGGGCTCAGCCTGAAACCAGAGTCTTAAAAGAGATAAAAGAAATTAAATATAGAAAGAGATGTCAGGAGAGACTCTGATATATGCTCATGAGCTACATTAAAGGGCAGAAATGATAATCTAAATGAGATAAACAAAAGATATTTTCAAATAGCATGTCAAAGAAAAAAAGCATAATAAGGAAATGTGCCCAGGTTGAGTTAGAAAGTCAAAAAAGGAAGACTATGTTTGGCATTTCTCAAGCTGAAAAACCTGAAGAAAACAATTCACATCTGAACTTTTAATACTGAAGGATTCTTTGAGGAAACTATTGATCGATGTAGGAAACATCAATAGAAAATGGAAGGAGTGCAAAGAGTCAATGTAACAAAAATAATTGTTTGATGTTCAAACATTTGAGGAGATAGCACATGATCAAGTGTTGAAGTTAATGCTGGAAGAGTTCCACATGGCACCAAAAGCATAAGTGAAGAACAAGGCTACAGGAGAAGGAAGAATACTTGAAATGTTTCAGAAAACTGATGTAGTGCTGGAAACATTCACTAGTCTGTGTCAATAAACTTGCAAGATAACTATCTGGCCACATAGCTGACTGGAAGAAATCCTTATTTGTGCTCATTCCAAAGGTGATTGAAACAAAAGAAGAATGTTGAACAAAATAGTTAATAAGTAAAATTTTGCTGAAAATTTAAAAGTAGTTACAGAGTACATCATCAGGAAACTGCCCAGTGAACAAACTGAACAACCAGCAGAATTCATCTAGAGAAATTGAAGTTTGAGCACCATCAAATATTAATACCAGAAGGTACCTGAAATGATATTTAGATGACCTAACTCACTTTCCTAGGGGTAAAATAGTTTTCAAATATAGGGACAATGAAACCAGGATACCAATACTCTACACTGTGATTCTCAAATCCCAGTTAGCAGCAGAAATGCTGATCACTTGAAAAATATATGTATTCATGAGTCACATTGCAGACATCCTCACTCAGTTGGTGTGGATGAGAAGGGTTCATCCATGGGTTAATGACACAAGCAGGTTAAACACAAGTACGAAAGTCCACAAAAGAAAGTTCTGGCCATCTGCTTTAATTAATATTCCAAGAAATCCCCATGGAGCAGTTAGTTCTACTCTATATACACGGAGTTGCCATCAGTTGGAATCAATTGGAGTGAATGGGTTTGATGTTAGGTTTGAGGGGTCAGTGAAACCTTGGAATCTGCTTTTTTTCACACCTTCTTCATAGATTCTGATTTAGGTGGTCCTTGAAATTACTTATTTCCAAACCTGTGTATCAGTTTTATATTAGATTAGAAATCTAATATACATGGTGGAATCCTTTAAAGCATTCAAACACAGAGAAGGCATAGAAAAGAGGAAGACTTAAAAGTGTTATGAATACATTTGGCAGATTATTAATCTAGCCTATCAATAATCATTTTCAACAGGAATATATAAAAATAATAAGACCTAACAATATCCTGTTTAAATTTTATTGAAAGACATGGTTAGATTAAAAGTAAAACAATTATAAAAAACAATTGATAAAAATGTACTATTCTAACAAGGATCAAAAGAAATATGGAGGGTCACCAGATGGACTCAACATGGAAGACTGAATGTACGGGGTCCTACCCCAACATTACATGTACCCTTGGGCAAAGGACTGTCATGCTTTGATGGAATAGGAAGTAAAGAATGGCCACATAAAGACTGTGGAAATTATGATGGCTGGACCCTGGATGAAATCCATGACTCAGTGGGCGTCCAATAATAAGGAACCCAGAACCACCAGTTCTTTAATACCTCAATGTTTTCCTTGCAATAATATGACAAGTTTTAATATGAGAGGCAAGGATCTGCCCTTAGAAGAAATGATACAGGAAAATTTCCCTCATCATCAATGTCCATCTTTGGAAGAGAACTCAACCCATTGAGAAATTAATATGCACAAAGCAACAAGTCATAGATTGCAGCACATAGTAGGACTATGCTTGCATAAACTCATCATATCAACAGTGCCATAACCTCTGGCAATAATTGGATAAATTACCAATGTTATCAATATAATCACCATATAATACCCTAGGGGAATGATTGGAAATTTTTGTGTTGCTGTTTCTTTTGGGGTCTTCTTCTTGTTGTTGTTCTGCTTGTTTATGTTTTTATTGTTCTTCTTCTTGGTTTTAGTTTTTATCATAACATGACCACCAAAATAAGCCAATAGTTCTTCATAACCCCTGGATGAGCAAATGGATTCTGGACTCTAGTGTAACTCTAGCCCTAGTACAAGAACAGTTCTTTTAAGCTAAACCTGCTTGGCACTCACTTTCATGAAGAGATCATTGAAGATAAAGGTGCTACAGCAAGGGTGGTGAAGGAAGTCGATGATGCTTGGATGTCAATAGGAATAATGTCTGGGGTCTTAAAGGCTTGCTTTTGAGCAAGTAACTATCTAAGTGAGGCATCAGCTAAGGCCACTTAGAGGAAGCACACCTGTGTCTGTGTGATCCAAAGATGACAATAACAAAACCCAAAGACAATGAAGGGAAAAGTGTCAGAGAATGAAATATAAAACACTCAGTTTGTTGAAGGCAATGGAGGACAGTGGGAGCCCCAAATCCATCTGTAGAGCATCTATTCAGATGAAGCCTCTGTCAGATCCCATCTAGCAATAGATGAGTTACTCAAATTGCTTTATGATCAGAGATTATTGTATACTTGATTATGATTGATTGAACCTTGGCATATTATTGGGGATAAAGAGATCATTATAAAATGGTGAATGGAACAATTCTCCAAGGAGACATAAACCTCTTCATGTGTGTATTTAACAGCTAAGCATTAACATACTTGAGACAAACTGATAGGACTATAAGAATAAATAGGCAAATTCATTATTATAGTTGAAAACATCAACACCTGTCTGTTGGTAATTGAAAGATCCAGCAGGCAAAAAAAAAAGATGAGTAAGGATAAATTGAACTGAGCATCACATATCAATTGATGAGAATAAATTGATATTTAGAGAATATTGCAGTCAAAAACATGCTTTTGCGAATGCATGCTATTCTCAAAAGTTACATGGAACCCAGCTAGACCACAGTTTGGACTCCAGATAGCACATTAACACATTTAAAATAATGGAAACCATGGAAATAAAATTTCTAAATAAAAATGGAACTGAACTATAAATCACTAACAGAAATACAGTCAGAGAATCTCCAAATATTTTGTTAATTAGCAACATGTTTCTAATAATACACGGGTCAATAAAACAGTCTCAAATGAAATTAAAATAAATATTTTAAACTAAATTTCATTAACTTGGGAAGACTAGAGAAACATATTCAGAGACACTCATGTATATATAAGAAAAAGCTTTATATACAAGAACAATTGAATATTGAGAAAACATACAAGCTCAGTTCATAACTAGTTCTGTATTATTGGCCCATATGTCTGATGCCAGTCTGTAAAATCCTCTTCAGACTCACAAAACACATGAAATTATGCTAATCCACAGGCCAGTGGGTGAAAAGTCTTGTGGATCCAGTGGCAGTATGAGCATGTCAACACTGGCAGGTGTTTCTACATGTCTCCTCCAGCTTCCAGGGCTCCAACTGCATCAGCATAACTCCATGGGGCTCATGATCCATAATGCCTCACAGGGAGTGAATCTGCGTCCTTCCTCCAGCGAGCTATTTATCTCCTGGGTGCCTACAAATGAAGTAATCAAGCCATGACCTGATTGACAGGCTAAACTCCATCCCTTTACTCTTAATCCTCTCAACTTGACAACAGATTATATCTATGAAAATGTAGCTTATCAAATTTTGCAATATACAACAAGCACGATTTAGACAGACATTTGTAGCATTGAATTCATAAAGTAGAAAAGGAGATTTGAAATCGGTACTCTAAACTTCCTTCTCAAATACTGCATCATGAACAATGAACCTAAAAGACATGTAAGAAAAGAAATGATGAAAATTAAAGCAGAAATCAATGAAATTGAAAAATTGAAAACTTAGAGAAAATCAATGAAACTACAAACTGATTTTGGAAGAAGGACTAAAATTAGATATGTGTTTATGTCTTTTAATCTTTATATAAACTATGTAAGAGAAATAACTTAAACCCTGTCTCATATTTCATTTTATTTGATTCATATATCCTTATAAGTTTTCCCACTTTGCAGTTATAGAAATTGAGCTTCATTCCCTCTTTTGGAGTTTGGCTATTGATTCAATTCATACTAATGACAGCCTGATGTACAAACCGAACAAAACCTTACTCGTTTCCGCACCACCTTCAGGAGCATTGAGAGGCCTCAGTACATTACCTTGGCTGTTGTGATAGTCCATCTCTTTCAGGATTTCTCCAGGCACTGTTGATCTTCTACTTCAACTATGATGCCTTTTTCAAGGAATTGGTCTTTCCTAATGGTATGTCCAAAAAAGTGAATTGCATTCCCATTATCTTTGCTCCTAAGAATATTCTGGTGGATTTCTTCTTAGATATATGTTCATTCTTATGATAGTTCACAGTATGTAGATTATTCTTTGGCCACACCATAATGCTAAAGCATCAATTTGCTCTCTCCTCTTGCTTTTTCACTGCCCAATTTACACATGCAAATGAGCCTTCGTCACATCTCAGGTCTAGACCTGAACTCGCCGCTGTGGTTCAATTTTCAGTCAGGCATTAGCGGTGTATAAGAAGAGCAGTAACACTGGTGATGCATACACACTTGAAATAAATAAATAGTACGTTCAAAGTGTGGCATTTATCCAAAGACAGCATGAGAAGAATTAAAAAAGAAAATGGGAAACACAAGAAAGAAGTTACAGAAACACTGTTTCTTTGAGGTAATTGCAAACAATGAGATGAAACAAAATGTTATTGAATGAAAAAATTAATCTTCTCTAGAAACTTTCACCCCCTTCCCAATAAAAAATAAAAGCAAATAGAAGAAAGATGTTGGCTTGTGTCAGGTGCATCTTCATACTCAAATGGATATGATTGGGTAAATTCAAACATGAATCTGGAACACAGTGTTCATCCTTCTGGTGCAGAGCTTCTTCCATTGAAGTGCATTGCTCCCCTGAGAAGTTGTGCATGAAATAGGTTATTCTTTGCCTTCTGCACCCATATTCAGAGTTCCAATAAGAATCAATTGCAAAACAGTCCTAAACCCACCGAAATCCCACATTTTCTCTCACTGACACCTGCTACAATGCTCCTGGGAAGAACTTAAACCCTGAACAAACAACAGCTTCCCTCAATTTTTTCTTTCTTTTCTTCTATTGACCTTCTCTTTCTCTTTCTTCCTTTTCTTCAAAACAAAAACTAGTATTATTTTTATAATTCTTTTTCAATTAATGCTATCCTATCCTTTGATCTTTCCAAAGAATTGTTCACTTCTTGAATTGGCAGTACTTTATACTTGTCTCTTTGCTTCACTACATTCCTTTCTGTTCTTTTTGTCTTTCCCGTCTCCTCTACTCAACCCCTTTCCCCCTGATACCTATTCTGAAGTATCTTATTATTCCTCTACTATAACTTTCAATGAAGATAATACCCCACACACATGCCCTCCTCAAAACCCCTAACAACACACCAAAGTGTCAAAGGACAACACAAAATATCACTATACACATATATACACAAAAGAAACAGGCACAAACAAGGGAGAGCAAAAACTGAACGACCTGAAAGTTGCAAATATCACTATAAGCCATACAAGAAAACTCAAAAAATAATTTCAGAATTCAAATATGAAGACAAAGGAATTACATAACACTATAAAAACAGCTAAATAGAAATGAAGAGCTGGAAATCTGAATGAGAGTCCTCAAAGGCTTTTGACTCTGATCTAAGAGGAGAACACGCAACTCAATGCAAAGGAGGCAAAGGAAAGCCTAAGAACTACATCGGACACAATCAGGAAGAACAATCTCTGACTTACAGAAGTAAAAGAAACAAACATATTCATAGAAATAGTCTTCCAAGAACTCACGGAATAAAGTTAGCCTACTGCATAAAAGATGGAAAAAAATGAGGAATCTTAGAGAACCCCAACCAGAATGGCCTCTACCCCATCCCCAAACAAACCCAGCACACTATATTCTAGTCAAATTATCCAATATCAAAGACAAGGAAAGAATTCTAAAAGCAGCCAGAAAATAAGCAAACAAAAACATACAAAGAGACAACAATTAGAATAAGCACAGATTTTTCACTAGAAACCATGCTGGCAAAAAAAGACAGTGGAGAGATTTATGTAAAAACTTGAAGGAAAATAAAAGTATCAACTAATAATCGTTTATCTAGCAAAAATGATCATTCACACGAGGTAGATATAACTGGGTTAATTTGCCTAGAAATAGAGAGAAGGAGAAGACCAACCAGTTCCTGGCATATAACATTATTCTACTGTGACCACAAATGAACAAACACTCTTACATGAGTGATTAGTGAATCTTATTGGAAACACAGGTGCAGAGGTAGCAGGCAGGAGGGCATGTTTGTCTTCTAGGAGACATGACTAAGTTTTCATAAGAGGGTAAACCAGATGGGGTAGCCTACAACTGGGGGGAAATGCACAATCTTAAGTATGTGCACCACCAATGAGAGAAAAAGCTTGGTATTATGTCCCTAATTAGGTACTCATGCCTTGGTTTTATTCTGCTTTTGGTGACTCACGCTGTCAATTATATTTACCCAGGACTTTAGTCTCTGCCTTTTTGAGCTTCACAAAAGCCTTCACAAGCCACACCAGAAGGATACAATTTGAAACTCCCATTGAGCAAACCAAACTTTACCTTTTTACACATACCAGTAGCAGATTAAAGGAACTGAAATACTCCCGTGGGCCTAAAGCTAAAGTGAGGGAAGAAGCAGATGATTACTCTCCCCGGACTATGGAACAATATTCATGCCTTGGGCATGCCTAATAAATGGTAACCCTAATGTAGCTGAGGCTACCATTAATTTAGCTAATGGTATAAAATTCAAAGCCCTAGCTAAAAAAGGGACATATTTAAAAAATATATTTTTACTTCATTTAGGTGAGCTTTTTCTGTTTCATTTTGCCATTATTGTTGGGTCACCAGTTTGTGTTTTGCTTTGATTTCGTATTATTTTTCTGTATAGGTAAGTCTACATATAGGATAGTTAAACCTATAGAGGCCGCAACTGCAATCATAGATTCAAAAGATCATGACAGGAGAGGTGAATGGGAAATGCAAAACTAATAATAGCACGTACAAAGAGGAAGAAATATATTAGAATCAATAGTGGTGATGGTTGCACAATTCTTACAAATGTGATTGAACTAGTGAAATATGCATACATGACTTGTATGTTGGTGAAACTCTTCAAATAATTTTTTTAAATATCATAGATGGGTTCCTCACCTTTGCTCTTCCCAGTTGAAAAAATAACAAATAGGATTTGTAATACTGAAAAGTAGGGAGTCATCCTAGTTAAAATCTAGTACTCAGAAATTATATTTTAGCCAATTGCAAACACTATTAAAATAATTTATGTTAAAAGGATTGACCCAGTTACGACTCTATGATCTATGCCTGCATTTAATGTTACTCAAATTTCACTAACAATTGAAAGAGTGTGGTGAATCAATTAGAGTCAATGGTGAGAAAATTTAGGGCCACTATTTTAAACAAAAAGCTTTAAAGCAATTTTAAAAGGTATTCTCATAAACATCCTCTGAGGTGTTTATAAGAGGTTACATGCACATCTCCCCTTAATAATCCTGTTAATGGTGGGGTTAGATTCAGCATTCAGCATAGCTTTGTGCAAACTTACCATTCTGCCTCCTACTTACTGTGACTGCCACTGCCAGTAACCTTAACCTTCAAGCCCACGATGGCACACAGTGACTATATGACAGCACAGATTTTCCCCATTGGATTTACAAAACTGTAAATCATTAAGAAAGCAAGCTTTAGCTTTGAGAAAATCTTTATTGTTAATTAGATGAAGGTTTACAGTGCAGAGTCACTGTTTTAATGCAACCATCATTTTTGTAAATTTATTCCATGTGTTTCGTGTTTTCAATCCATCTTTCATAACTCTTCGGACTTTGTTATTGGGTAAATGCTGCGCTTTTAAATTAAATGGTGAATTATTCTAACATGGAGGTGTGGGAAGAGTTCAGTTGGAAATCTCAATGGTAACTAGGGGCCATCATTTTGAGGGTTCCAGTATTCTTGATTTCCTAGTAAATATGGTTTCTCGAGATTTTGAATTTTATTCCACATATTTCACCAATATATAGAAGACCTACTAATATGACTCCTTTCAGAACTTTTGGTAGTGATACCTGGACACCATCTAATTCTTCTGGCCTCAAGGTCATAGAGACTGGCATTGAACTAACTGTGTCCTTGTGCCCTCTGATCCCCCTCACTCTTCATTCCTTCAGATAAAGAAAGAACAACAGTTTTCTCAAGTAAGATGTAGACTGTTGTTTCTGTGGATTGCTGAAAGCATAACTTCAAATGTTTTCCATTCTTTACTATATACTGGAATAGCTTGATAGAACTAGTATGAATTCTTCCCTGAATATTTGGAATAATTTACCAATAAAGCTATCTGGGACCCAATTTTTTTTATAAATGGCAGGTTTATAATGTCTTCTTTTGTTATGCATCTGTTCATGATAATTTAGGATCATATGATGTTTCTAAAAATATGTGCATTTCTTCTAGGTTTTCAAACTTACTGAGAATATAGTTTCTTCTTGCAGCTTGTTAATATTGTTTTTATTTCAGTTGGTTCTGTCATAATGTTTTCTATTGTAATGGTTTTATATGCATGTTGTCCCATGTTAGATTTGCCAGTGGTTTGTTGGTTCTATTAATCGCTTCAGAAGATAAATTTCTTATATTCTGATGCTTTATATTATTTTTGTGATTTCTGATTAATTACTTCTTATCTAATATTTATTGTTTCTTTTCTTCTGGTGGCTGTCATCTGACTCTTTGCGTGTTTATTTCTCTTCTGTTTTCTTTTAAATCACTTTATTTGGGATTCGTACAGCTGTTATCATAATCCGATCTCCATCCATTATGTCAAGCACTTTGCACATATGTAGACATCATCATTCACAAAACATTTCCCTTCTCCTTGAGCCCTTGTTATCAGCTCCTCATTTCCCACTCTGCACCCACCCATAAGTATGTGTGTTTACAATGATAAAAATTATCCTTTAAGCACTGCTTTTGCCCTGGCTCAAAGATTTTAGTATATTAGGTTTTCAGTAAAATTTGATTCAAGGATTAAAAAATATTACTTGTTACACCAATCACCTTTATTCTGTTTTTATTTATTCTAGTTCTATGGCCCCTCAATTCTTATTCGTAATGACCCTATATACCGACTGATACAGGGCTCAAAATTGCTATTATATTTGAGCTCGTCATTGCTGTCAGCATGTCAATAAATACTTTGAAAGTGTTCCTCTTTTTCACTGGTGCTATACTTTACCAAACATCAAGCCCTTTTACAGGGAATGATCCCTCCTTATTGCACAGCCATCGTAGCTGAGTGGAAATCTCACTGTCCTCAACGCTAGTGAGCATTCTTGCTGTGTTTCTTTGAAAACACTTTTTAATTGTCCTTAGTACTTTCAGTATTCTTCACCAATATCAGCATTCAAATGCTCCAATTTTATTTTGATATTTCTTGTTCATTGTCCACCTCTCACATGAATATTAAATAGAAAATAGCATGGCTTCTGTTGGTCCCATCTCAAAGAAGTTGTAACTGTAATCATTATCTATGATGCCAATAAAAGAAACAGAAATTACATTAATGAAATTCTTACAGAATTGATGAGAAATAGACATATCTACAATGATAGTAAAGGTTTTTAATGCTTTTGTTGATACGCAGAACAGCTAGAAACCACAGCAACAAAAACGAAGAGAAGAAACAAACAATGCAGTCATCCATCTTGATCTTACAGGTGTCTACTATTAACCACTCGGCCACAACATATTGTACATTCTTTTTCAGCCCACATGGAATAGAGCCCAGATTGGGACACAAAGCAAGGCGCACTAGATTTAAAAACATTGAGCTACTGCAATGCCTTGCAATGAAATAAATTAAACATTAACTCCAAGAGTATTAAAGAAAAAATATCAAATATGTGGACATTTAAAAACACCTTGTTTAAAAACTGCAGTAGTGCTTAAATCAGATGGATCTTGAGTAAAGGCAAAGAATACCAGGAAGGTGTTTGTGTTTTTTGAACTACAAAAGCGTAGACTAAGTACATAATAGCAAACTATGAATTACCTGGAGAATAATGGGAATTCCAGAACATTGTATTCTGCTTAGGCATAACTTATACATGTGCCAAGAGAGAGTCATTCAAACAGAATAAGAAAATGTTTGGGGGTTAAAAATAATGTAGGTCTACATATAGTAGCCAGCAAAAAAGGATGGCAGAGGGGAAAAATTGCAGTGTGTAGTGGGAGAACATGGCACTAATCTACCCAAGGGGAAGATATTGTTTATATCTCTACAGGGAAAGAGGGACCAAACAAACCTGGTGTTTCAAGATGTGAATGCAGCATGATGGCATGGAGCAGGGACATAATGTGTGTGTGTTGGGGGGAGGTGTCTGAGAGACCCAGCCCCAATCCTAACTATGTGGACAGCCACCCCTGCCCCCAAGAAGAATTTACTTTTTTGAACAGCGCTGAAGCTGCAGCTTGGGGAGAGGGACACGTCTGACCAGAGCACCCGGGAGCAAATGAAGGTGGAGGAAGAGAGAGTGAAGCACATCCTGCTCCATCAAGCCTTGAGGATAATATCCCTGTTCAAAACAGCCAATGCATACAGAGGACCAAATAGCCTGCCCCACTAGGAGACACGACATCCCTTGCTGACCCAAGGTGCTATGGAGGAACACACTGGAGACACAGGGTTGGGATTTCACTCTGTCTGACCCCACCATAGCTAGGCAAAACACTAAGGGCATGCAGCAGAGGGGCAGGGAACAGAGCATGGAGGTTCTGAGGGGGTGCCAAGGATAGACTGCAGGTCTAGGGTGTGGCACCCCATTGGACTCAGCCAGAGGACATTCCTAGAGGTCAGCAAATGGACCTTGAACTATTTACAGTTTATTCTTTTTTCTTTTTCTTTTTGTACTAATTTATATATTTTTTCTGGATACCATTTTTTGTTGCTGTCATTGTTTTATTTTCTTTTGTCACTTGGTCTTGCTATATCTTTCTTTTTTGTGTATATTATTATGTCTGCAGGTCTAATCTGGTAACAGTCTGGAGGAGAAAATAGGGGGACCAATGGTTCCAAGGAGGCATAGAAGAGGGGGAGGTGGGGGAAAGAAAGTGATGTTGACCAACTCAGGGACAAGGGAACAACAAGTGATCCAAAATCAATGGGAAGGATGGTGTGAGAGCCCTGGTAGGGATTGACAAAGGGTAATGTATTGAAACACAAATTACTGAAACCCAAATGAAGAATGAGCATGATAGTGTGACCAGAGGGGAGAAATAGGAGGCAAGAGGCATTTATAGAGGTCTAAATATATTTATTTATTTATGATGATGGGGAATAGATCAATATGCATATATTTATAGGGTTAGTATTAAGGCAGCTGTTGGACATTGGAACTCAAGTACTTCCTCAACACAAAAATGCATTGTTCTAATAACCAGCATTCTGTGATGCTCACCTTCCTGACAGGATTCCTGAAGATAAATGTGTCCATAAGCAAATGTCATTAAGACAGCTGAGGTCATGTTGCTTATTCACACAAGGAATTGTTTCAGGATCAGAGGGCAGTTTGTATCAGGATGACTGGTGATAGGGAGACATCCTGCCCATCCAGAGGTGGCCAAGGCACCCAAACTGTTCATCCTTGTCAGAGCTCACTTGATTCACCCAATATCCTATCCATAAGAGTGTGTCTCTGATGTCAGGCAGAGCAGGAACGTGTATGGATTCAGAGTGGAGCTCACTGGTTGTCATTAGTGAGTGAGAAATGTCTGCATTTCTCTTTTTTTTTAAAGAACATGTTATTGGAAGTTCTTATAAATCTTAAAACAATCCTTGGGCTGAGCCCTGGTGGCGTAAGTGGTTGAGTGCGGAACTGCAGCCCACAGACTTGGTGGTTGAAATTCAGTGGCAGCTCTCAGGAGCGGCACTGGGTAGCGTCCACGATCACCAGAGGCAGTGATGCCACCCCCCCAAAAAAGAATCTTACAACAATTCATACTTCACTTTTATGAAGCATATTAGTACATATGTTGTCATCATCATTTTCTAAACATTTATTTTCTATCTCAGCCCTCATTTTCTATCTCAGCTCATTTGGTATCAGCTCCTCATTCTCCCCCTAACTCCCACCCCTATGATCCCTTGATAAATTATAAATTATTATCATTTTCATATCTTATACCAATCACTGTCTCCCTTCACCCATATTTCTGTTGTTCATCCTCCACAGCAGGGGGGAGGAGGCAGGTTATGCGTTGATTATTATGATCAGTTCTCCCTTCCTACCCCTTATACTCCCCCTCCACATTTCCCATACCTTCCTGGTATAGCTACTCCCTTTTCTGTTCCTGAGGGCTTTATCTGACCTGGATTACAGGCGTCCTGAGCTTGTATCTGTACCAGTATACATGCTCCCATCTAGCCAGTGCTGAAAGGCAGACTGAGGTCATGATAGTGGGGAGGGTGAGGAAGTCTCAAAGAACCAAAGGAATAGTGTGTGTTTCATTGGTGTTATAGTGTGCACTGATTGACCATCCCTTTCTTGTGACACATTTGTGAGGGGATGTGCTGTCTCTACAGATGGGTTTGAGGCTTCTGCTGCAACGCTTCTCATTCTCAATAATACCATTCACTAGGAGAGTGAGGAGAACAAGGGAAGATCATCTCCTTCTTATGTCAAGTCACTACCTCAATGGAGTATAGCTTGCAAAGTTTTAAGAGGACCATACTATTTCAGGCTAGCTGACAATTCACCCAGCTACATCCTGCTTCACCACGTTTATTCAGTTTCTTCTCCTAGTCAGTATTCAATCCACTTCCCTATCATTTCTTCTCGAGTTCTGGTCTTTGGTTAGAAGGTCAGTGTAGTGTGCCTACTAGTTCACCATAATTTAGGAGTCTAGGACTCCAAAATCGGGGTCCTGACTCTAGAAGGAATTTTCTCTCTGTGAACTCTTGAGAAAAACACTGGTCTCCTTTCAACTTCTGTCATTGCCAATCTTCAAGGCACATACATCTATCGTTCCCCATCTCTGCTTCAGACTGTTGCATCCCTCTCTCACAGAGTGGCGAGTTTTTCATTTAGCTGCTAAGGAGGTAGCCACTGCTTTCGGGGCTCCTTGGCTCCTCTTTAGAAAGATTTCTTTTGTGCTTCTCTAATAGGAGACAAGATTATTTCAGTTTTATTAATGGTAATGGTTAGTGCTTTTTCATTACAATTAGTATTAAAAGCAACCTTCTTCCCTCCCTGCCTAATAAAAGCAAAAGCATTTTTTGAGAGGTCAAGGACAAACCAAGTTTCTTAAATTTGTGAAAATTCTGAAAACCACCTCAACATCCTGGTTTTAGTAAATGCTGAAGTTATATCTATTAAAACAGTAGAGTGTACATGTAAAAATCAAAATAGCAACCTTGATTATTATTCTGAAAACAACTCATTGAAATGCATTAATCAATCGATACTCTCCTGTTCAAGAAGCCTATACTTCACTTAAAAACAATTAGGGAGTGTAGACTCAAATATTGAACTTTG
The DNA here is from genome assembly GCA_004026705.1 of Nesogale talazaci. Lineage (NCBI taxonomy): Eukaryota > Metazoa > Chordata > Mammalia > Afrosoricida > Tenrecidae > Nesogale > Nesogale talazaci. The sequence goes on along the minus strand of PVJH01000042.1, from coordinate 52,117 downwards.
ACATTATTAACTTTTCTCTTACTATATTTTAAGAGACTATAGCAAAGAGTTAAAAGGTACCTAGTAAACTGAATTGTTCTGTGACTTACACTCACAAACACACTAAAGCTCTCCAATAGCACATTACACTTTTATATATACTATAATCTGATAAAGAAAAATATGTTAACAGTTTCAGTTGATTAAAACCTAGTCACTTCATTACTTATCATTTAAAAGATGACTATTTGTTTCTAGCTATGAACCAAGCTCCACTTTTTAGGCAGTAGAATTCTATCTTCAGCTTTCTAAAGACTATTTTAAAAACAAACCAAGGTAGAGAAGCTCATAAATTAAAAGGTGACCCTGAAAGAACATTAGTCCAGAAATTGTGCTGACTCATAAACAAGTTTCCTTAATAGAAATTACTGAACAAAATATGAAAAGATTTACATGAATAAGCTAATTTGCATTCCAATGAGTTACACAACTTTCACATTCAATACCTATAGATTAATTATGATTTTTGAACTGTGCTCCATTTAAGCAGTGTTGTTAAATGTTAGAACCTGCTTTTGGAGGAGTGTGTTAATCTGCTATTATGGAATCCTAATAGCAGTTAGTAAAGTAACCCCATTACCACAGTATCATGCATAGATAGGGGACATTGTCCTCTAAAAATAGTACATATTTAAGCAAACTAGAAAATGTGGAACAAAAGGAATGATAAATTCTAAACTAAAACTCATTGTAACTAAGTTGATTCTGAGTAGAAAACTCACACGGTTCCCAAGACAGTAAGCTTTACAAAGAATGCTAGTGAGTTCAAACGACCAACCTATATGCTGGCAGTGGAGTCCTTGATCACTGCAACATCAGGGGTCTTTAATGGCAAGTTATACCCAAACCCAACACGTCCTGCTGTCAAATAAATTTCTGCTCATAGTGACTATATACTATATAGGATAGAGTAGAACTGCCTCATAGATTTCTGAGACTTTAACATTTACAAGATGAGACTATGTCTCTCTCTACAAGGGTGGCTGGCAGCTTCCCCTCTCCAACCTTTTGATAAATAACTGAGTGCTTTAAAATCACTGTATCTCTGCATTCCTTTAATGCAGTGGTTCTCACCCTTCCTAATGCCGTGACCCTTTCATGCAGGCCTTCATGTTGTGGTGACCCCAAACCATAAAATGATTTTGTTGCTATATCATAACTGTAATTTTGCTACTGTTATGAATCATAATGTAAATCATAATGCGTTTTCCAATGTTCTTTGGCGACCCCAGTGAAAGGGTGATCTGACCCCTAAAGGAGTCATGCCCCGCATATTGAGAACCTGTACTCCAATGGCAAGTTAGATGATTTGAATTGAGGTTCTGTTTTTCTTGGTTAGTTGCTTCTTAGGGATCTGAAAAGTCACACAAATTTTGAATCTGAATTTCTTCATTGCTAAAACAGGAGTAAAACCTGTCTTTGTGAAATCATGAATGTGAAAACAATAAGATTTTAAAATCTATTCAAATGTAAATGTATGCAAATTTGTTATCTGATTGAACTGCATTTACTTTGCCTCTAGGACATATGTGGGATTTGGACTACATGAAGGACTTTGGAAGTCATGCATACTAAGCTTATTTGAAAAATATAAATACCAGTGTGTGTCCTCCCCATAACAATAGTTTCTCCAGTTCCTCTGAACAAAAGTCCGAATCCTCCTCTCTTTCCATCTGGACTGGCCTTGTAACTTGCTTTTGTCAATAAAGGCTGGTGTCCTGCTCCACCCACAGAGGGGTAAAATATAGTACTTACATTATTTGTAAACACTGTCATGGACAGTTTCAAGCTACCCAAATATGCTCAATGGATGAGAACAGATGTACTCTATTGACTCTCCTGAAGGTGGTTTCAGCATGCTACTATTAATAGAAAGTAGTGGAGGTAATGGTGCTCTACTTCTGAATCTAAGCCTCAGTGGTTTTGCATGCTTCTGTGCACTCTCTTGGCACACTGCATAATTGCCACGTGAATGTGCCTACAAAGACCTCTTAGGGGAAGAGACAGACTTGACCCAATCACCTCCTTTTGTGTTCAGACAGCAGCTGAACAATATTCAGAAGCCAAGACACCAATTTTGAGGGAGTTCTAAGGACCACCAAACCAAGCCCTTCAATAATGCCATCCCATAGAAAGATATGCTTAGTAAATATCTGTTTGTTTTTTCAAGCAATTCCATGTAGGTTTGATTTGTTATGCATCAATAGAAATTCACAGGTCAATTATGAAATATTATTCCATAGCAGTGAGGATGGGTTTCATAGAGCATTTGATCTTGAGAATAACTTAAGATACAAATGTACATAGTCTGAGCTTAAAACCTATTTCAAAGCTTATGCAGGCATTTATCCATAAAGTCTATCTTTTAGCTAAAAGATATAGATAACAGTTGCCTATTTATTTTGCTAATTGCCTATTTCTTTCATTGGTTGTGCTACACTATATTTCAAGGAAAATATGTTGGCCAAGGGTGTCCCAGCACAGAAATATGAATTTCCCATGCCTTCTTTCAAAACCTAATAGTTGGGTCCCTCAGATGTGAGACTGCCATGGTGAACATTTTAAAAGTAATGAATAATTGAAAATGAGACCTATGAACAAAGAAAGAAAGCACATGTCTTTAAGGCACTTTCTAACACCAAATGCTTAAAAAAGAAAATATTTACATCCTTTCCATAGGTTTTCTTTGTTGTCGTCAGTTTCTACTGCTAGTGCCCCTATGTACAACTGAACAAAACACTGTCCTGTGGTCCGATGACATCCTCACAATTTTCATGGTTGTGCTCATTGTGCCAGTTCTTATATCAATCCAGCTCACTGCAGGCCTTCCTGTTTTCTTGCTGCTCCTCTAATGTACCAAGCACAATGTCCTTTCCCAGAAACTGGCTGCTCCTGATAGCAGGTTCCAAATATGTGTGGCGGAATTTTGCCCTCCTGGACTCTAAGGAGTGTGCTGGGCATAGATCTTCTGAAAAAGCTCTGTTTGTTCTCTTGCTCGTGGATGGTACGTTCAGTACATTTCAACCCGATAGTTAAACTTCAGTGATTTTTCTTTAGCCTTTCTAGTCAATCTTCAACCCTCACACGTATATGAGGCTGTTGAAACTACCATGAACAAAATTCATTGATGATCTATTCTTGGTCCTGGCCTCATTTTAGCTGCTGATGGTGAACTTATCCGTCAACCCTTCCCACAGTTGTAGTCATTTTGATTCCTGTGTCTTCCCTCTGGTAAGTCCACACCTGTTGCTTAAAAAAGTCCACTTGAAATGAAGAAGTCAATGGTCTTGCAAAATTCTACCAGGCAATCTCTAGTTGCCTTTCTATCTCCTAGATCATGTTTTCCAACTACTGTTTCTTCCTCTGTTTTTCTAATTCCTCTATTCCAATTACCAGTAAATATCAATGCATCCTGATTGCATGCTTGATCAAGTTCAGACTGAAGACTTTCTTAAAAATTAATCAATTTCTACATCACTAGCTTTAGTTTACAGGCATGAAGTTGATTATTAATTTGATTAACTGGATTCCTTATATGCACATAGGTATTGTCCTATCAGAGTCAATAGTACACTTCAAGATATATTGTGAAATGTAAGTTTTGACAATGGATGCAACGCCATTCCTCTCAAATCTGTCAGTCCTTCCCCCATATGATTTTATTCAAAATGACCAATGACTCAGGATGCTAATATTATGTGTACCATTTCAATGTTGAAAACTTCCAATTTTCCTAGTTTCCTATTATACTTTACATGTTCCAATTATTCATAGGTTATTTTCAGTTATTTCTTTTTTTTCTCATTTCTGGGTCATACCTTATGAGAAAATGAAGATCGTGAAGGCTTTATCCCATTCATGGTGACTCTACTTTGAGAAGGCAGTTCTCTCTCTCTCTCTCTCTCTCTCTCTCTCTATATATATATATATATATATATATATATGTGTGTGTGTATATATATATATATATATATATACCTATATCCTTTTAGCATTATCTTTTACAATGTTCTCTATCAATGACATTTTCAGGATCTGACAATGTTTCACTGCTATCAATAAGATACTTCTAAAATAATCATCAATGGATTTTACTGGGAGTTCATTACCAGTGCTTGGGTGGTGGATATGTCTGAATCTGAGAATGTAATTTCACTTCTGTTGCAGTATGACTTTCATAAAGCATTTAATTTTACTTATATAGACTCCCAATGGTAGAATCCACCTAGAATTTTCTTGCTTATCTTATTTTTACAAGGATTTTTTTAGTCTTTGGTGACTGTCGCTGCATGTTAGAGGTTACCTATAGTTAAAATTTAGGTGGTATTTTTTGAAGTGCACAGTATTGTTCATAATCTACACTAGAATTATGTGATTTGAAAATCCCAACAAAGGGAAATACACTTTACTTTTCATACACCTGTTTCAGTTTAAATAAACTGAAATATTCCTTTTGACTTAAAGCTGAAATATGCTGGGACAAAGAAAAACACTGAACTCCCTCTGAATAGGAATATCAATAGTCTTAACCTCAGATTCGGTCCATTGGAAAGTGAAATTCTGTTCATACAATTAGTTAAGATTGACAATATTATCGTGTGTTTTCCTTTTGAGTCATTTAAAATTTGTTCTAGTTTTAATTTGTTTCTGCTCTGTTTTGGATTGAGATTTTTTCTGTATGTTTTCTTATTGTTGGGTTATTTTGCATAATTTGCTTTATATAAGATGCAGGAGAGCTAACTTCATAAAAATAATTATATTTACTCTTACCTAGAATGATAGCAGGAGAAGTTATACAAAGTAATGGCAAGAAAACAATGCTGGGTAAAAGAATGAAGAAAATGTTCTAACATCTAATATGGTGGTGATGTCACAATTGATTTTAATATATTTAAACTATTGAACTGTATGATATGTGAACTGTTTACCATCACCCCCAATTTTTTTTAAAAGCTCCCTAAGTTCTCATCGTTTATCTGGACTCAACTGGAGGAAAGAGAAGTGATACCAATCAGAAGACATCAGAAAATAATCAATCAAAAGGACTTCACAAACAGCATTATACTTAACTGCAAGACTAGAAGAAGGAGTGGGTGTTCAGCTTCCATTATGAATGATGCTGAAAAGTTTTGAGGTAGAAGGTACTAGATAGTGTGGGTAGAAAATGTGGAACAAAATTATAAAATATATTAGGCCTACTGTCAGATGGAGTATACAGTAGAACCTCAAAGACTATGGCTGTTAGTCTCCAGTTTAGGTGTGGAATTAAACTCACCTCTGTGGTAGAATAATCAACAATTTATGAACAAAAGAAAGCTAATGATAATGTTTAGAAAGGTTAGGAAAGAATGCGGCATAGAAGGAGAAAACTCAGTAAGGAAGTAGGATAAATGAGGAGGTTACAATGAATATACTTAAAAAAAGTATGAATTGTTGAATATAAAACATGATATGCCCTGCATGCCTTCACCCGATACACTACCCTACACACACACACACACCCACACACTATATATATATATATATATATATATATATATATATATATAATTTATTTCCCAAAGAGAACCCAGACTCACTGTCATTGATGCAATGCTGGATGATAGCGACTCCCAGTAGGTTTCTGAGAGTGGAACTCTTTCCAGGAGCAGAAAGCCCAGTCTTTCCCCTGTGGTCCTGCTGGTAGTTTTGAACTGCCAGTCATACAGATCTCAGCCAAACATGTAACAAACTACACCTGCAGGGACCTCCATTATATATATTTTATATAGTATGTAAATAAAAGGGTATGCTTCCAAGTCTCTTCTGGCCCGCATCAGGTATTTTCTTTTCCCGTGTCATTTAAATGACCTTTTCCCTCCTATCTGATGTCCTTGTTGTCACCTAACAACTCATCGAACCTTCAGTCATTCGTGTTCATTGTGTAATCTAATGTGGAGAAGGTCTCTCAATTCAGTTGGGATATACTCAAGGTCGTAGTTGATGATTCCATTTTTTACCATTAGCAAACCACTGAAGCAGAGCTAAAAGTTAAATTGACATTGATAGCTGCCTGCAGAACAGGTTTTTGTGGAAAATTATAATGTCTTCTCTTTGCAAAGGAAAGCATTGGGGAATTATAAAAGATTGATAGCATTGATGACAATTTTAAGCAAATTCACCAAAATGCAAAGAGGATTGTATATTTCTTTTTAAGTTCCTCCTAAAGGGTGCTGATTTTTTTTCTACTTGCTTGTTTCCCTTATTCTGAGAATCAGAGTCAGAATAGCATTAATATCACCCACTGCTACTCAGACTAGAGAAATACTTGCACTATGGTGAAATCAGGCAAGTGACTTGATTCATCTTAAAGATCAATGCACATCACTGCTGGATTAATATGGTTATAGATATTGACATTGATTGTGAGAACTGCAGAAAAAGTTAGATAAGTCAGCATGGATGATTACATGTCCACATGTAGGCTATTTCTGTGACATCAAATTTAGGATGGAAGCTCACAAAATGTGAAACTGTCCAGATACTTTGTCTATACAATTTCAGCATTTCAAATTTCACAAAACTTTTCATTGCTTATACTATCATTCACCTAAATTGAGTGACTCCCATAATGCGGAAGGAATTGAAATACCCACCACAATGTTGATACATAGAGAATTCCTTTATAAGTCACTTAAAAGTCAAACCATATCTAGCAATTGATCTCCATAGAAGGCCAATATATGCCAGAAGAGCAGCATAGATGGTATTTCTCCAAGAAGAACACGTACATGCATAGTAAATACAAGTTTGTGTTAGTCTTAATTTTTACCTTTATGACCTTAGCACAGACCTTCCACACCTTTGATGCCATTTGAAATACATTGACTTGCACGACAGAGTTTGAAGATAGTCAGAAAGAGAATACATCCCTTTTCTCAAGGTGATTTCGCTGTTGCTCTTGTTGCTGACGATGATGCTAATGCACCTAATGTAGTACGCATTCATCTCAGCAATTTTGAATAGATCTCAATGCATTATAGCAGACTGAACTGCCCAAAGAAGGATTGGGTTCATTTCAGTTTGGTGTATCAGAGAACCTAGCAATACATCCCTCTCCGATTTCCATGATCCCTCCCACTTTAAAAAAAAATTAGTCATTTTATTTGAAGCTCTTAAAAATATCCTAACAATCTGTAGCCCAATCACATCAAGCAGAATTACACAATTGCTACCACAATCAATTTCAGTACATTTTCTATCTTCTTTAACTTCTTAAAATCAGAGCCCCTTTATCCACTCCCATACCACCACCACCCCCCCCCCCAGGAAACCTTATTATTTCCCCCTGTAATAGTTTGTGTTGTTGTTTGCTATATCTTACCTGATGTAATATAATACATATAATTTTGTTATTTGAATCTAACGGTTGCAATTATGTAGTCATCAATGCTATGATATCCCCGTTTCCCTCTTACTTTCCTTCTACCTGTATTCTCAAGAAACCATTACTCCAGTTACTGTTTCTAAAGGGTTATCTATCTTGGCTTTCATGTACTGAGCAATCTTAAATATACAAATGAAAATATGCAAATCCAACATGATTAATGAGGTAAAACAAATAAAACCCATGACTACCTTCTTGGGATAAAACAATAGACACCAAATATTCAAACAGTACATGATTTCTCACAAAGAACATATCTAAAATCCTATCTCTTCTTTAATGAAACCTATGCACTCTACCAAGGTTTATGGGCCCCACGTTGTCTGGCTCTGCTTTCCTCTCCAGCATCATTATCTACTATTCACTTGCACCTCCATCACTCACATTATAAGGAGAGATTTTGGTTGGCAACACCCAGAATCCCATCTTTGACATTTGAATTCCCCATAAGTCCTTACCCAGCTCATGAACATAGAATACACATGAAAGAAATGATGATATAAAAGAATTGAATTGAATACGGTACTTCAAAAGGCAGCTCCTAACACATTATAATGAAATGTGACAATAACTGGAGTGAGAAAAACAAAAGGAAAAAATATGATCAGCATTTTTCCAATGGAAAGGACAGAAGAATAAATTCAAGTCTTGAATTGAAATGTTAGAAGACACAATCCACATAATATAAAACAATATAGGAAGAATCAAAATAAGATGAATAGGACACACATCCATTCTACCAGAAACATACCAAGTCCCTGTTCTAGCACCAGCCCCAACCCCAATCCTAAACTCAGCTGAAGCCCCAGCACCAGTCCTAGCCCTTGCCCTAACCCTAGCCTTAGCCCTAGTCTCCGTAGCATTCCCAGCCCCTGCCACAGCCTCAGCCTCAATGCTAGCCCTAGACCAAACTCTAAACCTAACCCAAGCCCCAGCTTCAGTCCAGCCACAGCTCCAGCACTAACTTCAGCCCTAGCCTCACCCCAAGCCCTGGCCCCAGTTCCGGACCCAAACCCAGCTGGAGCCCAAGCCCCAGACTGAGCCCCAAACCCAGCTGGAGCCCAAACCCCAGACTGAGCCCCAAACCCAGGCCTAGCCCCAGCCCCAGCCCCAACTTCAGCCCCTAGGCCCAGTCCTAACCCTATACTCAACCAAAGCCCTAGCCTCAGCCCTAGCCCAACCCCAGCCGTGGTCTTAGCCCTAGTACTTGCCCCCACCCCAGGCTAGCCCTATCTCCAGCCCTAGCCCTAACTCAAGTCCCCAACACAGCCCTAGCCCTAGCCCCAGACCCATACTCAGACTCAGACTCAGACTCAGAACCAGACCAGCCCCAACTTCAACCTCAGGCCCAGTCTAGCCCTAGACCTATCTAAAACCCAGGTCCCAGACCCAGCATTAGGACTAGTCACATGCCCAGCCCAAGCCCTAGTTCTAGCCCCTGACCGATTGCCAGTCCAAGGTCCTATCCTAGCCCCAAACTCAACTCCAACCCCAGCTCCACCCCAAGTCCCAGCCTCAGGCTAAGCCCCAGGCATAGCCCTAGGTCAAGACCCAGCCCTCTTCCTTACACTAACCTTAGCCCTAACCCTAGTCCTAGCATACAATGTATGTGCAAGTTAGGCATTGATTAAGGAAGACCATAGAAGAATTGATACATTTGTATTGTGGTACTGAAGAGGGATACTGAAAATACTATGGGTTCTACAAGGACAAACTGATATCTATTGGAAGAAGTAAGGTAAGAGTGCTCCTTAGAGGCAAGAATGGTGATACTTCATCTTCCTTTGGACACATTATCAGAAGACAGCAGTCCCTGGAGAAGGACATCATATTTAGTGAAGTAGGGGAGCATCGAAAAAGAGGCAGGCTCTCCATGAGATAGATTGACACAGTGGCTGCAACATGGGATCAAGCATAAGAACAATTGTGAAAATGGTGCAGGACTGGGCAGTGGTTCATTCTGTTGTGAATAGGATCTCAATGGATTGGGACTAGCTAAATATCACCTAACTATACCTGTGCAAATAAAAATTGAGCCACTGTGGTGAGGTCATTTCTGGATTTGAAGGGTTACCAAAACCCATAGGCTTGGGTTCTATCATTATCTGACCAATAGGCTAAATTGTTATATTATTCTGAGTTCTGTTCCACATTTTTCTCCACCTCTATCTTCTCTCTCGCTCATTGTGATCAAGTCAAAACTGACTCCTAGTGGGTCCTTGTTTGTTTCTAATACTGTGCTATTCTGGGTAGACTAGAGAAACAAATTCTTAGACACACAAGTGGATATAAGGGAAAGTTTTATAAACAAAAGGAATGGAACATTGAGAAAACATCCCAACCCAGTTCAGTCCAAAGTCATAAGTCTGGTATTAGCCCATATGTCCGATACCAGTCTATAAAGTGTCCTGAGTTATGAAGCATGTGCGATGACACCAGGACAGTCACAGGGAAGTGGGTGCAGAGTCCTGTATGTTCTACGGCAATAGAAGCATCTTAGCACTTGCAGGAGTCTCCACATGGTTTCTCTGGCCCCAGAGGTTTGGCTCCCTCAGGGCAAGCCCATGTGGCCTCTTGCCTGTCTACTCCATTCTCCAGGAATCAGAATTGATCAGCATGCTGTCATATCATCTTGTCAGTAGTGTGTCATCGTGGAGACTTAGTCAAGTCTCCCTTTTCCAATTGGGAAATGTTGCGAGATTTCCAAGAAATCTCAGGAGAAATCCATGTTCACACAGAGGCCTCATTGGCTACTCATTGACTCTCTCTAGATTGACCAGCTAGACTCCACCCCTTGATTCCCAATCATGAAATACATGACAGCCACAGATATTTTAACTGTTTAAGAGAGTAGAAAGCACAATCTTTCTCCTGTAGAGCTACCAGTGGTTTAGAACTACTGATTGTGTGAGTTACAGGTAAGCTTTTAACCACTACATGCAGGACCTACTATTGCAGGGATTCTCAACCTTCCTAATGACTTGACCCCTTAATACAGTACCTCTTGTTGTGGTGGTCACCCCAACCATAAATTTATTTTCATTGATACTTTGTAACTATAACTGTGTTACTATTATGAATCAGGTGACCCCTGTGAAAGAGTTGTTCAACCCCCAAATGGGTCATGACCCACAAGTTGAGAACTCCTGTTCTAATTTGACCCTTTTCATAAAACTTGAGAGCATTAGCTGGGAACCATCTACTTCTTCTTGTCTTAGAGTTATGGGGAATGATGTTTGCATGCTCCATTAGTTCATTAGACTAATTGATTTGTCTTTCCACTTTTTTACTCTTCTTTGTTCCAGATGGGGAGAGATAAATAGTTGTACCTTAGATAGCTGCTCAAAAATTTTAAGACACTGATCATCAATCGCCTAAATAGAATGTATCTTTGTGAACTATGTTATGCCAATTGTTTTTGTTATCCCCTAAGACTGTAAATCTGACTTCTAAGACCCAACAACTTATTTCTCAAGGTGTTTTTTACGTGCCAGGTATTTTTATAAATTTCCCATGCATGCCCCACCTTCACAGATACATTTATAGCAAATTCACCTACACAAATATCCTCTTTCATACCTGTTGTATTTGTGGGAGTATGCTCACCCTCCCTTACATAGCTTTCTGTTTTTCTGTTTATACATCTATTAGTATGTTACAGTTATTGCAGGATTGTGTATATGAGTATTTGCCTCAGTTGCTTTTAACTCTTATAATGCCTCCATCATTTATTTCACCAACCCTTCTCTGGTAGCATATCACCTTTCCCTTCAGCTAAATTAATATGCATCTATCTTCTAGCATAACCCTAAACTGCTTGTAACATGGCTAAGTGTTGGCCTGTGAGTCACGTGGTCAGCAGTTCAGAAATTACCAGCAGCTCCATGGGAGTTAGGCTGAACTTTCACCTCAGAAAGTGTCAGAAACCCACCGGGGTCAACATTGACTTGATGACAGTGATTTTTTGTTCGTTTTGTTTTATTCTCTAGACACTTTTTTAGAGATGGACTAGGCAATCCTGTCCCTTAGAACAATTTAAAAATAAATTGAGAAACAAATATGTTTAATAAACAAATGGATAAGAGTGAAATGAATAATGCCCATTTAAATTTTTCATTTTTACTTTAAAGGAACATGTACATACTATAAGCCCTACATATGGTCCTTGAGCTGCATTTTGCCTACCTGAGCTCTAATGTATTGATTCTTTTGCCCTCCATTTCCCTCCACTCCTTTGTAACCATTGAGGCAAGTTACTTTTGGTGTGAAAACCTTGTCTGAATATTTTACAATAATAATCTCATACATTATTTGTACATTTTTGATTGGCTTTAAGAATGATGTGTAACTGTACAAGTTCATACAGAATGAGAATCATTATCCAGAGTTGTATTTTCTGAAAGTGCCTAAATTAATCTCGACCTATAATAGTAATTCAATTTAGAACACCTTTATTTTACTAGGGGCTATTGTATGGATTTTTAATTTTCTCTATTAAGTGGTATATTATATGCTTTAATAGCTAGTTTAGCTTGAGAATTGAATTAATTACATTAGCTAAAGTAGGCCCAAATCTAGAGCATTTTTTCATTTGCTGTGTAGAGAATAAGAACATTAAAATATCAAAAAGATATAAAAGATCTTATTTTGCCCATCAATTAAGTCATTAATCTAAACTACAGTATATTTCAGTTTATATTGTCATTCTTTTTAAAGTTCAAAATTTATCTTTTAAAATGATAACATATTATTTAGTAAACATCTATAAAAAGACTATGCTTACAGTTTCCTTAGTTACTATATTAAGCTTCAGATTTCAGGGCTTAAATATGTATAGATATTTTAGTTTTCTTTTTAGGACCATAACTCCAACAGATTCCAAACTCTTTAGTGAAGAAACAAGAGTATAAAACAACGCATGAAAAACTAAAGGCACCTAACAACAGGAAAGCATGCCCAAATATCAGCTGAGGTCCCTAATTTTACCACAAAACCTACATAAGTAATGTACTGACTGAAAAACTTGGCTTATATATGAGTATATATGGTGTGCATATATAGACAGAGATCTATCTATCTGTCTGTCTCTCTCTATATATATATGATTCCAAGGATTGCAGATAATATAGACAAATGGTTGAACATGCTTGCTGAATTGCTCTTTGAACCTATTGGAGACTCAAAAACCAAGGCTGATCTCTGTGAACATTCAAGGATTGATATGGTCCTTGCTTTGCTTATTGAGGTGTTCTTCTATGACAATTCATAATTCAAATGTTAATGAATTTTGGCATAAATTCTGCACTTTAGACAATAGATGACAGATTTGCTTATCTCTGTATTCTCATGAAAATGCATTCTTGTACCTTGTGCTCACATCAGGATGGGGAATGTGCCTTGAAGCAATCAGAGATACATCACAGCTAAACTCACTTGACAGTTAAATCATAAAGCAATAACAACCTTGATGTGTCATAAAATGATCTCATTGATGGCTACTGTGTCTCTCTGAAATGTATTTTAGAGCATATATTTAGCTACCTCAATTATCCCCATCAAAATTTCAAAGACCTTATCATCTAGACCAATTTCTTCATTTGTGGGTTGCCTCAGCACCCCAAACAACAAATGAAGCAGGAAAAAGATTTCCAAATGTTAACTGCTTTGTAAACTTAGTGTCCTCCAGTAATATTCTATTGCTCTCGAGAGCCTCTACTCAACTATACATCTGGATAAATAGACTAGAGAAATCAAGGCAGTGGTAGTTGAGTGGTAGAATTCTTATCATAAATGCTGAAGATCCTGGTACAAATTCTATCCAATGCACCTCAGTGGCAACCACCACTCTTTTTTAAGCTGAAGTTTGTGTATTGTTATTACATCTAACAGATTTCAGAAGACTTTATAGACTAAGGCAGACTAATAATAAATACTGGAGAATTGCCTTAAAACAGTGAGCCACTGGATTACACCATATGAACCACCATACGATTACAAAGATTACAATGACTATTCCTAATTCATGAGACCAGAGAAGACGGGTTGTAGCAGAACATGAAAAAACAAGTAATTTAGGTCTTAGTTTCTGAGTTTCAAATAGAGGATATTCATTGGCCTAGACTAAAGATCTGGGAAGAAATTACTTCACTCATCTATCTACCTACCCACTTAAGAAATAATTAATAATGTAAACTGCAAAGAGAGGTTTTATTTGAAATCAGTTGGCTCACAGTCCAGGGAACCAGCAATGCTGGTGGTTCTGGTGAACAGTGTAGAGGAGATAGGCAGATGGGATATATAGACAGCCAGATTTGGGAAAGCAATAGTGAGAAGGTATTCACCACACTCTCAACTTCTTGGCACAACATGAAACCCCCAGAACTCACATGAAATAAAAGACAGACCACTTCCCACTCCCACCAGAGGGCAGTGATGCCAAAAAAAAAAAGACTTGGTGATGACCACAGGTTTCTAAAATCTGTTCTGTGAATTTATTTCAGTAATCCAAGCTAAGTCTTATATAGGGTAGGAAACTTCTTCTACCACAATCCCTGCTTCTGAGCTTTCTGCTTTCCCTTTCAGAATGTGTCTGTTTTAGTATGGGTAGAGTAGAGAAATAAATTGATAAATATGCACAAGGTGTATTAAATATGAATTTTATATATTTTATATATATAAGAATAATTTAAAACAACTTAGCTCTGTCCAGATCAGTTCCACAAGTCCAATATTAGCCCATATGCCTCATACCAATCTTTAAATTCCTCTTCAGACCCTCAAAATACATGCAATGAGGCCGAATAGAGGAAGATCACAGGCCAGTGGGTGGAAAGGCTAGTGGATCCAGTGGCAGTAGAAACATCTAAGTGCTGGGGTGGGTCTCCTTGTGGCTCCTTCAGCTCCAGGTGTGGCTGCATCAGTGTAGCTCCATCAGCTCATCCTCTGTAATGTCTTGTAGGATGTGAACCTGTGTCCTGCCTCCAGCAAGCTATTTATTTCCGTAGTGCCTCCAAATGAGGTCATCAGGCTGCGACCTGATTGACAGGTTAAACTCCACCTATTCACTGTGAAATCTAAAAATTACATCAGATTATGTAACTACCACAAAGTTCATACATTCATATGTTGTTTTTAATATCTGTCAAGGGAGTGGTTTGTGAATAACTGCTAATTACATTATGGACATTGTATATAAATGTTAGATTACATGAACCTGAGTCAGATGCAAGTGATTTTACTGCCCACTGACTTAATGGGCTTCATTGGAATTCATCCTGGAAACTTGAAATGACTGTTCTAAATTATGTTTTAAAAACAACGACTACTAAAAAACAGACAAAATACCATCGAGTTCCTTTCAGGGGAACACCATACTCACATTAGGAAAGCTAAGTGCTGTCTTATATGGGCCTTATATGCAAATTTTTGTGGCACACCATCAGATTTGACCAGTAAATACTCCTAAAGGTCAACAATCAAACCTTGAACTATTTACAGGCTTTTCTCTTTTTTTGTCATTGTTGGTGTTGTTCTGTTTTCTTTTGTTGCTTTATTTTGCTCTGTCTTGTTTTCTGATATATTACTATTCAGGTCTATCTAGATAAGATAGGTGTGATAAACAATCTGGAGGAGAAAACAACAGGACATATAATTCTAGGGAGACATGGAAGAGAGAGGATCTAGGAAAGGAAGTGAGTATTAAGAAAGTCAGGAATAAGGGGACAGCAAGATTCAAAATCAATGGTGAGGAGCTGAAGGAGACCTGGTAGGGCTCGCTCAAGGGCACTGTAACTAAAAAGAATTACTGAAACCCAAATGAAGGCTGAACATGGTAGTGGGACAAGAGGAAGGTAGAAGGAAATAGATTAAGGAACTAGGAGGCAGAAGGCATTTATATAGGTATAAATACAGGCATGCACACATGTAAATGTGTTTATATATGGTAATGTGGTAATAGATCTATGTGCATATATTTATAGGTTTAGTATTAAGGTAGCAGATGGACATTGGACCTCGACTCAAGTACTCCCTCAACACAAGAACACTTTGTTCCAACAATCTTGCATTCTGTGATATTCACTTTCTCTGCATGATCGCTGAAGACAAAATAGGTGCATAACTGAATATGGTAAAGAAACTGATGGTGCCCAGCTATCAAAATATAAAGCACCTAGGGTCTTAAGAACTTGAAGATAAGCAAGTTTCCATCCAGTTGAGAAGCAACAAAGTTCATATGGATGAAGCACACCAGCCTCATGTGTGATCATGATGTGTCCATAGGATCAGGTATCAGGCATCAAAGGACAAAAATGCATAACATTGTAATTGAGAGAAAGTGCAGAGTTGGACCCAAAGTCCCCTGTAAGCAACTGGACATCCCCTTTCAGAGGGTTATAGGGAGGAAATGAGGCAGTCAGGGTGTAGTGTAGTATAGATGGAACATACAACTTTCCTCTAGTACTTTTATGCTACCCCCCACCCCAGTTATGATTCTAATTTTATCTTACAAATCTGGATAGACCAGGGGATGTACACTGGGACAGATCAGAGCTGGAAACATGGAGAATCTAGGACAGATAAACCTCTCAGGACCAATAATGGGAATAGTGATACCAGGAGGGGAAAGGGGGGATGGACTACAAAGTTAGTGGGTGGAGGGAGATAGCAGACAGTATAAGACATGAGAAAATAATAATAATTTATAGATTATCAATGGCTTAAAGGGGAGGGAGGGTGGGGAATGGCGGGAGAAATAAGGAGCTGATACCAAGGACTCAAGTAGAAAGAAAATATTTTTGAGACTGATGATGGCAACAAATGTACAAATATGCTTGACACAATATATGGTTGTATAAATCGTGATAAAAGTTGTATGAATCCCCAATAAAATTATTTTAAAGGGTTTTGTGAAGAACTCCTTTGAAAATGGGCAAGGGTGGCATAAATAAGCTAGTCCCGTGAATGATTGACATACCACCTGCATCACCCCATTTCTAAGCAAACCATTTCCTCTGAATTAAATAACTTTCATAGAAATGTTTCCCCAAATGCTTCGCGTACTTTTATAGCCCAAAGAAGCAGTTTTCTCTTGTAGTTAGAACAGGACTTGTATTTTGAACTAGGCCATATTATTAACTATACTTAATTCAGTTTAAATTGCCTCTCTTTCAAGAGCTATCAATTAATACTTAAGTAGCTCTAAGGTTACTCTCTCCCTAGTCTAATAATTAGATTCTATTTAGAGCTTACTGATATTTCTGAGGGTAAAAAAAAAAACAACTTCAAAAATAAGGATAGACTTAATTCTTAGTTTCCATTACAGTCTATTGTTCTATAGTGGAGGTCCCTGCCAGCAGCCGTAGTTCTTCAGTCTCTCAGGGTGACAAATTTCCATGAGGCTTACCACTTCAATAAGGAAGCAGCGGAATTCACAGATGAATAAAACCCAGTACCTATTCCTGATTCTCAGGGAACTGTTCATTGGTTGTCCCGGTGTCATCAAATTGACCCCAACTCCTAAAAAGCCCATGTGACAGATAAGAACCACCCCCTAAGCATCTCTCCACTGTAATCTTAAGGAGAAAGATGGCTAGGGCTTTTCTTCTCAAAGCCACTCTAACCCTTAGGAGCAATAAAGCCCTTAGTCTTTACCCCACAAAGGCCCTTTGACTGTTGCCATAACAATGTGCTCACAAGATTAGCATAGTGTAGCAAAGGACAATATGTCTTCCGGCTCTCTCATTTTTAAGTGAACAAAAGTTACCCTCGGTCTCTCCACCACCCATGGCATAAGTGTAAAACCGAGGCCCAATATAATGGCACTCATAATTTCTCCCCTTTCTCCCAAACTTTGAAATGGTATTTCTGTTAGATGCCATGCAGTCAGATCTAACCCAAAAGAACCCTCTGGAAAACAGAACCAACACTGATGGGTCTGAAACCATCCTTGGAATTGCTGTCATGCTCGAACCCATTGTTGCAGACATGGTGTCCATCCATCTCATTGAGAGGGTCCCTCTTTTGCTGACCAAGCATGATATCTTTTTCCAGGAAATTGTCAGAAGTGCATTCTGGATGTACTTGTTTATTCTTCTAGCAAAGTCATGATCTTTTCAATATCCTTGGTCCTTAAAGTGGCATCTTGCAACTTTATCGTTTTTTGAATTAAAGTTCACAAAACGTGAAAATATCCAGATACTTTGTCTATACAATTTCAGTATTTCAAAGTGCTGTCCAAGAACATATAAACCTCCTTATCATTTTTGAATAGATCTCATTCAGCAGATTTTCCCAATATGATACGTGGTTTTATTTCTTTACTGTTGCGTCCATTGGGGAGGGATTCGAGTCAAATGAAACCTCTGATGCTTCCCTCTGTTCTATGTTCCTCATGTTGTCTATGGAGCTAATTGAGAAAGTTCTTTGTTTCCTTTACATTGAGTTGCAATCTACACTGAAGGCTGTCATGTTGGATTTTCACCAGCAAATTTTACAAAACCGTTTTACTTTCAGTTAGTAAAATTGTATTCTTGGTGTGGTGTGTATTGTTAATAAATCTTTCTCAATTCCTCATGCAGTGTTCTTCTTCATATAGTCCTGCTCCTCTGATTCGTTGCTCAGCATACATATTGAGTCAGTGGGGAGAAAGGATGCAACCCTGAGACATACCTGTCCTGATTTTAAACCACCTCATACCCCCTTCTTCTGTTGCACTGCCTCTTGGTCTATGTTCAGTTTGCATATGATCACTATGAACTGCTTTCTAAACCTCATAATTCATAATGTTATCCCCAGACAAATGTCTTTGTAGTCAATCAAAACAAGGAAATATCTTTCTGTTATTATATGCTTTCAGGTGAAATCCAATACTCAGCCATAGCATCCCTTTTTCTAATCTTGTTCTGAATCTGGCCTGAATTTCTACCAGCTCCCTGTGAATGTACTTTTGTAACCATTTTTATGATCTTCATAAAAAATTAACTTGCATGCAATATCAATGATAGTGGTCTATAATTTGTACATTCTGTTGGAAGGTTGACATCTTTAATTTGGAACAGGCACAAATATGAATATGTTTTGGTTAATTTACAATGTAGATTTCTTATCATTTTCTTGGCATAGACTAGTGAGTTCTTTCAGTACTTTGTCAATGTATGGAATTATTTCGATTGATATTCCATAAATTCCTGGAGTCTTGCTTTTGGGCAATGCCTTTAGTGTGTGTACTTTGAACTTCTTACATCAATATTTTGAAATTTTTGATTATATGCTATTTCTTATGTTGATTGACTATCAACCAATTACCATATTTGTTGGACCATAAGATGCACTTATCCCCCCCAAAAAATTGGGTGTGGTGGGGATGAGGGTGCATCTTATGGTGCAAATGTGTGGTACTGCAGAGCCTCGGTTTATGATCCCATATGCCAGCCTGCTTGCTCTCTGCTGTTCTGTGTATTGTGGGTTGCTGTGTGTTCAGGTGAAGTCCCACCTCCTGGAGTCTCAATGTCAGTCAGGTCACATGATCTGCATAGCACATGCCTCCCCTCACTTGTTTATGAAGGTGGTGATGGTTCTTAACACCAATGTTGACTTTACACTGTTAAATATTGCTGTAATTTTCTTCATCTTAATAAATATTTTAGCACACTGGTACTGTTTGTTTCAGAATATTTTTTCTTGTTTTCCTGCTCTAAAAACTGGTCTTATGGTGAGTTTTATGGTCAGGTGTGTCTTATGCTCTGAGAAATATGGTATTTTTGGTGCAGTGATTATATTTTTTCATAGTGATTTTATGCTTGTGACATAATTCAATATATTTCCCAGAGGATCTTTCAATGTTGCAACTTGAGGCTTGAGTTTTTTCTTCAGTGCTTTCAGCTTGAAAGCATGTTTCTGTTTCGTTGTCTAATTCCAGGTATCTCCCCATTTCACTTCAGCAGTTCATTTTCTCAATATTTCCTTTCATATTTTTGATTCATTTATTTTATTTTATTATTCCTATTTGCTTTAGATACTCTACATTCAAGAGCAAGTTTCAAAATCTATTCTGACATCCACGTCGGTGTTTTCTGTATTTTATTGACTATGGTGGGATGACATTTATCACATTGCATGTAGAAAGCAAAGTATTTCCATTCTTTGCAATATTATCCATAACTTTTTATGAAACACACAAATGAGTGCAGTTTCACAGTCAGATATGGTATGCCATTCACTTTAGTTACTTTGTTGTCTATAGCAATTTTAAAAGTCTCTTGACAATTGGCTTTGGTTCTTTCCATTTTAATGATAATTTCTTTGTTTCATGTATTATATTCTTGATGTCATCACACAGCTCCTCAGGTTTTCTGTTATTAGTCTACAATTCATCAAGTCTGCTCTTGACATGGTTTCTAAATTCAAATGGAACATGCCCAGGTTATATTCTGGCTTTAGTGGACTTTTTGTCACTTTGTTCAGCTTCAACCTGAATGTAAATAGGAATAACCGATGGTATATTGTGGCTGATTTTATTGTTTTGACTAATGATATTGAGATTCTCCACTGTTTATCCCCAAAGATATCATTGATGCAATTACTGTGTGCTCCATCTGGCAGAGTTCACACCTACAGTATTGAGTTATACTGTTAACAAAAATATATTTACAAGACATAATTTATTGGTCTTGCAAAATTCTACTGTGCAATCTTCAGCATCACTTCTCTCACCAAAACCATATCTTCAAATTACAGGTCCTTTCTTTTTGTTTCCAATATTCATGTTGCAATCACCAATAACTATAAATCCATTTTGATTGCATATTTTATCAATTTCAGACTAAATAATTTGATTAAATTCTCCAATTTTGTCACCAGGTTTAGTGGTTGATCCATACATTTAAAGAGCAAATGCATTATCTGGTCTTCCTGTTACATAAGGCATACATTAAAATTTCTTTTTTGACGATGAATGTCGTAGCATTGGTCATTCTCTATATATGATTATCATATACAAAATAGTCACATAGTGCATTTGAGATCACTAGTGCCTAGGATATGAACCTTTATGTGTTCCATTACATTTTTGAATACTTTTAATTGTATTATATTCATAGATTGTACATTTCATGTTTAGATTATTAGAGGATATTTGCAGCCATTTCTTCTCACTATGAGTCATGCTCTATTAGCAGGTGAATGTCTGTCCTGAAAGATTTTCTCCACTCAGTATATTTGGGTCAACTCTACTTTGAAGAAGCAGCCCTTTTTTCATCATATTTGTTTTAACAAATCATTTTATTGGGAGCTCGAGCAACTCTTATCATGATCCATATATACTTTCATTGTGTTAAGTACATTTGTTGCTATCATCATTTTTAGAAAGTTTTCTTTCTGCTTGAACCCTTTGATATCAGCTCCTCATTTTACCTTCCTACGCCACCCTTCACCCTTCCTCACTCATGAACCCTTGATAATGTATCAGTTATTATTATTTTTTCATATCTTACACTGTCTGATTTCTCCCTTTACCCACTTTTCTGGGGTTCATTCTCATGAGATGGGACTATAGATAGATCGTTGTGATTGGTTCCTCCTTTCCCCCTTCCCCTTCTCCTCCCTTCCTGGTATGGCTACTCTCCATATTGGCCCTGAGAGATTTATCTGTCCCCCATTCCCTGTGCTTTTCCAGATCTTATCTATACACATGTACATGCTCTGGTCTAGCCAGATTTATGAGGTAGAATTAGAATTATGATAGTAGGAGAGGGGGCATTAAAGAAATAGAGGAAAGTTGTATGTTTCATTTTTGCTACACTGCACCATGACTAGCTCATCTCTTCCCAGCATACCTTCTGTAAGGGGATGTCCAGTTGCCTACAGATGGGCTTTGTGTTTCTACCCCACACTCCATTTCATTCACAATGATACAATTTTTTTGTTCTGGGTCTTAGCTTCCTGATACAGGCTTCTAAAGTCACCTCATGATCACACCAGTTGCTGTGCTTTTTCACGTGTGCTTTGTCGCTTCTCAATTAGATGGCAGCATGTTTATCCTCAAGCCTTTAAGACCCCAGGCACCATATTTTTTGATAACCAGGCACCATCAACTTTCCTCACCATACCTGCCCATGCACCCATTTTGTCTTCAGTGATCATGTTGGGAAGGTGAGCATCGAAGAATGTCAGTTTGTTAGAATGACGTGGTCTTGCATTGAGGGAGTACTCAAGTAGAGTGCCTTCCAACTGAAGGGATCATCTTCATGAGAGTTTCTGTGTCTTGCATAACCCTTTTTAATGTGATTAATTTCAGTGGTATGTGAATTATATGGCAATAAACCTACTATGTTTTAAAAGGGGTTTCTGCATCTAGTCTCTTAAAAGTGGACAGCTTATTCCTTCTTCATAGTCTTTTCTTAGGATCACAACAGGATGCAAGTCAACACAGTATAAGCTGACAGATGAGAGGAAACTTTCCACCCGATCAATTCCCAGTATTCTTTTTTTCATAAAAGTCTGTGGTGATCCATGTTCACACAGCTTCCCCATAGCAACATGTCCAGTTTGATGGTTTTATTTACACCAATTTCCACTTTGACTCTCAATAGCAGTCACACTGTATCTCTCTGGAATTTTGCCCACTTCTCCTTTTGAAATTTAAAGCAGAATTGGAATATATAAAATAAAACATGCCCCAGATCAATCAGAAAGTAAAACCAGTAAATCAAGGTCAAGTGGTAGCAAATCCCAAATCAAATCCTGGGAAGATTGAGGGAGGATGTGTAAGTGGTTCAAGCAGTTAAATGTTCGCTACTAAGCAACAGGTTGAAAATCTAATACACCCGGAAGTATCTCAGAAGAAAGTCCAGGCAATATACTTATCAAAAGCTGCAGCCATTAAAAACCATACGTGGAGGACGGATAGCAGAGCAGTGGGTGAGGGGATACGTTGGGCAGTGTGAGCTATGACAAAGTAATAATAATTTGTAAAGTATTGAGAGTGGGTGGGGAAAAGGGAGTGGGGAGGGAGGGGAAAAGCTGAAAAGCTGATGTCAAACGCTCAAGTGGAAAAGTAGAGATTTGGAGAATGATGACAGCAGCAGGCATGTATCTATGGATTGTGATAAGTGATGTATGAGTCCCCCCAAAATGATTTAACAGCAAAAAAAAAACGTGCAGTTCTACTCTGAGACACATGAAGTTTCCCTGACTCCCATTTTCCCCTTGGGAAAGCCAGTTACCTCCAAGGTGCTAGCAGCCCTAGGTACGTTCTTCTCCAAAGCTGCAAAGGGAGCTCCTGAGGGTTTTCTGCTCTTGCAGACAGGTCAGAAGGCAGAAGAAAGAGCATTCAGAGACCTGAATGTCTGTTTTGTTATTTTGGAATCCAAGCCATTCTTCTGAACAAAAGACAGTGCTCACATAAATTGTTGTCTTTGGGTAAATAGTTAAAATTATCATCAGTTAAAAGCAAAGAGATGTGTAGTTTTCATCAAGCTGATTCCATGTCAGGTTAAATCTATGTCCCATAGGGGCTTCAAATGGCATATTTTTCAGAAGTAGCTCACCAGCTATTTGTTCTGAAGTGTCTGTGGGTGAATTCCTTTCAGTTAACAGCGATGTGGGTGACACACATTACCGAATCCACTGTCCTGGACTGTACATTTGAAAAGAAATTTTTATTCCATATTGGTGTTAGTTAGAGAGACAGATAAGCACCGTAGCAGAATTTTGATATAGTTAAAAAAGTGAAATTGCTCTCTACATATTGGTCAGTAAGCACAAGGTAGCTTGTGCTTATATATATTTTTTAATCTGGTGATCTGACACTGTAGGATGTTTCTATCAGATAGTGACAGTATTTCATAGGTTTGGAACTTCAGCCTTTTTAAATCATGTGCTTTTCTGGATAGTTGAAGGTTTATTGCTTTAAGCACAAATGCTCTGTTTTAATCATTTGGTATATAAATCTTTCTGAAATAGATTGTACTCTTTTCTGCTTTTGTAAAATGAGAACTCTCAATAGAAGTTAACCATTTCCCAACGCCTTAGGGTATTGACTAAGAATACCAGTTATTATATTTCACCGCAATATAATTTGGAAGCCAGGGTTATTTGCCCTAGATACCTTCAAGGTATGTTTTTATAGTTTTTCTACATTCTGTGCTCTGATAACTGTCACTACTTACCTAGCCAACATTCTACTGTTCAGAAATTTCTCTTTCTACTGTGCTCCTTCAAATATAGGTTGTCATTGGGTGCCAACAAGTCAATTGTAACTCATGAGGCCTCTGGAGGAGAGGGTGGACTTGTACCAGAGCGTTTTCCAGCCTGTAATCTTTAAAGGGGGAAGTCCTAAAGTCTTTTTCCCCCAGAAGGGCTGGGAGTTTGGAGCTGCTGACATATTAGTTAGCAGCCAAGAGGTTCCAGATTGTACCAATAACTGGTGGGGAAAGGCAGTGGGAAAAAGAGAAAAACACTCTATGAGCTGTGTTGACCTATTGATCACAACATTTGTCTCTAGCACAGCAATGCTTATGAAAGCTTCAAAGGACTAAGCAACATTATGTGATGTTATATATTGTGTCCCGATGAATATAAAACAACTTGATGAACCCTGATGACAACATTGTAGGGTTGGTTTAGAAATAAGAGACCAGACCACAACAACTGCCATTGAGATGATTTTCACTCTTGGAAGCCCCATATGTTTCCGAATAGAACAGTGTCCCATAGGGATTCCAATGACCATAATCTTTCAGTAATAGACCAGAAAGCCTATCTTCAAAGGTTTTCATTGGTGACTTTGAACCATCAACTGTTTGATGAGCCATGCTTATTAGTATTGTAATTGAAAGAAGATTAAAACATCACAAAATAAGTACAGACAAAGGAGAATGACTGCTCAGACATACCTCAGTAGTAGGCTTTTCCCTATCCATGAAGCAGATCCAGGTTCAAATCCCAGCAGGTACAAATCATGTATAAGCCAGCATTTGTCTGTCAGTGGAGGGTTCTATGTTGCTATGATGATGAACAGATTTCAGTGAAGCTTCAAATCTAAAATGGGATAACATGAAAGGCCTAGAAATTGAACAATCAGCCAATGATGAATTACAATGATCCTACCCAGAGCAAATCGTGTATTTGCTTCCTTCATGCATATCATTACCATGAGACAAAGTATGGATGTTGACAACAATACATACAAGAGAAGTCTTTGAAAAGAGTTAACCAGCTTTATTGGTCATGGCGGTCTCTCTGTTTATCCCTCCATAATCATTTTGCTCAAATATAGATTACATCACTGAGACTTATAGGTTGGTTATCTATAACTTGGTAAATATAATCTTGGTATATTTCACCAAACCCTCGGTTTATTAGGGTTTTAGGGTTTGGTTTGGTTTGGTTACTAAAAGTATCTTCTCTGATCTGGTGAGCTAAAGATATAAAAATATATGTATATGTGATTTGTGTCTACACTGGCCTATTTTTTTAATATTTGAAAGCAAAGTAGGTAATTCTTATGAGATGCTAATGTTTAGGAAATGACTTATGCACAAATGTTTTTTCCCTGTTCCATTTGACCTAATCAAGAACCATTGATCTCAATTTAAAAAAATACATTTTGCTGGAAAATATTTTTGCTATTTCTTTTTTTTTTCTTTTTAATCCTTCAACCTTCAGTGAAAGATAGTGAAGAAATCTAGTGTTTTTAATTTTGCTTATTTTTTTTCTGTCGATAGAATTCTTAAAATGAGATTAATTATAATCCACGCCCAAATTCATTGCTATTTAATAAATTACAATTCATAGTGATCTTGTGGAATAGCGTAGAACTGCCATATAGGCCTTCCAGGGCTGTAAGCTGTACAAGGTAGGCTGCCTTATCTATCTGCTGAAAAGCTTCTGGTGGGTTGAAATCCTCCCTCATTTAGTTAGCAGTCATGTGCTTAACTATTTTCCCACAAGTGTTCTGGAGGAACTGTACAACTCCTTACACTAATATTTTACATAGTTTCTCTTAAAGCACAACATTCTATAGATGTAAGGGGATATAAATCAAAATTAATATTTTATGTCATTATTTTCTTTCTCAGGGAAGTAAAAACAAATTTCAAATAGCGAGAAATATGTTACAGTGAAAACGTGGTGGATTTTTCTATAATAATTCAACAGCAAAAATAATGGTGACATTGATGCTTATTCTATGACCTCAGATTACTTACTTCAATTTATCCATGGGCCACTATCATTTTATTACTGTGTTAAATGTAGGTGTGGTGGAAAACATGGATATTCTATTACTATTAAGTGATTTATGAGTATAGTTAGAGGTCAAGTGTTATGGGGGGAAAAGCAGAGACTTAGGTGATAAACTTAGATTGTGTCATCCAAGTACATTAGCTGTGACTTTAGGGACATACTTGCTCTCTCAGACTCAGTTTTGTATCAACTATGAAATGAGAATAATCATACATTTTAAAGGCTTGTTGGGGAGATTAGAAATGCTATTTCACAAACGTGAGCATATTCTCCTCCTCCTCATGATTATGATGTCCTAAGGAGTCAGTTAGAACCCAACCCCACTCCCAGCTCCCCTACATACAAGCTGTGAGGTCTGTCGATCGTAACTCTTCCCAATCCTGTGAAATAGCCTATTTATCTCAGTGTTTTTAGAATGATAAATGAAATAAGGGATATAAAAGAACAATTATAAAGCCTGATTCTTGTTCATCACTCAAAGAGTTATTTTCTACATTCTCTGAAAAAAAATTGACACACAGATTAAGAATGTGAATTTAAGCAACATTTAATTATTATTGCCTATTTTGGAGAAAGGATTGTAGAAATTTCTCTTTTGCTATCATATTAGGAAACTTTAAAGATGTCAAAAGGGAAGGATTGGATGTCATAGGCTAGAAGGTCAGTAAATGTTAGCTTGGTTGAAGGAGAAGAGAATAGACAATAGGAGGTATGTTAGGGGAAAGCAATACAAAACCTGGAGTCAGAGGAGGACACTGGAAAGTTTACAAGATTGAAACACAAGAAAGACACATGCTCTTGTGTACACAATCCTGCAACTATGGAGATCTACAAATAGATACTTGGTTGAGCACTCAAGCTTAACAGGAGGAAAAGCAACAGTGGAAGATAGCCAAGAAATATATATACACATATATATATGTATATACATACACATACATACACACATTTGACAGAGGATATTTGTATATATGTATTTACTTTTGCTGCAAATAGACGCATGAATATAATAGAGCATACAGAGACAAAATGATGAAAAAATTCTGAGATATAACTTAACTTTAGAGAATGATTCAGAAGGCCTGGTGGGTCCAGAAGCTTAGTCTTGGTAGGCACCAAAGTCAATTGACAAAATATAATTCACAACATTTCAGATCCAGATTTGGTGAGTGACTGAGAACTTAAAAGCTAATGGCCACATATTTAAGGTACAACTATTGGTGTCTCCTCATCCAGAGGAAAGAAGAATGATTAAAATTGAAGGTCAAGGAAATACTTAGTGCAATGAACTCAGGGGTTACATAAATCTCACGTTTCACAAGAACTAGACAATGCCTAGCTACCACAACTCAAAATCATAAAAGGAATCACACTTACTGGTCAGATTGTGACTGTTGGATCCCCTTCCAAGTGAGAAAAATGAATCATTAAAGAGCAAAAGGGCAGCATTTACCCAAGGACAAAGTTCAGAAGTTAGAAAATATGGAGGAATGGGAACAGGAAGTGAAGACAGCAGGGTAAGTGAAGGGGCACTGAGGAGATTGCAGTGGAAGAGATGAATAAAATATGTATGACTCATTAAATGTAAAACTATTATGTCTGCATAGGTATATATTTACAAATAAACATAAATTATATAAACATATATGTATGTTTATCTATAGCTAGATACATATACAGAAAACTAGGTAAAAGATAGATTGGATAGATGATAGATAGATGATGACAGATACATACATAGATAGATAGATAGATAGATAGATAGATAGATAGATAGATAGATAGATAGACAGATAGATAGATAGATTTTCCTGATGATGCAGGGGTTCCACGCTGGGCTGCTAACCACAAAGTCATAGTTTGAAAACACCATTCGCAGCATGGAAAAAGATGATACTTTGCACATACAAAAAAGTTAGTGTCAGTCTCAGTCAGAATCTACCAGATGGTTGTGGAAATGATATGTATTGGACATTGAAAAGTACGATGAGGATGAAAGAATAGTGCAGGCATGGTTACTTGTATTGGTTTACCAGGGCTGAAGACACAAAGTGCCTGGGTGACTTATAAACAGAAGTCTATTGTCTTGCAGTTCTGGAAGTCCAAGATCAAAGGTGTTGACTTTGATGATCATTTCAGAGGGTTCACAGAGAAAACTGCTGTATCCTTCTTTCTTTTTATTCGAAGATCATTATGTTGGAGGCTCTTACAACTCTTAGAACAGTCAATACATCCATTGCATCAAGAATATTTGTGCATATGTTGCTTCCATTCTTTTCTAGACATTGATTTTCTAGAGCCCTAGGTATCAGCTTCTCTTTTTTCTCTCTCTCCAGCCACCTCATAATCTCTAGTAAATTATAAATTATTATTAATTTCATATCTTAAACCCAGAACTGTCTCCCTTTCCCATGGTTTCTGTTGTCCATCCCCCTGGAGGGTGGTGGTGGTGGTGATGTGCTGATTATTGTGATCCATTCCCCCTTCAACACTATCTCTCCTCACCTTCCCTCTACTCTACTCTTCTGTATCTCTATCCCCATTACTGTTCTTGGGTTCCATGTGTCCTGAGCTTCTATCACTTATCTGTACCTGTGCACATGCTCTAGGTCTAGCCCACAGGGACATCTGGTGTCTCAGGGTGTTCTTTGGTGTGCAGCTGCAGAATCCTTTGTTTCCCTCATTCTGCCTATATCTCTGCTTTCATAAGAACATGATTAAGATGAAATCAGTACCCCCTTGTTTCACTATGAATGCACAAGAACTTAATTGATAGTATCTTCAAAGAGTTTATTGCAAAAAATTCACATTCACAGGTATTGGAGTCATCGCATGAGCATATCTTTTGGGGAGCCCAATTCAATCCACAACAACAGTCTTAGGGGGTTATTTATTTGCTACAGTATTTGGAAACATTTAATGGCATATACCATGGGCGGGGTACTGTGCAAATATCTATGCAGGTTTTCTATCTACATACTTCATTTAAATTATGATGAAGTATATACAGATAAAGTTTCTGCTACCTTATCTTCACCCTTAAGGAACTATTTGATACTCAGAAGCATGTGTTTCAAAACCACAAGGCAGAACAGTACCTAGCATGGACTGACATTTCATTGTAAATAATTTATATATATATATATATATATATATATATATAGCTTAATTTTTCTTTGTCAAGCAGCAGTTGGTGAATAGGACATCTATTACATGAATCCTAATTCAATGTGCACAATGAACAATCTCCTTCCAATATTCCCAGGTAAACAATAGCACTGTTGCCTGTGTAATATTTTAGGGAACTTTCCAACATCAGTCTTTATTCCTCAGTCCCTAAAATTTCCTGAAAATCTTGTGCTGTACACAGCCCAAAGACTTTTGCATTTGTTCATAGTGAAAATGGAATCAGGAAAGGGCAGGTGCTATTACATCAGAGTATTTACTATCATTACACTTACATCAAATGGTAAGCTGAACAAAGAACAGTCTTGTGTAGTAAGTAGCCTTTGAATGCATCTCCCAGTGAGAGGGTCCATGAAATTAAACTGAAATCTATACTGTGATATACAACATTCTAGGAGAGTCCCAAATAAACAACTTGTATGAGCAAATGTACAGCAAAACAGGATTCTTTTCATAGAGATGCAATTTACTTTGACATCTCAAACATACTAGCTTTCCTTGGTTTACAGATAATTTCATCTCCTTTCCATAAATTAATAGGAGATTCCTGGTTAATTGATGTTTCCTTCAAATAAGTTGACATTGGACTTTTTAAAATTAGACTTTGGTCAGGAGAATTGTCGTTGATAAGTTGTCTCCTACGACAGCTTGCTTACCCTACTTGACGTTATTTTATTGCACACTCTGTTGCCTTATTAAGGCTTTGTGTGGTTTACAGTAAAGTTGAGGATGATCTTTTGAGCCCTGTAAAGTTGGATGGAAATATGGGAATATAGGCTGCTTCACTTGTCAGAATCAATTAAGTCTCCATTTCCTATCTGTAAAATGGGAATGCTGATATCTATGTGTGTTAACACACATGGCACCTATGCATGTGGGTTTCGACAGATGGACTACACAGATATAAAATTGACCACATCTGTGGGAAGAGATGAGGGGCAAACTCAAGAACAGCACCTAACACCAGGCCAGGGGCTGACTGTGTAGCAGAGCCTCCAGGGCTCATATATAAGTTCAGGCCAAAGTGGAAGAAAATTAACACAAGTCCACAAGAGCAAAACCTTGACCTTGAATCTGTTATTATTTTTAGGTGCCATGGATATATAGTCAAGGGTGTCAGGAGAGTCCAAGGGAAAGGGCATCAGGCTTATCAAGGTTGAAGGGCAGAAGAAGAAGAAGGCCCTTAACAAAATAGATTGACATTGTGGTTGCAACAATGGGCCCAGCCTAACTAGTGAGAGGATGGGGCAGAACAAGGCAGTGTTTCGTTCTCTTGTGCCTAGGGTCGCTGTGGGTCAGAACCAACTCAATGGCACCTAATAACAGCAAAAGACAACAAGACGGTGGTGTGGTACAGATTACAGTAACCATATCATGTTTATAAGATAAAAACTGCTAGACAGTTCTCACAACAAGGGTTATTGTTGCTACTATGGTTGGCGGTAAAGCAAATGTAGCTGAAGCACATGCAAACTTGCCTTCAGAATATCTCAGGAAGCAGCCTGTAGACATGCGCTATTTATGATCATACAGGATGGCCACTGTGAATCAATTATCTGGTCTCAATCCGTCATAAATTGACTAACCCAATGACTGGACAGTATGATTTGGTAGTAATCCACATTGTGGATAATTCTTCTGTAGGGACAAGGGACAGAACAGAGGGACTACTAATGAGCTAAAAATGAGTAGCGCGATGAAAGAGACCAATTCCTCTCAGTGCCTGTCCATGTCACTGTGACTTTCAACATGTCATGCCTGCACTTAGGTGGCTAGTAGAATCATATTAATATCTGTAACCTCTCCCTAGTTCTTATTTTATCTCTGACAAAGCATCTTTTTAGAAATTGGTGAGATTGAGCTGTAAGGGGGGAGATGCTCACCTACAACAGTTGCTTGCAGCACGATGCTAATAGAGTAGACCTTACTATGTCTATGGGAGAGTAAGAAAAACAAGTACTGTTGCAAGAGTTCTAGTTCATACATGTCTGTGTTTAGTCCAAAGGAAAATGGGGCGGGGGGACTGACCCAAGCAAAACATGTTTAGACTTTTATTTGCAACTTGTGGGCAACTGCAGATAAGTCTATCGGTACTACATACATTAGTTTTATTACCAAAGCCAAAAAACACAGAACAAAAATCCCCTGACATGAAGCTGATGCTTACTCAGCAACCCAACAGCCCGGGGTGGAGATGGCTCTGTGAATCTTTAGGATGGTGACTCTGTGAAAGCCGAGAGCCCCTTCTTCTTCCCACAGCGCAGCTGAAGGTTATGAACTGTGAAACATTAGGGCTTCTGTGTGGGCCTTCAAAGCAGACAATCAAAAGGATCCAATGAAAATAGTGGTTTCTGA
Organism: Nesogale talazaci; assembly: GCA_004026705.1. NCBI lineage: Eukaryota > Metazoa > Chordata > Mammalia > Afrosoricida > Tenrecidae > Nesogale > Nesogale talazaci. The sequence goes on along the minus strand of PVJH01000042.1, from coordinate 20,868 downwards.
GGGTCTCTAATGTGATTGTTCAATGCGAAACAGAAGGGAATAGCAACGGTGCCTTGAGTTTCCGAAGGAGTTATCTTGATAAGTGTTTCTTGAAGGACAAATGGTAATCAGAATGACTTATGATGAAGATTTCAGAAAATTGAAAACTTGCATTGGTGAGGGAAAAAGGACAGGAGAGTTGCATGACATTTTTTTTTCATCATTTTGTTTCTGCACTCAAAGGGAATATGCTTATAAGTCGTCCAGGATGTCAAACCACTGTTTTGATTTGGTACAAACCTAAGCATTCACAATTCTCTAGATGAGGGTTAGAAAGATAGACTGTGTATAATTGGATGAAGAATGTATTGAAAAACAATAGCTTAACATCTTGATATTTTGGGTTTAATAAAGGCTGCTCTGATTTTTTGTAGCACTGTTTTGACTTTGGGAGATCAAGGAGATCTGCTAGCAAAATGTCCTGTTCTTTTATCGACCTAGCCTATTGCCTTTCTGCTGTTTCATCCCTCAGTAACCAAAAGCTTTTTGGTGCCTGAATCAGGAAAAGCACAGGCATGATTTCGGATGGCTACTACCCGTTTTCTTCCAGTCACAAAGCAGGTTAATAATCTCAAAGTCCAAGGCAAGCATCTTTGTTTTCTGTGACAACAGCAGTCACTCTTCATCAAGCCCCAGTCTCACATTGTCTCACATAAAGGAAGACTTCATTTCCCCCCTGCCTTTTGCTCATTTTGAAAAAGTAGCATCTTGACTTGTGAGTACAACTGCAGTGTTTAATTAGCCCGCAAAGTGGCTTTTCCACACACCTCACTTATTTAACAATGCTTTCATTTCAAACATGGAGAGTGCTGTGAACTGTTAATTGGGTGATATAATGGTCTGCTTTAGCCTCTGACTGTAAGCGATTTCTTAGTGCCATCCAGTCCAATCTGACTCCTAGTGGCCCTAAAGGATCGGGTAGAACTGGCCTGTTGGGCTTCCAAGACTGCAGCTCCTCAGAAAAGTAGAAAGGCCTCTGTGGTGGTTTCACCCTGCTGATCTTGCAGGTAGCAGCCCAATACTGAGCGAAAAGGCCACCTACAATGTCCCTGGGAAAACTCTCCATCCAGTTCCTCTCTCAATATATTTATCTCTCTCAAACTTCAAATCTTATAAAACCTATACAAAACTAACCATAAAACCCAACAACAGTGGAAAAATAAGGTAGAACTTCAAGGGCAGAATATATTAAACATTTGAGCAAATATAAAATGAGTCACAAGGAAGACTAAATGGCATGGTATCACATTTCAAACTAACTACAGCTGCAGTATTCCACACACCGATGTATTTTTTTATGGGTCTCACTATGTGCTATCTTTGTTTCATGAGAAACTGGGTTGATTAACTATATCTGCACTAATGGGCCTGAGCCAGCTCTTAATGCCTGAGATTACCTCCTTAGCATTTTTTCACAGCTGACCTTCCATTGAGGCTGTTAGGTGTTATTGGGTTGGCTCTGACGCTTTGCAACCCCAAGCACAAAAGAACTGGTCCTCAGCCCGCCCCACCTGCTCCTTCAAAATCTTCATCCCCACAATCCTCACCAGAATTGCTAGGTGTCAGCCTGTTGCTGAAGGCACTGTATCAATCAGTGTGACTGAGGGTCTTCCTATTTTTGACTGACTCTCAACTAAATCGAATGTTCTTCTTCAGGGACAAGTTCTTCCTGACAGCATGTCCAAATTGCTATTCACATTGGGAGTTTGAAATTAGTCATGTTGGCAGTATGTATACCTTATAATTAGCAAGTACTACAAATCAGGCCATTGAAAAAGGAGACTGAAGAATAATAGAGTCCTTTGAATGTTGCTGCTGATAATGAATAGTAAACGCACCACGGCTGCAGCAATGGGCTCAAATATCACAATAATTGTGAGGTTGGTGGCAGATGAGTTGATGTTTACTTCTGTTGAACATGGGGTTGCTCTGACCTTGGACTAATCTGATAACACCTAACAGCCACAACACAACACAGGCTTATGCCACACAACCCCAAAGTTAGTTGTCACTTGATGAACCCTGAGCAGCAAGCATTCCATCATTACTTAACAAATTGGTAGTCAATCGGTACAACAAAATCCACCGGGCATAGGGGGTTTGCCCACTTTCAAGATTTAGCCTTGCTAAATCATTGGAGATCTTCGATTACGTAGATCCAGGAGGGGGGTGATTGATTGTACTGTGTGCCTATAGAAAATGAATTCCATCTCCAGGCTTCTGCTGCTACATTCAAGCTGCTACTTTTGCCCTCAACTTGATATCTGTGCTGTAAAGAAATTGTTTTTGTGATGAGATCTGAGTGGAAATATTTTTTATTTCATACTGCCCAGAGCAGACCACATATATCACAATAACAAGCAGCATGCATGTTGCCATGCTATTTGTGTTCAAATTGCAGAAATGAATATGACAAGGCCACAGCAAGCAGTTTTTACTAACAGAAGTGACAATTCAGTTTTACATAAGATCAGAAGAATCTTTTCAAGAGGAAAAGTATAGAAGGGAGAGAGAAATATTTAGCAGCAAATAAGAGAGAACTATTTGGCTTGAACTAATACTTCCAAACTGGTAATTGAGTGCTTTGGGGGGATGGGGTTGGATCTGGGGCAAGATATGGGAAATATCAAACACAGGCACAAGTAGTTTTAGAAAAAATATCTAAGCCCTTGAGTCAATGAAAAAGTGAAAGAAGCTACCAATCACAGGGAAACAGTGTTAATTTAAATCCTTTAACTCTAGAATACTTTCCAAAACTCCTTCTCATTTATAACTTGGCATCAATGATTAAGACTCATAAGATGGTTTTCAAGAAAACAGAGATTAATCCGAGGATAAAAACTCCAGAAAGAAAAATAACAAGAAAATCTGTCAAGAATACAAGAGTTCTTATATCCTGTAAATATCAGGAATTGTGCCTGAGTAATTTCCTCCCAGAAAATAAAAATGACAAGCCAACACAATATGTCCCTAACTTTGGACTGGGAGATTTTATTAGCATAGAAGTAAATTGACAGTAATCCAACATGACCACAGTCCTCAACTTTACTTAAGTTCATATAAAATGCATATTGGGCAAGATACCATTAGATTAAATATTAGCATGAAATTTCAAGCCACTCAATTTTACATGGAGAGGTTGAGAAATGCATTTTTTTAATAAAAAAAAGATGTGTGGCTATCTGAGTTGAGGTGATTTAAGTTGTGAATTTGTGAGGGTGCATGAGAGTAGTTGCTTACATTTATCATATAGGAAAGAACTATCACTTATAGAATCAGATAACAAGTATAGAAGCCCTGGTTTAACAGTGGTTAAACAATCACCCAATAACCAAATGATTAGCCATTGGAAGTCACTGGATACTCCTAAGGAGAAAGCTGTTTTCTGATGTACAGTCTTTACAGTCATATGGGGGCAGTTTTAGTCTGTCCCATAGGCTTACAAAGAAAACCCTCAGACTCACTGCCATTGAGATGATGCCACCACGGAGTATCCATTAGTAGTAATCCTGTGAGTTTTCAAAACTCTTTCTAAGAGTTGAGCCTAATTTTGTGGCCCTTTCTGTTATCAGGCTAATACATCACAACTCTGTCAGCAGTAATCCTTTCAAGGTTACTATGAGTCTAAATCAACTTGCCAATAGTGAGTTTGGGTCTTTGGATTTATATCAAACCATATACTTTGTACACATGTATTATATTATGTAATCTGATTCTCACACTGTTTCAGCAAGTAAAACATCATTATCATTTTATAGGTAGGTAAAATAAAGCCCAGAAAGGTTAAGGAACTTATTCAAGGTCACACAGTGGGCGTGGATAGATGGATCTAGTTCTGCCTGGTTTCTAATGTTGGGTCCTTTCGAGTTTACATACGCTAGAACAGTTTTAAATGTAGATCGTTTTGTAGTGGGGATTTGTAGACCATAAGTAAATAACAAAAGAAGATAACTTCTCAAAGCACAAAAACCTGCACAGCAAAATGAAAACAGCTCTTATTTCATGGGAGAACAAAGTCGCAGTCATATCTGGAACTCATTCACTTATGTTTAGTGAATGTCTTATTTCTCCTTGTCTCTCCAGCAACAAAACCCTTTCTCTTTGCAAAAATTCTGCATATATCTTTATGTAGTTTTTATGTGAGGAGTCATCAGGTCCTCTTTGGGAAACATTGGGCCCTTTTCCTTTGGGAATAGGTATGATGAAGGGTTACTCTAATTTTGACAGTGGGCGTAGGCACATGCGAGTGTAAGACCACTAAGACACTTACCTCATAATTTGCTAATCATGCCGTAGCACAAATACAGGGGGGAGGGGACTTTCAAGTACAGACATGACTTTTTATCACAGTTCAGAAGGATGGAAGCCAGAATTTAAGACATGTGCTCCTAGTGAAAGCTATGTGGGAAGAGTCTGTCTCATGTAGCTTCTACAACACTATCAGTTGTCCTACACCATCTTCATGTAGCATATTTCTTCTTCTGTTTGGTCTTGTTTGTGCCTGTGCCTAAAGGAGAATGGACTGGGCATAAGACACATCCTGCCACTGTACTCATTAACTAAATAAACTGTGTTTTCAAAAGAGAAGGATAATTACATGGAAGAACACAATGCAAGCCAGAGCATCATCTAAGACATTGAATCTGGAATAAGTAACAAAAAGGTTCATTTCAGACGCTTTCATAGGGAAGTCCCCGGTGACCTCTCCATAGTAATTATGACATCTTCAGGGGAAATCCTGTATAGTAGCTACCTTTCGACTCCTTGGCATTCACATCAAGGCCATATTCTAAGTCTGGCATCCTGCATGTTCATGCTACTGTGAGTCCCTGCTTTCTTTCCAATGACTGCCTTTTTTTTTTCACTGAGCAATTCAGCTTTTGTTGCTTGAAATCAAGAAATATGACAGGTATATTATGCCTGAGGTACAAAATGGGAGCTTTGATGAGCAGGATAAGTATAAAAAATGCCATTGTAATATACACTACTTTTAAATCTATGTTTACTCAGACAGAGCATATGATTAGAATAATTTAATAGACACTCTAGCGATAAGATCCCACAAAATTGAAAAGTATAAATGACTCGATTTTGTTTATATTAGAGCCAAAATACAATTGATGTTGACTCAAACCATAGATTAAACCAATGTGAATTGAAAGTCAAGGAAGCCTTTGTGACCTAGAGTATATTGACCAACAGGTGCTAGAATGAATAATATACTGGATACCCTCTAGTATAAGCTGACTCAAATATTAGCCACGGAACCTAACTTTCCCACAAAAACTTCAATAAAATTGTGCTGAAAAACAAGGCTTATCCATGAGTATATGTGGTATGTGTTTAAGTGAATTAAAATACCTTCAATATAATTTATATTTGAGCTCCTAAAATGTTGGACTTCATAATCAGGAAACTTTTAATCTTATTGCAATAACAAGGAAGTTCCATTTAAGTGTTCAATGGCATTCATATAAAAACTACAAGTAAAAATAGTGCTTAGTTTATAACATGACAGTACTTACTAAAGGGAAAACCCATGGTTGACAGTTAACAGATGTCTGTCAGAGTAAAATTGATGAAAAATTCCCCAACTACATTACTCCCAAACATTTTCCCCTAAGAGATCAGCTTCTTAATATCTAATGGCACCTACACTAATTAGGTGAAATCTGGATCATAACCCACAATATTTGCAAGAAATAGATCCATTCTGACTTTCCTTTATATTTTTTTAGTTTAAAAAGAATCACTGAATTCAAAACATATTTGTCAGATGTACGTAAACTAGGTCACAGTCAGGAGTTCCTGAGACCAAATCAAATGGGTCCTGGGAAAGAAAGACACAACTTTGGTTTCCCCATTGCGAGGAATATATAGGAAAAATCCTCCCCTGGTCCTCTTCCTAAATCTTACATGCTGACTGAGGAAAGCATCCCTGGAAACAGAACCTTGCTTGATCAGAGTTGGTTCAGGCTATCTCCTAAGGACTCCTTACTCTGGATCCCCCACAGTCATCCTTCTGCTGGTTGCAGAATTTGAGGAATGTGATAGGAAATAACAAGTGTCAGGACAGTTCAGAGCCAAATGCTATGCTCCTATATGTAAATAGGCAATGAAGCAGTGCTAAGGGGGAAAACTCAGAAAAGGAGGTTCCAAAAAAAAAAAAAAGATGAGCCAAAGAGAACTTATTACTTATAGACTATAAGTTAGGGATTAAGACTTCAAGAAAGCAATGCACTTAAGCTATCATAATTTCCTCATCTATAAAATGGGAATTAGAATAGTGTGTGCTTTACAGGATTATTATGAAGATTAAATTAAGTAGTAGACATAAATCACTTAGAACAGCAACTAACTCATACTAAGAACTCAGTGATTGTGATTTAAGGTCATATATATATATATATATATATATATATATATATAACACCTCTATACAACCTAAGTCTCAGTTTCCATATCTCTAATAGCACCTAATAGCACCTACAACCTAATAGCACCTAATAGCAACTAATAGCACCTACATTTTAGGGTTGCTGTGAAGATTAAATGAGATAATACACCTAATTAATAAGTGATTAATAAATACCTGGAATATAAGGTAATTGAACTGATGTGATTTTCCAAGTGACACAGTACTCCAGACAATGTTGTCATGAGGAATTTTTGCAAATAGCAATCTAATCGGGCAGCAACCTTTGAGTTGTTGCCATGCTTGGAGTTTCTTGATGCCATTTTTGTGCCATTTGCAAGATTGTTTGTGTGTCCTGTGGTTCTTGGCTATGTCTGCACCGACTCTACCTAGGGGCCCCAAACCAGAAGCCTCTTTCATTATTTATAACCCCCCTTTCCTCTCCTTAATCACCCACCACCCAGTACACTTCCCAAACCCGTTGTAACTCTTGAATCCTTCACTGATCCATGATTTGTAGAAACTAAACTCTCTACTATCAAGTCAATGCTGACTCATACAAAACCCCCATGGTTTCTGAGACTATAACCATTCACCAGAGTAGAAAGTCCAGTCTGTTTCTCACAAAGTTGCTGGTGGTTTCGAACTACTGAACCTACAGATCACGACTCAACAACTCAATGAATAACCACTACATCACCAGGGTTCCTTGTTAGGAGTTAAGACAGAGCACATTTGGATGTTTCCCTACGGTTATGCTGTATGTACAACCCTATAATAAGATGTTCTTTTAACTCTTTTGATCGGTTTCCTTTTCCAGTGGTATCATAACAGACATCATCTATAAACAGAGAAAAAGAACAAGGAAATATGCCCACATGCTGGAAATAAGGGATTGAGTTAGTTCCTGAGTAAAAAGTGTTCTATTCAAGAATCCAAAAGCCTCATGCATCACATTACACCATGTCTTAACAAATAAACCTCTAAAATCTGCAAAGCATTTGAATGCCCAAATAACAGTGAGTAGCAGTACATAAAGGAGAAAGCATAGTATAAAGCAATTGATAGATTAGAAAGAAATTATAGTCTGTGGTGTCTGAAACAGTTCCCACACTTGATGTTTGGCAAGCAAGCACAGTTAGAGTTCTGAGGTTCTACTCTAAAATATGTATTTTTGGAATTCGACCCAAGAGGGGAAATAAATCAGTTTTCACTGACTTATACAAGCAGCTTCATCTATTCCTTCTAGTATTTACCAGAGAAGTTAGTCTTCTTCACAGAGGAAGACAGTACTTTCCTTCGACAGTTTCCTTCGTCCAAAAGTGGATGAACAGGAAGTGTATTGGAAGAGAGTTAGGCCCCAATATTAATATATTGGATTCTGCTCTGAGAAGTTCAGCAGGAAAGTCCCCAACCCTGAAAGGTAATGCTTTTTAATAGCAACTGACCTGTGTGACCAGAGGAGTAAACCCAGTAGGATGGTTTAAATAGAGCTTTAGATGGCAATCTGGATGTCAATAAAGGTCCTTGGTGGTAGAGTAGTTTAAGCATTGGGTGGCTCACTGGAAGGTTCGTGGTTAAGGCCAGCAGCCACTGCTTGGGAGAAAGATAAGACAATCTGCTCCTATAAAGAATTACAGTCCCAGAAACATTTTGGAAGAGTTCTACTCTGCCCCATAAAGATAAAAGAAGGCACCACTATCTTTTTATGTTAGAGAACATTGTCAGTCATCCCGGGAGCACGTCACTTCCACTGCCATGGAGTCAATGCTGACTCTGAAGAGCCCTATAAGCCAGGATATGAACTACACTCTGTGAGCCTCTGAGATTGCAAATCTTCCTGAGAGTAGAAAGCCCCCCCACCCGACTGTTGATACTGAACCGCTGACTTTGCAGTTAGCAGCTCAGAGTGTAACCCCCAATGTTATAGAATTTAAATACACTATTGAGAAAAGGAAAATATACAAGTATAAGCCAGCCACAAAGCACAGTACATTAAGTTCATTTGCAGATTAAATGGTTAACTGGCTGGACACTATAAACCTTTCAATAATATTCATTCACAACAGCAGCACCATGCCTACAGATTAATATATCAATGTAAAGCAAGGAGAATGTTAGTAAGTATTTTGTCGCTCTGGGTCTCCTTTGTTGGACAACCTCATGGCAAGAGATGTGAACCAAATTCAATGTTTGCCAGTTCTATGCCCTTGGAATAGCAGACTTTTCCTCACATTTGGGAGTTTCAGCCTTATTTCCAATGGCTATGGGTGAGTTTTAGGTAAATCCCAGTTCACTTAGTATAGTTTTCACATAAAGTAATTTTGCATGGCCAATGAAAGAGCACAGACCTTGAAAGTACAGAATCAAAAGTCTCAGGGGTTTAGAGTACACATATTAGATCACCAAGGGTTACATTGACACTAGTTCCTCTAACATAAAATGACACCAATGTCTCTAAGGTGAACCAGAGACATATAAGTCATTTTTATATATGAAGGGATGTTGGACTTGTACTTAATTGTGGTACCATTCTAGTAAAAATTGGTTATTATTACATAGTCCTGCTTGATGCTCTCACATTTATGAAGAGATCACTGAAGACATGGGTACTCTAGCAAAGTGTAAGAAAGACACTAGATGGTGCCTGGCTATCAGCAAATATAATCCCTGGGAATTTAAAGATTTGTCTTTAAGCAAGCAGCCATCTAAGGGAAGTAACAACTAAGTCCAGTTGAAAGAAGCACACCTGTTTATATAATCCAAAGTTTGTAAATAGAAGCCTCCAAATCTCAAAGAGGGGATGGTTCCAGAGCTTAAATTGTGAACACCTGATTTCCTGAAGACTTTGGATGACAGTGAAAGCTTAAAATTCCTTTGCCGAGTCCACACACAGATTAAACCCCAAGTGAATCCCCTCTAATCAGAAGAGACTTAATAGCAATGGAGCAGTTGGTTGATTAGTATTGATATAGATAAATATAAATATAAACATAGATGAATGGACAGATATAGATGGAATTGTAGATATAGATATATGTATATATAAGGAGCTTCAAAGAGTTCATGGGAAAATGGAATAGATAATGGGAACATCCCACAAAATTTCTCTGTGCCCCTCACAGATAGATCTATATTGATAATTCTACCTCTATGAAGGGAATTGAAAAGTTCACAAAAGTGTCCCATTACATTTTAAGTCTATCTCCCCACACATTTTTGAAAGTTCCTATAGATATAGACAGACAGACAGACAGATGAGGCTTTAGTAATATAATACCTGTCTTAAAACAAAAATGTATTCTCAAATTTTCAGAAGTCTCTTGACTCAAATGTGATTGGCTAAATGACCATGCTGAGCAGTAGCGGAACACCAAAGAGAGGTATATGCCAGGTGGTCACGCCCCTCCCACATGCAAATCCAATTAAGTAGCATTAGACATTTGTCTCATTTCTGCTGCCTGTCTTCCCAGCTGAGGTCACCCCTCCCCCATCTGGCAGAGACTATGACAGCACAATCCCATGTGCACCTGCCTCCCATTTTCTCCTGCTTTCCTTGACTTGTCATTAGGCCCTTTCTCAGAACTTAACTTAGCAAGAGTATATGGACATGAGCTTGTGGGAAGGATGGGAACAACATAACCTTACATGTCTCTGCCATTATTCTTAGGTATCATTAAGTTCAGCGCTGGTCCATAGGGACCCAATGCCCAACAGATTGAAACACTATCCAGTTCAGCACCATCCTCACAATTGTCCCTATCCCTGGGCTATTGATGTAGCCCCTGTGTCAACCCTTAATGTTTGGGGACTTTGTTCTTTTTGCTGCCCCATCATTTTACCAAACATGAAGTCCTCCAGGGACTGATCTTTTCTGACACTATGTCCAAAGTTTATAAGAAAGTCTTTCCATCACGGTAGATATATAATCATTGGTCAATTTGAGGATTAAGGATTTAGGGGTGGCGTCTAGCCTTTCAATCAGATCTTAGTCAATGAGGTCTCTGTGTGGGCATAGCCTCCTGAGAATTCTGGGAACTCAGGTCTTTTTTCCTTGGAGGCTAAAGACACATTCCCTCTGTCACACCCTGGGAGACATAGCACCTGACAAGAAATATAGACACACCCTGATGCAGCCCTGGGTACTGGAGAATCCATGCAGAGACATCTGCCAGTGCTGATATGTTTACAATGACACTGGGTCCAAAGATATTCTAAACACTGGCCTGTGATTGTTCTGCATTCAGCATCATTGCACGTGTTTCCTGAGTCTAAAGAGGACTTTATAGACTGTTGTCAGACATATGGGCTAATATCAGACTTATGTACTTGGGATGGACTGAGCTGGAATGTTCCCTCAATGTTCAATTGCACTTGTATATAAACCTCTCTCTTTTTTGAAAAAATCATTTTATTGGGGACTCATGCAACTCATCTCAGTCCATACATTCATCCATTGTATGTCAAGCACATTTGTACATTTGCTGCCCTCATCACTCTCAAAACGTTTGCTTGCTACTTAAGACTGGTATCAGCTCTTCATTTTCCCAACCCTCCCCACGCCCTCTCACTTATGAACTCTTGATAATTTGTTATTATTATTTTTCATACCTTACTATCTAATATCCCCTTCACCCACTTCCCTTTTGTCCATATCCCAGGGAGAAGGTTCTATGTAGATCCTTATTATTGATTCCCCCTTTGTACTCTACCTTCTCTCCTCCCTTCTGCTATCCCCATTCTCACCACAGGTCCTGAATGGGTCCTCTGTCCTGGATTCCCTCTGTTTCCAATTCCTGTCTGTACCAGTGTGCATCCTCTGGTCTAGCTGGATTTCTAATGTATCCCTCAATGCAAGAACACTTTGATCTATTAAATTGGCATTCCATGATGCTCACCTTCCTGACACAATGGCTGAAGACAAATATGTGCACAAGCAAAAGTGGTGAAGAAACTTGATGATGCCTGGCTATAAAAGATATAGCATCTGGGGTCTTAAAGATTTGAAGGTAAACAAATGGCCATCTAGCTCACAAGCAACAAAGCCTACTAGCAAGGAACACACCAGTTTGTGTGACCATGAGGGGTTGAAGGCATCAGTTACAAGGCATCAAAGAAAAAAAATCGTATCACTGTGTGCCCACCTTCCTGATATGATCGCTGAAGAAAAATGTCTGAATAAAGCAAGTGTGGTGAAGAAAGCTAATGGTGCCCAGCTATTAAAGATATAGTGTCTGAGGTCTTAAAGACTCGATGGTAAACAAGTAACCATCTAGCTCAGAAGCAATAAAGTCCACATGGCAGAAGTACACTAGCCTGTGTGATGATGAGGTGTCTATAGGTCAGGTATCAGACATCAAATAACTAAAATTTATATCATTGTAATGAGGATGAGTACAGATTGGGAATCCCAAGCTCATCTGTAGCTAATGGGACATCCCCTTACAGAAGGGTCACAGGAAGGAGATGAGCCAGTCAGGGTGCAGTGTAGGAGGGATGAAACGTACAACTTACCTATAGTTCTTGAATGCTTCCTTACCCTTACTCTCATGATCACAATCCAACATTACAAATCTACCTAGACCAGAAGATGCACACAGGTACAGATATAAACATATTTAATATACACACATGTATGTCAATGAATTTGCTTCTCTGGTCTACCTAGACTATCATTCCATCCTTTCCTCTAAGGAGTACTCTGACCTTATTTATTCTAATGCAGATCAGTTTGTCCATTTGTCTGTCTATGATACATTTAATTTTCTTCTCCAGAAATATTATTCATATGCATCAATTCATCCACAATCTTTCTTATTCAATGTTTAATTTTGATATGAAAATGGTCCAATGGAGGGTACCATGGCTTGGGTCAAGTGCACTTTACTCCTCAAAGATATATTCTTGTTCTTCAACACTCACATAAGACCTTGTGAAGCAGATTTGCCTCTTTTGATCTCTATTCTGATGCTTCCATGAACATCGATTGTGGATCCAAATAAGACAAAATGACAAAATCCTTGACCATGTCAACCTTTTCTCCATTGATCATGAAATTATCTAATGGTCCAGGTGTGATGATTTGGTTCTTCCTTGCGTTGAATTGTAATCCATACTGAAGGCTACAATTCTTGATCTTAATCAGCGAGTTTCAGTTTCTCCTCACTTTCATCAAGCAAGATTGTGTCATCTGTTTACTGCAGGTTGTTAATAAGACTTTCTCCAGTCATGGTGTTGCATTCTGCTTCATATAAGCTAACTTCTTTGATGAGATGTTCAGCATATAAATTGAACAAATATACTGAGATAATACCACAGTCACACACCTGTCCTGATTTTAAAACATATAGTATACTCCCTTTGACTACGAGCCAGTTCCGAATGAGCACAAACGATATGTTCCAGAATTCCCATTATTCTCAAGGCCATCACAGTGTATTATGGTCCACAAATTGGAATGAATACCTTAGCACAGTCAATGAAGCACAAGTACACATCTTTCTGGTACTCTGCTTTAAGTCAAGATCTTTCTGACACTAGCCATGACATCTCTGGTCCTGTGTCCTCTTCTGAAAATCTCCCTGTCAATATGCTACTGCAAATGCTGTTGGATGATCCTAAGCCAAATTTTAATTGTTTGTGAAATCAATGCTACTGTCCTATATTTGGGGCTATTTTAGGGGGGTCACCTTTCTTGTAATGGACACAAATATGGATCTCTTCCAATGGCCAAATGGCTCTTTTCCTGTTTTCCTGGAAGAGATGAGTGAATGCTTCCACTGCTTCTTCAGCTTGCTTCAACTTCTTCAGCTTCTTCAACATTTCAATGGGCATTCTGTCCATTCTTCAAGTCTTGTTTTTGGCTAATGCTTTCCATGCAGTTTGAACATTTTCCTTCCACATCATTGGTTCTCATTTATATGCTCCCTCTTGAAATGGTGGCCTGTAACTTCTGGTACAGTGAGTCAGTGTATTCTTTCCATCATCTCTTAATGCCTCCTACATGTTTCAATCTTTTGTGGATAGAATATTTCAGAATTGAAACTCGAGGATAGATATCTTTTGAATTATTTCAGTTTCAGATATGCTTAGCATGTTCTTCCCTTTTTTTTCTAATTCTTGATCCTGCTTATCTTATTATAACACTTGGCTTTGATCAGTGTTGAGTTTGTGACCTGTAAACAGTACATTAGTTGTTGTGATGCATTTCTTGACTTTTAGTAGGTTGAGTAGGTTGCCTTTGTTGGTCCTTCATGGGAATTATAGTTGCTCAAATAATAGAGAAGGGTGTCTGGATCATGAAATTGAGGAGGGAGGCTGGAGGCAAGGATATATAGTTGTCTTTGTTAGGGAATGGCACTGCCACCCCAAATACCTGAGTCCCTTCCAACACACACCAACACAAAAACCACCCCACCACCACTAACACCACCACCACCACCAAAACCATCAAATACTTTGGGCTCCTTGACTGTGGGCCACTGATGACAATTGTTTTTAATATGTAGGTCACTAACACTGGGGAAGCCCCTATTCTTCTCCTAACACATCTTGGTCTTCCTTGATTCCCTCCCTCCCCACAAAGAACTCACAGATACACAAATCTCCTATCTATAACCTGTGGAATTTATCTGATTTGTAAATCCTCACCAGTATACCCTCATAGTGTATGATCTGGTGTCTATGCCATTCAGGCAGTCCCCAGAGTCTCCTATAAGGCCTAACCATGATCTTCACTGAGGTTGGCACTTTGTGACCAAGAGGTGTCACTTGAAGGACCAGGGTTCTCTGTGACTGCTTCTTTATCTTATGGTGGATATTCATCTCCTTTCCTACTGTTCTTATAGTAACAGACTGCTGTTGTTGACCTCTTTGTCTGTGTCATAGAGAGAGAACACTAGTTTGAGAAAAAATGGGGATGAGATATCAAGGGGATTATCATGAGAAGGGTGACAAGAGGTAGGTCACAGTGTGTGTGGCAGGCAAAGAGAGAGTTGCAACCTTGGGGAAAGGGGAAAGGGAGCTCCAGGTGCACAAGAAAAGGAGTATGGATGAGCCATATGTTCTTGTCCATATACCTGTGTGGATGGGAGCTCTTTCTCTTTTCACTCTAATGGTGTTGGTGGTGGTTTTATTTTCCACTGTGACTGCTTGGTCCTAATTAACAGCAGGGTCTTGTGTCTTCTCAGTCATATTCGCCTTCTCAGTCACTTCATCCATCCTAAAACTAACAGTGAACTTATTCCAAATCTTCTGATCTCATTAAAAACAGGTACAATGTAGCAACAATGAAACATGCAACTTTGCTCAAGTTATTTAATGCTTCTTTCCCCCTACTATCATGATCCCAATTCTACCTTACAAATCCAGTTCGACCAAAGGATGTAAACTGACACAGATAAGAACTGGAAACACAGGTCATCCAGAACAGATAAATCCCTCAGGACCAAGAATGAGAATAGCAATACCAGGAGGGAAAAGGGAAGGCAGGGGAGAAAGAAGGAACTTATCACAATGATCTGTATATAAGCCCCTCCCTAGAAGACAGACAACAAATAAATGGGTGAAGGGAGATCTCAGACAATATAAGGCATGAAAAAATAATAAGTTTTAAATTATCGAGGGTTCCAGAGGAAGGGGGAGCAAGCGGGAGGGGAAAGTGAGGTGCTGATACCAAGGGCTCAAGTAGAAAGCAAATATTTTGAGTATGATGATGGCAGCAAATGTACAAATATGCTAAAAATGTACAAATATGCTAGTCACAATAGATTTATGTGGTTGTGATAAAGAGATGTAAAAATCCCCAATAAAATGATTTTTTAAAGGAAAGCAAACAAACAAAGAAAAAAACAAAAAAAAAAAAACACCCTGTCCGTCAATTAGGGGTAAAGCAGGTTAGCTTTGCTTGGCCAATCAATCGACATGACAACTCCCATAGCCAATGAGAGTCTTGGAGGAGCTCAGACATCACAAAGCACCTCTCCCATAGCAACTTGCAGGGAGAGAGTGGTTGCCAGAGGGGCCAAAATGAATAACTGGAGAGGGAGAATGTCCTGTCAATACCATTTGGAAACCTTCCTCAAACTGACCTGCCACTTCTGCCACCAGATCGCCTTGTGATCTCTCCTAATGGCTGATGACATCTGAGTCAGAATGAACTCAAGAGCAGAGCATTTGGAGACGTGGTGACCATCAGTGGATGTCTATTGATCTTTCCATTTATTGAATGCTCCCATGTCATACTTTAAGGTTCTTTCAACTCTAACCTGCAATTTATAGTGAGATGCTCTCTCAGTCTTCCTGGGAATTTGATGTCAAAGATAACACCAGCAGAGTACATTAAATATGGCATGTCAAGAATGTGTTAGATTGTTGGAAAAAAAACAGCATTTCATTAGTGTGTATGATTATTTTATAAAGCTATTTATCAAAAATGCAATTAAATGGTGTACTGAAGTCAGTCCAAATGCATCAAAGATTAGGAACATATCCATGTATGCTTTTTTAATTTTTATAAGTTATTTGATAAAATAGCTTTCACTGAGACCTGTAGTTCTTGCTTTGTCCTTTTCCATAAAAATAATAAATATAAAGCTTAAGATGGGTTCATTTGTAGTGAAAGGTCACAAGTCCAATGGGTTCAATTTTTGTGACAATGCTTCCTCATCCCTAGTTGAGGATGCCACTCAAAGCAACACTCCTCTCTTGACCTACAAGTCAAAAATAGAGCCAGGCCAACACTCCAATATACCCAAAGCCCGTTTAGTTTCCCTTGGCTGGGCTTTTTTGGAGGCAGTGGTTCATTTATCATAATGATCCTCAACTTCCTTTTCCCTTGCTACTGAATTTTTCAACGATGTGAGTAAAACTAAAAACACAAAGAAAGCTGCCGAGGTTTCAAGGGCAGAGTTGAACTGTAGTTTCTGAGTTGCTGTAAGTATCTTGGTGGTAGCTGATGGCCTCGTTTTTCTCTGGCACTTTGTGGTTAGCAGTCCAGGGCATAGCCCACAAGGACTCCGGTATGAATAATGCAGGTTTAAAAGGCATGCAGAAAACGAGATAGGTGTGGGGTGAAGTCTTCATCAGGGTGTGCCCATGTCTATGGACACAGAAGGTCAGAGGATATGAGAGAACAAGCATCGATTTTTCTTCAGGAGCACGGTAGAGTTGAAAAGTAGTAGACAGGAAAGGATTGAGAGTTATAAGGGGTTACTTCCCATAAGCTGTGCATGGCTTTTTCTGTGGGAGCTTAGTTAATCCAACACCATGATCTTCACTACAACCATGATAACCACTTCTACCTACACTAATAGGACCTGCTTCCTTACATCAAGAATGTACCATGTTTCAGGCCCTATTGTAAGTATGCTGTATCAATTGATGCTCAAAAATTAACCAATCATATACACAAATTAGAATATTTTGACAAAATTTTATTTATAAAGGGACCATGGAGCTTTATGAAACAGCTTTATGAAAAATTAAAATTTTAAGACCCCAATGTTTATAAAGTCGTGGATAGAGGGAGACAACTCCAATTGCCTCATGCTTGTAGCAACAGGGCTACAATCAATCACATTTTGAAAGGGGCAGTGACTTGTCCTACAAGACTTAACCAACACAAGGAGATTCTTGGGTTTGGTGGGAGCCAGGATAATATACACTGTGATATCACAATCCCCTCTTTTTCCAAACTATTGACCAAACTCATTGGAAACTAGAGGGCACAGGACCCACCAGTAAAATACAGCCTTCCAAGGCAGAGAGTAGGGACAAAGAGCATAGAAAGTAGATGTGGAAAGTCATACAAGGATGAACAACAGTTGCACACCCCTCACAATAATCCCACTGAGTGGGCACTAATCATTTTCATTTACAATGGACGAGATTGAGTCTTAGAGGAGCTAAATAATATCAAGGCTTTGAAATTGGATCACAACTCGGATTCTTATGTTCTTTCTCATGCTATGAATGGAATGTAGCTTCTTCAAGACTCTGTCCTGTATTTGTATAAAGAAGGCATTGTAATCACAGATTTTCATTTTTAAAATAGCCTGTAATTCTCTAATGTCAGACTTTTAAAATACTATCATTCCTCTAACATTAATATGTCTATTTTTGGTTATCATTGTTCATTTTTGGATGCTATCAAACCACTTCTAACTCATAGCAATCTTATGTACAGCCGAACAGAACACTGCCTGGTCCTGTACCCCTCTTTATAATTGTTCCTATGTTGGTGCCTATTTTTTCATGCCCTATGTTAATACAACTCACGGAGGGCCTTCCTCTTTTTCCTTCTTAAGAGACTGGTCTCCCCTGAAAATATACCCAAAGTACTCTAAGGAACATTTTGGCTGTATTTCTTCCAAGATAGACTGAAAGTCCATTACCTTTGATATTACTTGCCAGCAACACAATTCGGACATATGGATATCTCCTTGATCTTCTTGATCCAGTGTCCAACATTCACATGCATATGAAGGAATTGAAAATAGCTTGGCTTGCTTTAGTCCTCTAATTCTTTAGTCCTCAAAGCAACATCCTTGTTTTTCAAAACTCTAAAGAGGTCTTCTGTAGCAGATTTAAACAATGTGACTCGTCCTTTGATCTTTTCACACCTGCATCTATGAGCATTAATTGTGTTGCCAGGCAAGAGAACCTTTGAAAACTTCAACCTTTTCTAAATTTATCAAAATTTTACTTATTGGTCCAATTTTGAGAATGTTGGCCTGCAAGTGCTTCAGATTCTCTTTTTGCTCAGCAAGTGAATTTGTGTCATCTGTAAATTGAAAGTGATTAATAAACTTTCCTCTGATCCCAATGGACATTCTTCTTCATATAATCCAATGTTTTCTTATTATTTGCTAAGGACTCAGATTGCATAGCTATAGTGAGAGAATACAACCCTGACACACAGTTTTTTCTGATTTTAAACTATGCATCCTTGTTCTCTTTCCACAACTGTTTCTTGGTTGTTGTACTAGTTTCACAGGAGCACAATGAAGTGTTCTGGAATTCTCAAGCCTATTCATAGTATGTTATGATTCACATAGGCAAATGCCTTGGCACTGTTTATAAAACACAAGTAATTATCTTTATGATATTATCTGCTTTCAGCTAAGAACCATCTGAAATCAGCAATGATATCCTTTGTTGCAGTTCCTGCTCTAAATTTACCCTAAACCTCTGGGAGCTGCCAATGTAGTGCTACAACCGGTGTTGGATGGGCTTCAGCAAAATTTTACTGGCACTTTATATCAATGACATTGGTCTATAATCTGAGCATTCTTTTGTGTCACCTTTCTTTGGTATGGGCACAAATATAGATCTCTTGAAAGCAGTTGGCTAAGTAACGCTCCTCTAAATTTCCTGTCATACACAAGTAAATGTCCTCCAAATGTCCTGGCATAGACAAGTGAATGTTTCCATCAGCTTTTTGAAAATTTTTGATAGTCAATCCATAAATTGCTGGAGTCTTGTATGTTTTTGCTAATTCAGTGATGCTTGAACGTCTTTCAGTACCATTGGTTCTTGCTTATATCCTACTACATGAAATGGTAGAATGTGGACTATTTTTTTTTATGTTTGTTTGTTCGGTACAGTGACTCAGCATATTCTTGCCATCTTCTTTGGATGCTTCCTATATAATTTAACATTTTGCTGATAGAAACTTCCAAAATTAGAACTTCGGGCTTGAATTTTTTCTTGAGTTCCTTTAGTTTCAAATATGCTAAGCATGGTTTCCCTTTGGTTTTCTAAATTTCAGTCCTTTCACAATTTGTTATGATATTTGATTTTTGTCTTCTCAAGCTTCCCTTGAAATTTTCCATTCAGTTCCTTGATTTCATCCTTGCTCCCACTTTCTTTAGCTACACTACATGTAAGGGCAAGTTTCAGAGTCTCTTCTGACATTCACTTTGATCTTTTATTTCTTATCTTTTTAATGACCCTTTGCTTTCTTTGTGATTGATGTCTTCCCACAACTAATCAGGTCTCATGTCATTAATGTTTAATGCCTCAAATCTGCTCTTGAGATATTCTGCAAATTCAATGTCATATTTTGATTCTTGAGGATTTGTTTTAATTTTCCTCAGAATACAGCATTCATGAGCAATTGATGGTCTGTTCCACAGTCACCTCTGATCTGGTTTCAGCTACTGATATTGAGCTTCTCCATCATGATTTCCACAGATGTAGTCAATTTGATATCTGTGTATTCCATTTGTAGAAGTCCATGTGTATCAGTTGCGTTTTGTGTTCTTGAAAAATATATTTACTATAAACAAGTCCATGGTTTTGCAAAATTCTGTCATTTAATCTCCAGCTAAATTTCTTTCTTTCATCCTTTTTAAAAAAAATTATTGGGGACTTTTAAAATTCTTATTATAATCCATACATGTTTTGTATCAGGCATATTTGTACATATTTTGCCACCATTCTTGAATAGACAGTTACATTCTATTATTCTCTTGGTATCAGCTCCTTTTCCCCACCCTCCCCCAACCTCATGAGCCCTTGGTAGATTATAAATTATTATTATTTTCATATCTCATCCCTAACACTGGCTCCCTTCCCCCATGGTTTCCATGGTTCTTCCCCCTGGTGGGGTGTGTGGCTATATGTCAATCATTATGATTGTTTCTCCCTTCTTTCCCTCCTCCCTATCCATTTCTCCATATCCATCTGCTGTAGCTATTCCCATTCCTGCTCCTGGGTTGCATGCGTTTTAAGCTCTTATCTCTTATCCACACCTCTGTACATGCTCTGGTCTAGTCTGAAGTGAGAGGCATCACTGAGGTCATGGTGGTAGGAGTGAGTATGTCTCAAGGAACCAGAGTACTATTGTGTGTGTCATCAGTGCTTTACTATGTGCCCTATTTGACTCCTCTCTCCCCTGTAACCCCTCCGTGGGGGATTGTTCACAGATAGGCTTTGGGTCTCTGCTCTGATCCCTTGCAGTCTCAACCATATGGTTTTATTTGATTGCTGAGGGTCTTCTGATGCCTGTTACCTGGTATCAATGACAACTCATGATTGCACAGGCTGTGCGTTTCTTCTGTTTGGGCTTTTTTCTCTGCTGGATGGCCGCTTGTTTCACTCCAAGTCTTTCAGACCGCAGAAGCTAAATATTTTAATAGCCAGGTATCATCTGCCTCCTTCCCTACATTTGCTTATGCATCCATTTTGTTTTAAGTGATTGTGCCAGGGGCATCTCAGATTGTCAGTTTGTTAGAAAAAAGTGTTTTTGTATTGAGGGAGAGTATGAACAGAGGCCTGGAGTCTGTTCATCATCTCAGTGTATTGACATATAAATATTTTTGCATAGGCCAATACCTCTCTTTTTATTAATTAATGTGCTTACATATGGACACACCTGTGCTTATACCTCTGTCGATAGTTTTGCATTGTAG